>CM038625.1:3197000-3524500 GCA_021554675.1 Leuciscus idus | reverse complement strand
TGTTGTTTCTACATTCATTTGGAGATTTCAATGTAAAAATTATGTATTACATTATAAAAACATATTTTGCACATTTTTACATATTTTAATGTTAGCTGCAATTAATTAGAGTGTTTTAATTGACTGATAGCACTAATTTATGTAAATTAATATTGTAGCTTTACTTTAAAAGTAAATAATAGTAAATTAATTTTTTAAAAAGTAAATAATAAAAGAGCCGGACAATGAGGTGCATTCTGGGATCTCTAGTCAGGGTGCAGAATTTCAATTCAAATGTTTATTTTACTAAGTAGAATCTGTGTTTTTATTGTTAACTAAAACTATTAAAAAAAAATAATTTAAAAGAAATATATATAAAAACGTAGTTATTTAAGTTAGTCAAACTAAAACTAAAACTATTTAAAAAAATAAATTTTTGTTACTTTGAACTTAAACTTATTTTAGCTGAAAATTTTGCATCTTCATTGAGAACTAAAATTACTAAAACTAAAACTATCAATAATATAAAAAAAGGAAAATAACTGTCAATCAGTGTATTTTAAGTTCAGTGTTTAGTATGTAAATTGATCCGTCAGTGTTTGTGTGTGTGTGTGTGTGTGTGTGTGTGTGTGTGTGTGTGTGTGTGTGTGTGTGTGTGTGTGTGCAGGAGCACAGAACTGGACCTGCCGTATCCAGACCTGCAGGAATACATCGGCGATATGAACGTCATGATGGCGCTCATCATCAACGGCCCCGTGTGAGTGACAGATTACCCAGCATGCACTGGGCTCGCTGCACGTGTGTCTGACGTGTCGTGTTCCCACAGGAAGTCGTTCTGTTACCGGCGGTTACAGTATCTGAGCTCCAAGTTTCAGATGCACGTTCTCCTGAACGAGATGAAGGAGCTCGCCTCGCAGAAGCAAGTGCCACACCGAGACTTCTACAACATACGCAAGGTCACACACTTCACCAGTCGTCCAATCAGCAGAAGCATCCGGAGCTTAAGTTCAAGGGCCAATCAGAACACAGAACAACTTTAAATTAAAAAAAATGGAAATATCAATTAATAAATCATTAAATCAACTGTGAAATAGATTATGTGGATGAATAGATTATAGAATCGGCATCTTTAATCATCAAAGATAATCAATATATACAGCAATAAGCAAATTAAAATAAGAAAATACAATATTAATGGAGAACGTTAGATTTAAATATCCAAGGTACTAAAATTATGAATAAAATACTAATTAAATTACTAATATTATAATTAAATATCAAAATAAAACGTTTAAATAAATATTTTAACTAATAATAAATTATATAATTGTACATATAATTTAATTCTATATAAAAAAAGAACTATAATAATGTGCAGTATTAAAACATATAGAATATTAAATGTAAGATAATTTCATAAATCAACATTCTGAAAGGAATAATATATAAATAACTATACAGTATGTAATTTTTCAATTGTATTTAAATGTATTTAAATATTTTATATTCATTAATTTAATATTACGTATATTACATCAGTATTACGGATAATAATATAATGTATTATGTATGATATCTAATATTTTCTCAAATAATTAACTATATTAATGTACAATTTTTGAATATTAAAATGTATAGAATATTGAATGTAATGATAATTATTATCAAATTTAATTAGTAATAAAAAAACTCTAAATTCATAAATAAGATATTTAAATTGTATTTTTAAAAGAAAATATTAGATATTATATAAAATATATTTATCTTAAAATTATAATATATCAAATAATGCACGTTATATATTATTAGAATATAAGATAATTAATACAAATTAAGTTACTAATATAGGAATAATAATAAGAATGAAGATAGTTTTACTGTATAATACATTTAAATTCTATAATATAATTCTAAATATATTATTATAGAAAAAAATATATATAAAAAATTGAAATATACTATTATATAAATATAATATAAAAATATCTAATATTATATATATATAAATATATAATAAATAGATTTTTCTATTGTTTAAGCCAGTTCAATTCCAAATACAACTTATGACAATCTTAAATTCAGAATTTTGGCTGAGAAAAACAATGCAGAATATATAAAGTGTCAGATAGATCTTGAGTAATCAGTTGCTTTCACAGTGTAAAGGGATTTGTAAAAGCTAGTTCCAGAAGAAACGGTTGTTGTTATACTCTTGCGTCCGTCAGGTGGACACACACATCCACGCCTCGTCCTGCATGAACCAGAAGCATCTCCTGCGCTTCATCAAGCGAGCGATGAAGAAATACCCGGACGAGATCGTGCGAGTGGAGGACGGCCGAGGACAGACCCTGATGGAGGTGTTCGAGAACATGAACCTGACGGCGTACGACCTCAGCGTCGACACACTCGACATGCACGCGGTAAGACCTCCAGTGTGTGTGTGTGTGTGTGTGTGTGTGTGTGTGTGTGTGTGTGTGTGTGACGCCTGGTTAAAACATTTAATACATTTTTAATAACTGTGATTTAGTATATGTGACCCTGGGTCACAAAATCAGTCACGATTCACTCACTCACTTCTGCTCTGTCCCTGAATGAATCAGACGCTTTGAACGAATGGTTTGAGTGAATGATTCAGTGACTCACTCGGTAAGACAGGGATTTGCTGCCACCTACTGGCGGTTTTAGGATCATTTCATTTTAGCTGAAGGACGAAAATTTAATTTTGGTTTGTTTTCGGTCTTGACTGTAACAATTGTTCTGGTTACAGAGATGGAATACGTTTATAAATAGACTATTAAGAGCGAAATATGAGATAACACTGTAAATATAACAGAGATTATGTAATAGCTCTCAGTCTCAGGCCTCTGACTATCTCTTACGTGTGTGTGACGTAACGCCTGACGCTTCCTCCACAGGACAGAAACACGTTCCATCGCTTCGACAAGTTCAACTCCAAATACAATCCCATCGGAGAGTCCATTCTCAGAGAGATCTTCATCAAAACAGACAACCACATCCAGGGGAAGTACTTCGGCCACATCGTGAAGGTGCGAGAGCAGACCTGCAGCTGTCAATCATTCTCACTCTATTACAGCTGTCAATCATTCCCATCATCGCCAGTCACACGTTATTACAGCTGTCAATCATTCCCATCATCGCCAGTCACCCGTTATTACAGCTGTCAATCATTCCCATCATCACCAGTCACCTGCTATTACAGCTGTCAATCATTCCCATCATCGCCAGTCACACGCTATTACAGCTGTCAATCATTCCCATCATCGCCAGTCACACATTATTACAGCTGTCACTCATTCCCATCATCACCAGTCACACATTATTACAGCTGTCAATCATTCCCATCATCGCCAGTCACACGTTATTACAGCTGTCAATCATTCCCATCATCGTCAGTCACCCGTTATTACAGCTGTCAATCATTCCCATCATCGCCAGTCACACGTTATTACAGCTGTCAATCATTCCCATCATCGCCAGTCACCCGCTATTACAGCTGTCAATCATTCCCATCATCGCCAGTCACCCGCTATTACAGCTGTCAATCATTCCCATCATCGCCAGTCACCCGTTATTACAGCTGTCAATCATTCCCATCATCGCCAGTCACCCGCTATTGCAGCTGTCAATCATTCCCATCATCGCCAGTCACCCGCTATTGCAGCTGTCAATCATTCCCATCATCGCCATTCACACGTTATTACAGCTGTCAATCATTCCCATCATCGTCAGTCACCCGTTATTACAGCTGTCAATCATTCCCATCATCGCCAGTCACACATTATTACAGCTGTCACTCATTCCCATCATCGCCAGTCACACATTATTACAGCTGTCAATCATTCCCATCATCGCCAGTCACCCGTTATTACAGCTGTCAATCATTCCCATCATCGCCAGTCACACATTATTACAGCTGTCAATCATTCCCCATCATCGCCAGTCACCCGTTATTACAGCTGTCAATCATTCCCATCATCGCCAGTCACACATTATTACAGCTGTCAATCATTCCCCATCATCGCCAGTCACCCGTTATTACAGCTGTCAATCATTCCCATCATCGCCAGTCACCCGCTATTGCAGCTGTCAATCATTCCCATCATCGCCAGTCACCCGCTATTAAAGCTGTCAATCATTCCCATCATCGCCAGTCACACGTTATTACAGCTGTCAATCATTCCCATCATCGCCAGTCACACATTATTACAGCTGTCAATCATTCCCATCATCGCCCGTCCCCCGTTATTACAGCTGTCAATCATTCCCATCATCGCCCGTCCCCCGCTATTACAGCTGTCAATCATTCCCATCATCGCCATTCACACGCTATTACAGCTGTCAATCATTCCCATCATCGCCAGTCACACGTTATTACAGCTGTCAATCATTCCCATCATCGCCAGTCACCCGTTATTACAGCTGTCAATCATTCCCATCATCGCCATTCACACGCTATTACAGCTGTCAATCATTCCCATCATCGCCAGTCACACGTTATTACAGCTGTCAATCATTCCCATCATCGCCAGTCACCCGCTATTGCAGCTGTCAATCATTCCCATCATCGCCATTCACATGCTATTACAGCTGTCAATCATTCCCATCATCGCCAGTCACCCGTTATTACAGCTGTCAATCATTCCCATCATCGCCAGTCACCCGTTATTACAGCTGTCAATCATTCCCATCATCGCCATTCACATGCTATTACAGCTGTCAATCATTCCCATCATCGCCAGTCACACGCTATTACAGCTGTCAATCATTCCCATCATCGCCAGTCACACGTTATTACCGCCATTAATGACACATTAATTCATTATTAAATCATTACTTATTACATTCATTCAGTTAATGCATCATCAATAGTGTTAAAGCACCCTTTCTTTTTAGATATAATTGTTATTTCTTTCCTAAAACTATAGTTTGAAAGAAATACATAAAAAAAATTAAAAATGAAAATGTTAATTGAAATAAATTGAGTTCAAACTCGAATAATTCTTCACTGAAAACCCTTTAAAGTACATTCAAGCTCAGACGGGTGTGTGTGTGTCTCGTTCTGAATGTGCTGCCGTGTGGCTTCCTGTGTGTGCAGGAAGTGATGTCAGACCTGGAGGAGAGTAAGTACCAGAATGCCGAGCTGCGTCTGTCGATCTACGGCCGATCCATGGACGAGTGGGACAAGCTGGCGCAGTGGGCCGTCACACACTCCGTCTACTCCGATAACGTGCGCTGGCTCATCCAGATCCCACGACTGTTGTGAGGACACACACACACACACACACTCACACACTCCCTCTGCTCTGATAACGTGCGCTGGCTCATCCAGATCCCACGACTGTTGTGAGGACACACACACACACACACACACACACACACTCACACGCACACTCACTCACACACACACACTCCGTCTACTCCGATAACGTGCGCTGGCTCATCCAGATCCCACGACTGTTGTGAGGACACACACTCCCTCTGCTCTGATAACGTGCGCTAGCTCATCCAGATCCCACGACTGTTGTGAGGACACACACACGCACACTCACACGCACACTCACACACACACACTCCGTCTACTCCGATAACGTGCGCTGGCTCATCCAGATCCCACGACTGTTGTGAGGACTCACTCACTCACTCACTATCACACACTCACTCACACTCACTCTCACACTCACTCACTCACTCTCACACACACTCACACACTCACTCACTCTCACACTCACTCTCACACTCACTCACTCTCACTCTCACACTCACTCACTCACTCACTCACTCTCACACTCACTCACTCTCACACTCACTCACTCACTCTCACACTCACTCTCACACTCACTCTCACACTCACTCACACACACACTCACACACTCACTCACTCTCACACTCACTCACACTCACTCACTCACTCTCACACTCACTCACTCTCACACTCACTCTCACACTCACTCACACACACACTCACTCACTCTCACACTCACTCACTCTCACACTCACTCACACACACACACACACACACACACACACACACACTCACACACTCACTCACTCACTCACTCTCACACTCACTCACTCTCACACTCACTCTCAAGTCAAGTCATGTCAAGTCACCTTTATTTATATAGTGCTTTTTACAATACAGATTGCATCAAAGCAGCTTCACAGTGATAACAGGAAAATAATACAACAAAGTTTGTTTCTAGAAGAAAATTGCGTCATCGACCACCTTAAGTAAGGCAGATCAATAATATTGTTGAATATTAAATGTCCCCAACTAAGCAAGCCAAAAGCCAAGGCAACAGTGGCAAGGAACCAAAACTCCATCAGTGACAGAATGGAGAAAAAAAAACCTTGGGAGAACCCAGACTCAGTCGCTCAGTTCTCCTCTGGCCATCGAGCGAACAGTGTATGATTATGATCCAGGCAGCATTACAGGTCAGAAGTCAGATTGGTTGTGTCGATGAGGCCTTCACAGGGCTGATGAGGCTGGCACTTCAGGGATGCGTCATGGTTAGGTCCAGGTGCAAGTCCGCCATCTGATCTGGATACGGCCGAGGTCCACCTCACTTCAGGAAACGGAGAGTCTTGTTGACACTTCAGGACTGCGTTGTCGTCGCGTCCAGGCACTGGTCCTTCATCAGATCTGGATACGGCCTGGATCCTACGGACTGCGGTAAACCTCGGTATAAACAGAGAGACTAATATTAGCGTGGACGCCATTCTTCTTATGATGTAACGAGTACATCAGGATTTATGGGAAGTGTTCCCGGTTCCGGCTGACCTGATCTATGCAGCCTAATATGGAATTATAGAAGTCTATAATGTGTTATGTGTATGCTAGGTCAAAGATATGTGTTTTTAGTCTAGCTTTGAACTGACAGAGTGTGTCTGCTTCCCGGACAATGTTAGGAAGACTGTTCCAGAGTTTTGGTGCTAAATAGGAAAAGGATCTTCCGCCAGCAGTCGATTTTTGAGATCGTAATAGACGTGAAGGACTATAATGCGTTAAGAGCTCGTTCAAGTACTGCGGAGATAAACCATTTAGTGCTTTGTAAGTAATCAGCAATATTTAAAAATGTATACAATGTTTAATAGGGAGCCAGTGCAGTGTTGACAGAACCGGGCTAATATGGTCATACTTCCTGGTTCTGGTAAGAACTCGAGCTGCTGTGTTTTGGACCAGTTGTAGTTTGTTTATTAAGTGTGCAGGGCAACCACCCAGTAGAGCATTACAATAATCTAGCCTTGAGGTCATGAACGCATGAACTAATTGTTCTGCATTTGTCAATGAGAGCATATGGCGTAATTAATGGCTCGTTTCCACTGAGCAGTACAGTACGGTACGGTACAGTACGGTACGGTTCGGGTCTGTTAACCATGATCTGGCTAGCGTTTCCACTGCCAACAGTACCCTTACTTGATAGGCGTGGTGTTTCGATCGACGTCATTTTCGCGCGAAGAAGAACATAGTAAACTACAATGGATGACATATACAGCAGATCTTGTTCTTGCTCCTCGACATGTTTGTCACAAGAAGACAAGCGCCGACATTAGGCTTTTCTCAATATTAAGTACGCAAAGTTTGTACTTGCCATATGCGACTCACTCCTACATGCACATGGTACAGCGCGTTCTTAAAAGCGTCACTCAGCTCGCTCTGCTACTCATCTCTGTTACTCTGTATGTACATTTTAAGCAACAATAAAACGAAATATGTTATAAAACACTACTCTGCCTCTTTTCGTTTTCATTTAAATAAATTAAACATTATAGGGACACAAATGTGGTTCATGCGCAACGCATATTGATTATTCACTGCACGTTATACGTTATTCTATTTATAACAAAACGAAATTTAAAACACAACCCTAACGTTACCTCTTTTCGTTTAAATACTAAAAAAAATGACACATATTACAGGCAATATATGCATTTGTACAAATGTTGCAATAAACATCAGTGATAATCTTGTAATAAGAAAATGACAAGAAACCATATTTCTTTTTGTAAAATTTCAGTTTTATCAATAATAGCCAATATAAAAGTTTAAGTAAAAGGTACAAGAAGCTATACAATAAGAAATAAAGCAAACAATTCAGTCAAATGTCCAAATGCTGCGCTCTAGTCTAACATTACAACAGTAAAGTTAAATACAAATAGCCTATAATATGAAACTAAACTTAGCCCTCAGCCAAAACGATTGACAGGGAACGAATTATATATTCACGAGACCAAAGATCGCCCGTTAGGTCTACACAAGACGAATTATATCTCATGTTTAACCACTACCGTCGGAGTCAGCGGCGAACATCAGAAGAACTAGCCGAGGAAAGGCTCATCCAGCCGGGAAACATGAGCGCCGAGCGCCCGCTGATCGCATGGATCTCACAACCGGGGAAAAACAAATCATCTTTATAAATAAACCACAGATTTGAGCTTTAAACAACTACATTCTCGCCTGAAAAACTCTTAAAATTAAATTTCGTGACACAGTAACTGTAGTATTATATTAAACTGTATATTAAAAAATGGCGCTTCTTATGTTGTCATTCCCCTCGTAGCACGCGCAAGTGACGATTCTCTGTCAACCAATCAACGTCCTGCAGTGAGTCTAGCTCCACCCTTTAGTACCGTACCACTGTGCTAGGTACCCCAACGGAAGGGTACCCAAAAAGTGGTACGGTACGGCTCGGCTTTTTGGTACCATTCTCAACTTTTGGCAGTGTAAACGCAAATAAAAGGGTACCGACCCGTACCGTACCGTACCGCTCGGTGGAAACGCGCCATTAGATATATTTATCACTCACACACTCACTCACACACTCACTCTCACACTCACTCACAAACTCAGACACACACAGACTCAGACACACACACTCACTACACACACGCTTTGTTTTTATGTTTTATGGGTTCTTCCATGAGTGTGATGTGTGTGTTTGTGTGTGTGTGTGTCCGCAGTGACGTGTACCGCACTAAGAAGCAGCTGATAAACTTCCAGCAGATGCTGGAGAACATCTTCCTGCCTCTGTTTGAGGCGACGGTCAATCCAAGCAGCCATTCA
This sequence comes from Leuciscus idus, assembly GCA_021554675.1. Taxonomy (NCBI): domain Eukaryota; kingdom Metazoa; phylum Chordata; class Actinopteri; order Cypriniformes; family Leuciscidae; genus Leuciscus; species Leuciscus idus. The sequence continues at coordinate 3,515,439 of CM038625.1, read as the reverse complement.
CACCTGCACCTGTTCCTCACACACGTGAGTCTCACACACACACACACCTGCACCTGACTCACGTGAGTCCTTCAGTGTGAAACACCAGTCTATGATGTGTGTGTGTGTGTGTGTGTGTGTGTTGTTCAGGTGGTGGGCTTCGACAGCGTGGACGACGAGTCTAAACCGGAGCATCACATCTTTAACCTGGACAGTCCGACTCCGGAGCGCTGGTGTGACGACAACAACCCGCCGTACTCGTACTATCTGTACTACATGTACGCCAACATGACGGTCCTCAACCACCTGCGCAGGTACTCACCCACCGCACTCACACACCGCACTCACACACTCCACATCATCAGTGTGTCAATCACTTCACCAGTCTCTCAGTCACTCTGAATCACTTCACGAGTCACTTCCTGAATCACTTCACGAGTCACTTCCTGAATCACTTCACAACCTCTGAATCACTCTGAATCGCTTCACGAGTCACTTCCTGAATCACTTCACGACCTCTGAATCACTCTGAATCACTTCACGAGTCATTCCAAGGCTGCGTTCCAGTTCACTTTTAGACACGCACTTGCGAACTTCCCTAAGCACTTCCCCTCGGGGGAATCCCCGCCGCCATTTTGAAGTGCGTTCCACTTCGTGAAGTGGAGGAGGGAAGTTTATATGGACAGACCCTCGTTCCCTCGATTTTGACAGAGGGAGCGAGTCTACTTCATATGTACACTTCAGGTACACTTATGATCCCACAATGCAGAGCGATTGTGACGTCATATCTCGTCTAATCACCACCACAACAAACATCTCTATGATATATGAATTATATATTTTTTTATTTAAAACAACCCACACACACCTATATACATTTGGATGCTGCATTAAACAAATTCTTAAAGGGAAAAAAAAGTAATAATAAATCAACTCCACAGCTGATTCCAAGTGATCAAGGGCTTAGGATGTTTCAATTCAGCCCGCCGCAGTTTCCGCCAGTAGTGGGCACTCGTGCAACGTAAGCAATGACGCACATCCGAGTGAACAAGACGGAGGGAAGTTAGCGAGTGAAGGGCATGACAATTTTGGACTGGAACGCACCACAAATCACTTCACGAGTCACTTCCTGAATCACTTCACAACCTCTGAATCACTTCCTGAGTCACTCTGAATCACTTCACCAATCACTCTGAATCACTTCACGAGTCATTCCAAATCACTTCACTAGTCACTCTGAATCACTGCGTCTCTGAGCAGGAGGCGGGGCTTCAACACCTTCGTGCTGCGACCTCACTGCGGGGAGGCGGGGCCTATTCATCACCTGGTTTCTGGATTCATCCTGTCAGAAAACATCTCACACGGACTTCTGCTCAGGAAGGTACATGGATGAAAAGAGTGTGAATCGAAAGAGTCATTTGTTCAGGAATCAGATAGACTACACTGGTTGTGCTGTGTGTGTTTCATTTACAAAAAATAACCATCTTCTAAGAATCATTAGTCCAGAAATTTGAATATTTACAGTCAGGCCTGTGTTGTGTGGGTTTGATTTAATAAAAAGAAACGGTTCATAAGAGTAATTTGTTCAGGAATCAGAATGTAGTCTGATTACTGAACGAATGGCTCTTATGAACCGGTTCTCTTTGTAGTGAGAGGAAAAACCACTACAGTATAGATTCATAACCTTTATTTGCTTGGGAAATTGGTTACAGTATTTCTCTGCTCATTCATTCGGGAATCGGATTTCACTAGATGCACTATGTGGCTTTGATTCACTAAAGATTCAGTTCATAGCAGTCATTTATTCAAGTATCTGATTTCACTAGTTCACGAAATATGGCTAATTTGAATGAAACAAATTCCCAAACAAATGACTCTTCTTTACCAGTTCTTTTTAGTCAATCAAAACCATACAGCATGACTAATGTAGTCCCCAAAGAAAGACTTATGACAACACAACCAGTGTAGTCCAACCAATTCTCAACCAAATGACTCATATGAACCAGTTCTTTTAAGTGAATCAAAACATGCAGAATGACTAATGTTGTCCAATTCATGAAGGAGTGACTCGTATGAGATGTTTTTTTTTTGTGAATCAGAACCAAAAAGTTTGACTGGTGTTGTCTCATTCTTAAACAAACATGTACATTACATTTGATCATTTAGCAGAGGCCTTTATCCAAGCGCCTTTATCCGAAACGACTCCTATGAATTTTTTGGTGTGAATCAAACACATTCAACGTGACTAAAGAACAATGATTCCTAAATGAATGGCAAACTAATTTATTTTGATTCCATAAAGGTGCAGTGTGTAATATTCAGGAGGATCTGTTGACAGAAGTGCAATATCATACACATAACTATGTTTTCAGTGGTGTATAAAGAGCTTACATAATGAACCGTTATGTGTTTATTAGCTTAGAATGAGTCATTTCTCTCTACACACACCGCAGGTCCGCTTACATCCACGTTTCTACGGTGGCCCTACACGGACAAACGCGTTTCGTCACTATGTTGTTCTTCGTGATAAGAAGCTTCAGCTAAAGTCAGCGAATAAAACACTGACACAATGATGAACAAGTCACAATAATATTCACAATTACATATCGTTTTACTGAATAATTAAGTATACCTAATTTCTTAATCTATCTTTGCAAAGAAACCTCATTGTTTAACTGGCTTCTCTCTGCTGTCTCAGACGACGACATCACTTCCTGTCGGCCACCGTAACTTCTGTTGGGTGCAATTCACAACCTCACCACTAGATGCGCTAAAACTTACACACTGCACCTTTAACTACTCTTGTTTGACCATGTTTTTGATTCACTAAAAGAACCAGTTCATAAGAGTCATTTGTTCATGAATCGGACTACATTAGTCACTCTGTATGTGTTCGATCCACTATAAAGAACCGCTTCATAAGAGTCATTCATTAATGAATCGTTAGTTTTCAGTATTTTGAACAGGTTATAACAAACACACAGGACAGAATCATCAGAGTGGACGTAGTAGTGATCCACCTGTGTGTGTGTCGTAGGCTCCGGTCCTGCAGTACCTGTACTATCTGGCTCAGGTGGGCATCGCCATGTCTCCGCTCAGCAACAACAGTCTGTTTCTGAGTTACCACCGTAACCCTCTGCCCGAGTATCTGTCCCGCGGCCTGATGGTGTCGCTGTCCACCGACGACCCGCTGCAGTTCCACTTCACCAAGGTCAGATCACCTAGTGTCCAGTGTTGTGTGGAACTCATTACTAGTAACTTGAGTTATGTAATCAGATTACTTTTTCAAGTAACAAGTAATGCATTACTTTTAAAATTTACAACAAAATAACAGTTACTTTTTCAAATAAGTAACACAAGTTAAATTTTTAACCCATTTATTGACTGACAGCTCTCTTGTCCCCATGTTGAGAGAAATCAAAGTGCAGAGGCGTGTGTGTGTGTGTGAGAACATGATGGTTATTGCAGTTCTAGACTAAATGTGAGTGTGCATTTACTGATCTCACTTGCACAAAAAAAGATTCAATATTCCTCAAAATGAATGAAATCAGTGAAATGCAGAATCAGACTATGCAAACCTCCATTAACTAAATATGTTAAAACATTCATTTGTATGCATTTAATCTCACTTTATTGACTGATGTACTTGCTTCTGACCTTCGATGATTCAGTTAAGCCATGAGCAAAAATGACTGTAGATTTTTTTTGTTTTTATTGGTAAAGTAAGTGTTAAACTTTCTTCTCCTTCATCCAATTCTTCTGTTATCCAGAATAACAGCAGCTGAAAGGTTTGTTTGAGCTGTTCTTCTACTGTACTCTCTCTCTACTGTACTCTCTCTACTGTACTCTCTACTACTCTCTCTCTACTCTACTCCCCCTCTACTCTATCTACTCTACTCTACTCCCCCTCTGCTCTATCTACTCTACTCTACTCTACTCCCCCTCTACTCTATCTACTCTACTCCCCCTCTACTCTACTCTACTCCCCCTCTACTCTACTCCCCCTCTACTCTATCTACTCTACTCTACTCCCCCTCTACTCTCCCTCTACTCTATCTACTCTACTCTACTCCCCCTCTACTCTATCTACTCTACTCCCCCTCTACTCTACTCCCCCTCTACTCTATCTACTCTACTCTACTCCCCCTCTACTCTATCTACTCCCCCTCTACTCTATCTACTCCCCCTCTACTCTATCTACTCCCCATCTACTCTACTCCCCTCCCCCTCCCCCTCTACTCTACTCTACTCTACTCTACTCCCCCTCTACCCTACTCCCCCTCTACCCTACTCCCCCTCTACCTCTACCGTACTCCCCCTCTACCTCTACCGTACTCCCCCTCTACCGTACTCCCCCTCTACCGTACTCCCCCTCTACCGTACTCCCCCTCTACCGTACTCCCCCTCTACCGTACTCCCCCTCTACCGTACTCCCCCTCTACCGTACTCCCCCTCTACCGTACTCTACTCCCCCTCTACCTATACTGTACTCCCCCTCTACTGTACTCTATTCCCCCTCTACTCCCCCTCTACTCTACTCCCCCTCTACCTCTACCGTACTCCCCCTCTACCTCTACCGTACTCCCCCTCTACCTCTACTCCCCCTCTACTCTACTCCCCCTCTACCTCTACCGTACTCCCCCTCTACCTCTACCGTACTCCCCCTCTACCTCTACCGTACTCCCCCTCTACCGCTACCGTACTCCCCCTCTATCGTACTCCCCTCTACCGTACTCCCCTCTACCGTACTCCCCCTCTACTGTACTCTACTCCCCCTCTACCGTACTCCCCCTCTACTGTACTCTCTACTCTACTCCCCCTCTACCTCTACTCTACTCCCCCTCTACTGTACTCCCCCTCTACCTCTACTCTACTCCCCCTCTACTGTACTCCCCCTCTACCTCTACTCTACTGTACTCCCCCTCTACCTCTACTCTACTCCCCCTCTACTGTACTCCCCCTCTACTCTACTCCCCCTCTACTCCCCCTCTACCTCTACTCCCCCTTTACCGTACTCCCCCTCTACTCTACTCCCCCTCTACCTCTACTGTACTCCACCTCCACGTACTCCACCTCCACCGTACTCCACACCTCTACTGTACTCCACCTCTACTGTACTCCACCTCTACCTCTACTCCCCCTCTACCTCTACTCTACTCCCCCTCTACTGTACTCCCCCTCTACCGTACTCCCCCTCTACTCTACTCCCCCTCTACCTCTACTGTACTCCCCTCTACCTCTACTGTACTCCACCTCCACCGTACTCCACACCTCTAATGTACTCCACCTCTACCTCTACTGTACACACGTGAATCTGCATTCCCTTCAGTCTGAGGATTATGTAAAGGGTCTTTACATTTGCCCAAAAATATAGCCAAACTTTTTTCTTATAAAAAAAACAAGCCCAGCCCAGGTGGAACAAAAGTAACGTAACAAATTACTTTTCTAAAAAAGTAACTAAGTAATGTAATTACTAACTTTTTAAGGGATTAACACAATATTGTAATCTATTACTTTTCAAAGTACCTTTCCCCAACACTGCTGGTGTCTGATGTTCAAGCATCAGTTTCAGGTTAAACTACAGTATTTATTAGTGGTGTAACAATATATCGCAATACAAAACTGCAACAATATGCATCGTGTATAGTTCAATAAAATTTCTTTGTGAGGAAAAAATGTGAGTTTACAGAGTTTTAGTGTCAGTACTACATTAAACTACTATATATAATGTTGAATATTATGTATAATAATGCAATGGGGGAATATTTGTGTGTCCTGATAACGCCAAATGTCTGATGTAGTAAAAACTGGCCTACATTATTTTAAATATATCTAGTCAGTGACAGAGTGAAAGCATATTCATCTACAATATTTCTGTATTTTCAGCTTCAATATCATGAATATTGTTATTCTGGTGTCTCTATTGTCCTGTGCTTTAGGTTTCCAGCAACAAATCCAAGCCTATTCATTTACACACACAATGTTATATCAAATTTATCATTTTAAATCAATAGTAAAATTTTTTTTTAACCTTTTACCATATGTCTTAGACTAGAGTATCCCAATAATATCGTGTCGTGAGTTCAGTATCGTAATATGTATCGAATCGTGACATGAGGGTATCCTTACACCCCTAGTATATATGCTTGTGTCTGTGTTTTGCATGACTGTATATGTGTGTGTGTGTGTGTGTGTGTGTGTGTGTGTGTGTGTGTGTGTGTTGCAGGAGCCTCTGATGGAGGAGTACAGCATTGCTGCTCAAGTCTGGAAACTGAGCTCATGTGACATGTGTGAACTGGCCAGAAACAGTGTGTTAATGAGCGGCTTCTCACACAGGGTAACAAACACAAAAGTACACACAGTATATATAGAAAGGTTATCAAGGTTAATGAAAATAATGGAAATGAAAGTAGGGCTCCCAGAGTCACAGAGAACCCAGAAATATCAGGGTCAGAAACATTTCTGTGGAGCGTATAATTGTGTCCTGATCTATTATATCTGTCTGTCTCAGGCTAAGGGTTATTGGCTGGGTCCCGACTACAACAAAGAGGGTACGATCAGTAACGACATTCGGCGCACAAACGTCCCCGACATCCGCGTGGCGTACCGTCACGAGACGCTGTGCGAAGAACTTCACCTCATCACCCAGGCCGTCCGAACGCAGGAGCTGGACCGCATCGAGGAGGAGGAGGACATGCTGTCTTTCACGTCCAGCCAATCCACAGCCCCGCCCACAAGCTCGCCTGTCCAATCAGCACGCTAGAGAAGCCATGACCCCGCCCTCACTCATACCGGTCCAATCAGCACACTAGAGATGAGCCACAGCCCCGCCCACACTCAACTGTCCAATCAGCACACTAAAGAAGCCATGACCCCCGCCCACACGCTCACCTGTCCAATCAGCACACTAGAGATAAGCCATGACCCCGCCCACACGCTCACCTGTCCAATCAGCACACTAGAGATAAGCCATGACCCCACCCACATGCTCGCCTGTCCAATCAGCACACTACAGAAGCCATGACCCCACCCACACGCTCCCCTGTCCAATCAGCACACTAGAGATAAGCCATGACCCCACCCACACGCTCGCCTGTCCAATCAGCACACTAGAGAAGCCATGACCCCGTCCACACGCTCGCCTGTCCAATCAGCACACTAGAGAAGCCATGACCCCCGCCCACACGCTCGCCTGTCCAATCAGCACACTAGAGATAAGCCATGTCCCCGTCCACACGCTCGCCTGTCCAATCAGCACACTAGAGAAGCCATAACCCCGCCCACACACTCACTACAGATCGCCGCAGCATCAAGACCAAAGTGACATTCCCTACGTCAGTGTTGATCTCATTTCAGTGCATGTTTAGAGACGTTTCAGCTATGCATCAATATAATGCAACGAGCACGAGTGTTTGTGTCATTACACCTCCGTCACGAGCGCCGTGATGACATCACCGCTCCCTCACGTGCCTTTTACTTTAGCTACTTTTATTTTGAAGCTTTGGCTTTGATTGTAACTTACTGTGAACGTGTCTTTTTTTAGTCTCTCGTTCTATAAACTGTTTAATTTCTTCATCAATTCGAAGGATTTATTTTCTCTGATGGCCGAACTGTTCAGATGTGTGTTTACGAGTCTCCTCCGGTCCTGCAGGAGGCGCCGTTGAGCCCTAAACCTCCTGTGCGCTAAACGCTGGGAAGTTCACACGTCTACATGAAGGTAGTTCACGTAGATCTCCTCGCACACTCGACATACATGACATGTATGCCTGACAGTAGTTTTAGTTGAACATTAAACTGACTGTTAATCTTCACACAATATAGTGATTTTCCCACTTATAAATCGCACAAATCATGAGATCAAAAACAGCACGATTTGTAGAGATTAGCATGCGGATCGAGCAGATACAGAGCAAAGCATGAGGTTCCACATGCTAGAGAGCAAATGATCACAAGTAATGGTACAATAATATATATGTATATCTTTATTTTTTGTGAATGAGAACGTTAGTTCTGATCAGATAAGAGTATTTTGTTCATATCAATAAAGCATGTGTGCATTCAGTCTCCTCTGGGTTCTTGCTCATCTTTGCATCAAACCTAAAAACAGTGATAATAATATACAAATCAGACGCTCCTGATCTTCAAAACCAGCTCTGATTACGAATAAATATGAATTTAATATTCAATGTCCTTCAGCATCCATTAACAGCTTCAGTTGTGTGTGTGTGTGTGTCGGTCGATGGGAAGTTAGCGGCCTCAGATCATTGGTCTCACTTCACTGGCCACCTGGAGAGAGTGAACATGACGTTGTGTGAATATGACATCACATACTTCAGTATGACATCATGTGTGTAACGATGACCTCACCGCAAGGGCCGACTTGACGTTCTGCAGCTGGTAGAAAACTCGTCCGCCCTCCTCGGGACAAACAGTCTTGAGCTCGTCACGTGTCATTCCCAGCAGCATGGAGCCGGTGACGCCCCCTAAACACCGGACCGTACTGACACACACACACACACACAGTTTAACAACACAAACATTTTATTATGTGACATCTGAGTTCAGATTAACAAACTAGCATGCTAGTGGTTCTCAACTGGTCTGGCCACATTTTCCCAGGGTCATTAAGCACGAACAAAAGTTTTTAGGAATTTGAACCAAGCAAATTTAGTTTTCAAAAATGGTTGACAAGCACAGAGTACACGTCTCTTTTTACTTAACATAAACATACACTGTAAGAATGACAGTAAGGCTATTAAATAACAACCCCAAACTAGTATTAAAGTTAGCATGTTGGTGTGAATCACCACAGTCATCAAAAATTAAATAAGTGGAAATAAAACTGGAAACTACAGTTACCGTTGTAAATACAATAATAACATGAACTGTTAATAAAACATGCACAAAGATCTTGGTGAAGTTAGACGGAATAAACATATAATGCATGCAATCCAACCCAGATAACACATGCTGTATTGGCCACTTACATTGAAAATGTATTGTTTTTATTTTATTATTATAATTTTTATTAATAATTATTCATTTTAATTTAATAAATTATTACATGAATAGGTACATGAAATTATGAGTCATCATAAGTCAACAATAAGTCATGAAATGGCCAAAAAGTACCAATACATCACGTATATTGGTACTTTTTGGCCATTTCATGACTTATTGTTGACTTATGATGACTCATAGTTTCATTGGCTCTTTAAGATTTGTCGTTGTTGCTCTTTATGATATCCAGCGCGCGCCGCGACTCGCGAGCACAGGAACGTCTGACAGGACAGGCAAGCTCGTTTTTCTGAGGTGAGAGACTTTTGATTTCAGATACTGGATCAGTACAACGCGTTTCTCTCTCTACTTAAACTGCGTCTGACAGTAACCGCTTTCACGCAACATAAAAGACTTTAATCAGACTTTTTTATTTTTATTTTGTTATGCTTTTTGTTGTTGTTGTGTCTTTGACTACACACTTCGCGACCAACTCAAAACGGTCTTGCGACCCACCAGTTGAGAAACACTGTAGTATGCAGTGTGTATTCTGTACTCAATACCCAGATTATCAACTACATTTTTCTAAATGTGCATCGCGTGAGACCGTATGGCACCAGTCGTCGTCGTGATTTTCAAACATTTTAGGTTTTGACTCATTTCAAAACAGATTATTTAATAACGTGCAGTATTTATCCAATATGCAAATTAGGTAAATTAATTAAACATGCACCTTAATTAGGTCATGTGACAGTGCAGAATATTATTACTGTTTGAAATGGTTATTGTTTTGCATACTAGTTTCACACACTATTTATTTTTAAAACCGTATGCATTACTCAGTATATACTGTGCAGTACGCTAACACATTGTCCTCACATTTTACTGAAGCCCTTGTGCTCCAGCCAGGCCCGGACCTCCTCCGGACGGGATTTTCTGGTGAGTGCTGGTGCAGATGGAGTTTCCTGCGGGTCATGGGGTGAAGTTTATGATTGTGAACGTGTGTAACTCAGATCAACAGGACTAGACACATACACCACGTATACGTACAGGTTTGGCCTCCTGCTGTGGAAGCTGAAGCATGTTGTTGGGGACGTAACCGACCTGCCCTTTCTGATTCCTCACCTTCCACCACTGCTTAGACATGTCCAACAACTACAACACACACGCTGAATCCTTAGAGACCATTTTCTCAAAAACAAGTTATTACAGAGTCAAGTCACTTTCATTTATAAAGCGCTTTTAACAATATAGATTGTTTCAAAGCAGCTTTACAGTGATAATAGGAGATTACAATACAATAATCTCACCTGCAGTTCTTCACCTTTACTGATGGTGAGCTCACGAGCGTTACGCGCGGAAAAATCAAACACCGCTCGCATGTAGCTCACCGGCAACTCCTCCGAACTGCAAAACACACACCGTTACACACTCAAAGTACAGCAGGAGATCTCCTACACTAAAATACTGAAGTATATCCGTACCTTTCCTCAGGTTCCTCTGGTATTTTGTTGCTCTACACAAAGAAACAGAAGCAAAAAACTATTAAAGCATCTGAATTAAATGTTTCTCATGTAATTAAAGGGATAGTTCACCCAAAAATGAAAATTAGCCCATGATTTACTCACCCTGAAGCCATACTAGGTGTATAAGATTCTTCTTTCAGACGAACACAATCAGAGTTATATTAAAAAATGTCCTGGCTCTTCCAAGCTTTATAAAGGGAGTCAATGTTTTTTTGTTTTTTTTGGAAGTCCATCAGAGCCTATCCATCCATGATAAAAGCGCTCCACACTGCTCCGGGGGGTTAATAAAGGTCTTCTGAAGTAAAGCGATGAGTTATCACTTAAACTTGATGCACAATGTAATGGCGAACGCGTTGACCAGTCCTGTTTGTTTGAATCGCGAGAGGCATCAACGCTTACACTACTCCTACATCTACGTCATACATCGTCAAGTGTTACTCTTGTGGCGTAAGTCGACTTGCGTACGGCCGTCTGCCGGAAGCTAGTTATTTTAGTCCATAAAGTTTTAAACATGGATATTTTTCTTACACGAACGCATCGCTTCACTTCAGAAGGCCTTTATTAACCCACCAGAGCAGTGTGGAGTATTTTTATCATGGGTGGATGATACTCATTGACTCCCATTATAAAGCTTGGAAGAGCCAGAACATTTTTTTATATAACTCTGATTGTGTTCGTCTGAAAGAAGAAGAATGTCATATACACCTAGGATGGCTTGAGGGACAGACAATCATGTGCTAACTTCTTTGGGTGAACTAACCCTTTGAGTGCTCAGTGTGTGTTTGTACCGTTTGTCGTGTCACAGATTGTCGCGGAGGCTCTCGGCTGCTGGTGTGTGTGTTGGTCGGCTCTGGGTTTCTAATGGCCGGCGGCTCCCAGCCGTCATCAAACACCGGTGTGAACGTGGGAATATCTTCATCATCCTCCGGCCACTTGGTGCTTCATCAGACACACAGAAACATGATGTGAGGAGACCAGCCTCTGTCAAGTCAATTTATATAGCGCTTTTTAAAACTCTATCAGTGACGGAATGAAGAAAAACCCTTGTGAGAAACCAGACTCAGTCTCTCAGTTCTCCTCTGGCACACGATGTATGATTATGATTAAGGCAGCATTATAGGTCCGAAGTCAGATTGGATCAGAACATTCAGAATATTATCCAGTTCCCTCTGGTTGAAGATTCACGCCGGTATGGAGAGTATTTTGAGGATCAGTGCCGATGCTGTCGTGTCGATGAGGCCTTCACAGGGAGAGTCTAGTGGACACACTCTCTGCTGACACTTCAGGGATGTGTTGTGGTCATGTCTAGGCATAGGTCTGTCTTGGGGATTTCTCTGTCTGACGTGTGTGTGTGTGTGTGAGTGAGTGTGAGTGTGTGTGTGTGTGTGTGTGTGTGTGTGTGTGTGTGTGTGTGTGTGTGTGTGTGTGTGTGTGTGTGTGTGTGAGTGTGAGTGTGTGAGTGTGAGAGTGTGAGAGTGTGTTGTACCTGGGGATGTTCCAGGCGTCTCCCAGCGACTGCCACAGATGGTCCTCCTCCGCCGTGGCCTCCTCGCTGAGGAAGAGGATACACTCCGGCTCAAACAGAGGAGCCACGATAGATGGAGGGAGATCCTCATTACAGTGAAACACTATCTACACACACACAGATATAAACACATGTGAGCTAAAGAACAATGTGTTCACAGACAGACAGAGGATAGATAGATAGACAGACAGACAGACAGACAGATAGATAGATAGATAGATAGATAGATAGACAGGATCGATAGATAGACAGACAGATAGATAGATAGATAGATAGACAGAGTCTCACCAGGTCCAGTATAGAGAACAGACAGTGTGCGAGTTCAGCAGCGCTGGGGTTTTCAATCTTTCCCTGCAGTGTGCCCTGATGAACAGATTATTCGACATAATTATAATAATAATACAATATAACATAATAATCTTTGTGATAAATATCTTTAAAATAAATATTTATACATATTAAATTAAACAAATATTAACAGTTATTTAATATATAGTATATAGGTATAATTTTTGTAGTATACAATATCAAATGACACGGAGCAGTATCTCTCACACACCAGCAGGTTAAAGGCCATCTTGACTTTCTGCAGACAGACTGTGAACTCTTCATCTGACGGCAGTCCCTTCACCACTTACAGATGAGTACAGATGAGAGGAGACACGTCAGCAGAGCACTCATAAACTCATCTCATCCGATCCAGTGATACGAACCGTTTCTCTCACCTTTCTGCTTTTTCTTCTTTTTCTTTTTGTCCACTTTAGGGGCGACGGCTGTCAGTCTGTCGGCGAAGGCTTCAATGTCGTTAATGAGATGATTCAGGATGTCCTGCACACAGACGAGTCGTCTTTATCTCTCATCTAAACATCAACACTGCACGATTCAGTCACAAACACTCACCACGTTCCTCTCTCTCTCGGTGTACGGCCTCTGAGGGGGCGGGGGCGGTCTCGGGGGCGTGTCTTCTACACGAGGGGGCGGAGGCTGTCTCGGCGGCGGAGCCACTATCTTCATATAGGTGGAGTTATTTCTGGAGGCGAGGGGAGTTGGGGCGGCACTCTCATCTGGACAGCACAGAAAAACAGCGCTTTTAAATATGAAAAGTATATACTGCGCTGGTGATGGTAAAGTACATACTGTGTACTATTGATACCACATGATAAATTCACATTCTCATCCAAAGTGCAAGAGATTGTGGGTAATATTAGTCCAAAGAGCAAGCAGGGACACATAGGCTGTTGCATCTGAGATAGCATACTTCCCTATTATATAGTAGGCGAAAACAGTATGTGACAAAAGTAGTATGTCCGAATTCACAGTACTCATAAAAGAGTCGGCAAAAAGTCCCCGGATTAACTACTACTACAACAACTTCCTATTTCAAAATATATATCATCATATTTATATAAATCACCTAGGCATAACTCGGCACTAGGCATTTGCTAGGGGGTTCTGCGTAATTGCAAGAGAGCTAACTCCCAAGTCTCCAATGTTCTGATGGTAAGATGTGACATGTCCATGTTTCTATATGCGGTTGCTAGGGTACTCTAAATGGTTGCTAGGGTGTGGCTAGACAGTTACCAGCTCCCATGTCTCTGTGATGTTCTGGTGCTGAGATATGGCTTATTCATGCTGCCGTAAGGTTGCTAGGGCACTGTAAATGGTTGCTAGGATGCGGCTAGACAGTTTCCTAGCTGAAACTAATAGACTGGGTGTGTAATTGGATATTTGAGTCAAAAAAGGCCACCCACTTTTCTCTACGATGTTCTGATCCAGAGATATCTCTCTCACCTTTTTTAAATGTAAGTCTATGGGGTGGTTGCTAGGGTGCTGTTACTGGTTGCTAGGGGGTGGCTGTAACATTGTTGTGTCACTGCTTATTGGCTTGCTTGCTAGGAGTCTCAAATGAGCTCACCTACAAGACATTCTCATCTGGATATATGGTCTCACAAAATTTGTGCCAATGTTAAGTGTCTTGCGAGCCGAGAGATCCCGGACGAGACCCCATTTGTCCCTGCTTTAAATCGAAGGGACTTTTTTGCCCAATTTTTCGCCCACTGGGCAAACATCATATACCCGATCGCTTATAAAAGTCAAAGCAGTGTTCTCCTCAATGAGCCGCATGATTTGACACCTCATTCATGGGTCTACAACAAACGGAGTGGGACGAGTTAGGTGGCGAAGTTTTGTACGGAAGTAGAAGAAACATGTGAGATAACAATAGAGTGCCTTACTTTCTTTACATTTTACATTTACATTTATACATTTGGCAGATGCTTTTATCCAAAGCGACTTACATTGCATTTCAAGGTACACATTTTTACATTCTTATCAGTTCTTGCTTTCCCTGGGAATCGAACCCCATGACCTTGGCGTTGCAAGCGCCAACGCTCTACTGTTTGAGCTACAGGAAAGCAACCACCTTTCCAAATATTTCCAACCACCACTTATTAATAATACACCGTTCTGGCATTATCTCACCATAATCCGGAGCAGCCCACTGTTCTGGAGGAGGTCTCGGAAGAATCAGCTCAGCTGGAGGAGAGGCTCTTCGTGAATTTCTTGGCATGGCGTTTCCTACACCGGCTTTACTGCAGAATCAAATGACAAATTTGCCACAACACGATATTTCGAGGTCATTAGTGATTGGTTGAACAGGATTTCATCAGCTAACCTGACGTTACTCTGTCTGTGATCATCCCTCTTGTTCTGAAGAAGCCGATCCAGATCTTTCTTCAGATAATCTGCCTGAACGACACATAAAATCTGCCGTTTATCATCAGAGTCAATTCATGTCACCTTTATTTAGATAGTGCTTTTTACAATACAGATCGATTCAAAGCAGCTTTACAGAGATAACAGGAAAATAATGCAACAAAGTTTGTTTCCAGAAGAAAATAGCGTCACAGTCCAGCTTAAGTAAGTTCAGTGATGGTTAATTTTTGTTGTAAAAAAGTTATTAATTTAGTTCATTTATATGATAAATGCGTCTTGGAGACGCTGAGATACCCCGAGCGCCCTGAGAGTCGTGAACTCACCCTGAGAGACTCGCTCTGGAACATGAAGACGCTGACGACCCGACTGCCCCGGTTCTGGATGGAGACGGTCAGGAGAGATTCGTACGGACTCTCGTCCAGAACCGCCTTCAGATCCACAACGCTGTTCAGCGGCCACGACTCCAGCACCTCCTGAAACATCACAGCGAGAGTGCTTTAACATCTCAATGCTTTCAACCAGTCAGTCTTCTGCTTTCACTGAGAGTTTCATATACTGAGGTATATTTTAAAGGTGCAGTGTGTAAGTTTTAGCGGCATCTAGTGGTGAGGATGCGAACTGCACCCAACAGAAGTTAAGGTGGCCGACAGGAAGTGATGTCGTCGTCTGAGACAGCAGAGAGTAGCCAGTTAAGCAATGAGGTTTTTTTACAAAGATTAATTAAGAAATTATGTTTACCTTAATTATTCAGTAAAACGATATGTTATTGTGAATATTATTGTGACTTGTTCATCATTGTGTCAGTGTTTTATTCGTTGACTTTAGCTGAAGCTTCTTTACCTGAAGAACAACATAGTGATGAAACGCGTTTGTCCGCTCAGGGCCACCGTAGAAACATGTCGATGTAAGCGGACCCGCGGTGTGTGTAGAGAGAAATGCTCATTCTAAGCTAATAAACACATAATGGTTCATTATGTAAGCTCTTTATACACCACTGAAAACATAGTTATGAATATGATATTGCATTTCTGTCAACAGATCCTCCTAAATATTACACAATGCACCTTTAAAGTACCATGAAACCTTTTGGTACTATTTTGTTCTTTACATGGCACTGTATGGTTCAGAATATCATGTTTTTTCAATAAATTTGGTAAGGTAAAACCACAGTACTTGGGTTCACTTACACCGTACTTTAAAGTATGTCATAAGAGATTCACCTTGCTCTCGATGTCAAGGAGCATCAGCGATCCGTCCCGCGCCTCCAGGATCACGTCTTGACCCCACACACGCCCCGTAGCGTCCAGGTACTTCAGCCGCTCCACACAGTCGTCCACGTCACACACCTGCCGCCCGTCCAGCTCACAGGTGAACAGATGCTGTGGAGGAGAGAGGAAGAGTGAGTGAACGGGCATGTGTGGGTCACATGATGACGATGATGATGATGACGATGATGATGTTCACCTCCACT
This sequence comes from Leuciscus idus, assembly GCA_021554675.1. NCBI lineage: Eukaryota > Metazoa > Chordata > Actinopteri > Cypriniformes > Leuciscidae > Leuciscus > Leuciscus idus. The sequence goes on along the minus strand of CM038625.1, from coordinate 3,499,226 downwards.
CGGTGCTGGAACTGATGCATCTGTCTGTTAATGGACTCCGCGTATTCCTTCCTCTGATCTACAGAAAACACACAATCATCAAACATACAATAACACAAACACACAAATACACAATCATCATCATAAACTCATATACAACACACACAAATACACAATCATCATCATAAACACACAAACACAATGACAAACGCACAAATACACAATCATCATCATAAACTCATACAACACACACAAATACACAATCATCATAAACTCGTATACAACACACACAAATACACAATCATCATCATAAACTCACAAACACAATGACAAACGCACAAATACACAATCATCATCATAAACACACAAACACAATAACAAACACACAAATATACTATCAAACACACAAATAATGAAACACCAGTACAAAACTATAATATGAATAAAACATTTAAATGAATTAAAATATATATATATATATATATATATATGTAAATAACATTTATTATACATTAAACAAGTTATATCTAAACAATATACTACTTTGATATTTAATATATAGTGAAAATGTAAATCAAATATATAAAAATATTATAATTAGTGGCGTCAAATCGATTAATCGTGATTATTCGCATCTAACAAAAAAGTTAGTTTTTACACAGAGAATGTTATATATACGTGTGTGTGTGTGTATATATATATATATATATATATATATATATATATATATATATGTATATATACGCAGACAAGCACACACAGACATATATACTGTGTATATAATATAATATATATACACATTACGTACACAAACTTTTATGTTAGAGGCAATTAGTCCTGATTGATTGAATTGACAGCAATAATTATAATTTGTTTAATAAATCATATATTTAGATTCAACCTATTTAGTATGTAGCATTTATCATTTTAATATCCATAAAATAAAATAGCACCATACACAAATATCCACAATAAATGACAAACACCGATATTAAAAGAGCAATATAATTCACATAAATATACAATAACAATCAATAACACACCATGAATAAACAAACACACACACGATAATGATAAACATTAGCACATAAATGTACAACACACAATAAACACCTCAAATAGACACACATTAACAAACATAAACTCACAATACAAACACACACACAAACTCATAGCAAACACATCACACACACCGCACATATATTAAACATCAAAAATACACAACACACAAACAAACACCTAGAATTGTTTTGTTTTTGTTTTGTCAGCTTTATGGGACTCAGTCTAATTCTATTTTTGAAACATTACTAATTCAGTTGATAAAACGTATTATTATCATCATTATCTGTGTCCAGCGTCCAGTCATGAACACGTCTATAAATAGCACACGGTTACGTAAAGGTTAAATGACTAACATGAGATTAGCCGTGTGTTAATGATCCACTGGTGACGTCACAGGACCAGTACTCACTGTATATTGATTTAGCGCTGGGTCTGGATAGACTCGACCGCACCGAGGACATCTCATCCGCCGTCACACTACAGGAAATGACACAGTTAAACACACATCTGATCTGTTTGATATTATATTAATATCATATCTGCCCCTCACCTGGACCGCAGCGAATCTGGGTAACCGCTGGACCAGCCGAACGGACTCGAACCCTGCAGCATGACTACAGCACCTGGGCACAATGTCAATCCCCACTATATCACTGTAACACTAGCAAACAAACCTACTGTGATTATACCGCGGTACTGAGATGGATTCAACTTGTAATACCAGGGTATTTTGATATATACATGTATACAGGGCCTAAGACTTTTTGCCACACCTGCCAATGGACAATGACTTAAATTTACCAGGAATAAACATTTTTTTACCCGCCATGCAATGGTTTTTGCAAAAAGAGGCAGTAATGACAAAATACCAGTCAAAATTCACAATTATCCATTTTATTTTAGATACCACAGCTATACTAGCCTAACTTATACAGGCCTTGATCTAAAACATTGAGACAAATAAAGAGTCAGTAATAACACACAGAAATACAATATGACAAAGATACATATGAAATAAACTGTGCTTTTCAGGTTTTTAAGGAAGATCTAACAGTAGCTTTCAGGTACAGAAATTTTATAATCTATAAGTAATCAAATGTAAAATACCTTCACTGTATAAATTAAACAGATTAATCCTTATTTTATGTTTAAAAAGTTATTCAGAAAAGATCAGCGAGTGATTTTCTCAGTCTTTTGTTGTTTGATTAACTTAAAGTGACAGCAGCCTCATAAACCTGCTGCTGTCTGTCATTAAAGATATACTTATGCAATATACTGTTACACATGCGTTTTCTTTCTTTCAACTTACGTTCACTTAAGACGTGGTAGATTTTCCCTAAACCGATCTACGTACCTGGAACCTAATTACCTGGGGCGTCTCCAATCGACACCCAAGCGTCTACAGTCGACTCTTAATAAATATATCTGGGGCATCTACAATCGACACCTAATAATCTTTATACCCCAACTCTTGCGTCTACAGTCGACAACTGGCTTCGAGTTCCTTACCCTAACTCATTCCCCTAACTAACTTGCTGCGCAGCAATAATACACTGACAGACTTCAGCAAATGTCCTTTAAATGCTTTAATCACGGCCAGAAGAGTTCGAGTAGTTCTCAGAGAATCCCCCAAGAAGAAGCACGGACAGAGGATCTCAGACAAATTTCAGAGAGAATCCCACCAGCAAACACAAATACAACAGTTTTTATAGAATAGTGGCGAAAATGACATGATACATTACAAAATTTCCCTACAATTTAATTGGTTCTTCATATGCAAACCCTTCTGTTGCTAGGTAGAGGCAAACTCTGTTTTCTTGATTACTTCATAATCACAAGGTTTCAAGTTTGGACATCTGTCTAGTTTCATTTCCCATATTTGTTATTTTTACACTCACACAACCAAAGTCACGAGTTTTCATCAAAGGGGAAACATACATTTAGCCAAAGAACAGAACATCTTCGTACAATGTGTTAGAATGTTCGAATCATGGTTAGTTTAAAAGATAGTTTACTCTCTTATCTATTAAAAATCCATCTCAGACATAACCGACTATGTTTACTAGGATACTTTGTGTGAATTTGTCCTTTTAAGTGCAAGAAGACGTGAAAGAGAGCTCAATTCAGTACTCGCGCACTTCAGATGTTTGCGCACAGAAAGCGTCCCACACCGTGCACGAGTAACGAATTGAGTTCGCTTTCTCCGCTTCTAGTGCTTGAAGATTTAAATTGGCAAGGCTTAAACTTGTGATGCAGCAGCACTGGCCTTTCAACTGTCCCAAGCGGCGTTCACGTTTGTTCATGTTCTCACAGCATTGCATTGTTAGAATTCATAAAAACATTAGTGGCACACTGGTGATTGATTCATATATTCGCCAACACAGATTTTTACTCACATTTGTCGCTTGGCATTGTTTGCTGTAGGCCCTGCATGGACACCACAATATTTACACTGTCCTCTAAGGTACCTCAAAGTATACCATGGTAAAATCGTTAAAAAAAATTAAAAAAAAAAAATGTACAATGGTATCCTTGGAAGTACACTGAAGTGCCATGGAATAGCTCCCAACGTACCATAGTGTTACCATGGGATGCCATCACTGTGCCATTGTAAAGTATGGTATTTTTGTGACTATACCACAGTATTTACATGGTATTGTACGGTTAAGAACGTTGTGGTTTTTCAATGTATACTTTATGGGAATACCATGGCATATTTCAAAGTACCATGTGATACCATCACTGTGCCATGATAAAGTACCATGGTAGTTTTTGAGAGTATACCACAGTACTGTATTGTTTTTTCAACGTATATTTTTATAATAACTTATTATACTTTAGTACATTTGCATGGTACAAGAATACCAAGTATTATCCTCTCTTCCAAAAACAAAGTACCATGGTATTGTTTGAAATTCCATTGAATACCATGGTATATTTTAAAGTACAATGATACTTTTTGGTACTATTTTGTTCATAAACTATGGTATTTTACATGGTACAGAATATCATGGTTTTTCAACAAATTTGCTATGGTAAAACCATGGTACTTGGGTTCACTTACACCGTACTTTAAAACATGTCAAAAATACCATGGTATTTCCAAGAACCTCAGGTAAAGTTTCATGGTATTTTGGAACATTTGCGTCGTTAGAGAGAGGAATGAACAGTGTTGAGTTAGCTAATCATCTTCAGGAAATGTACACAGGTTTATAAACTCATAAATCAAGATCTCTGCTGTGAGGAGCGTCAAGAACATGACGTAACACTGTCCGTACGACAAGAAAACATGGAGAACGACACGACAAACCCCTAAACACTGCGAGAACGTCTCAGTTCTGATTAATCATCTGATGAAGATCAAATAAACCAGAATAGCTTTATATGTGATCGTGCCTGTTGGAGACCTTTGAGAAGAGCTGAAGACTTCTAAACCTTACTGAAATCTCCTGAAGACACACACCTGAGATCAGCAGTTCAACTAGTTCTGATATGATAAAGTCATCTAATAAATCCAGAAAGCACTTCCTGAGGAGATCAGATGTGTTATTGGAGATCTTTCTCACCTGTGTGTTGAGATCTTCTGTGGTTTCTCCGGTTCCTGTGTGTTAAATCATACTGAACTCGCTCATAACCAGACGTGATGGACTGAGGAAACTCCCGTCGAGGTCCAAAGTCTGACACGAGCTCAGAGCCAGTGTGTCTTAAAGGAGCTCAGAGATCAGATGGGTGGAGACGTCCACAGAAACACAACCTCACCTACATCTGAACAAACCCCTAAACTTTAGTAACAGTGAGACTTGAATAAGTGAATGGTTAAAAAAATCAGATTAATCTGTGCCAAATCATCGGTTTCACATTAACAACTGAATCATATCAGAAGTTCCACCTTAAATGACAAAAACACTCTCACTTTGTGCATTTTTCATTTTATTTGATAAATCCAAGTAACATTATTACACAATTCTACATGATGGGATGTCAAATACATAATACGGTTAAAAAACTAGATGATATTCAACCCCAAAAGTGCGAAAAACCACATAAACCTGACAGTTTGATTATAAGGGTAACATACATCAGCAGTAAAAGCACAATAACGTGGTTAAAAGCTCATTATATATTGTGTGAAACTGAAGCGATAAGCATCAGGAGTGAGTTCCCGCTGATAAAATAGCATCTGGGCGGACGTTTGCTGTGGCTGATCATTAACACACGCTAGACTTTGACCGCGCGACATTCACACACTAAAACCCTCAGAAACACTACAGCAGGAGTTTTGTGAGTCTCTGAAGCGTCTCCAGTGGTTCTGGGTAAAGCCAGCGGGTCATCACTGCGTCTGCAGGGCCTGCGTGAGGTGCAGGCCGGCCCCGGGCGGCAGGGGCCAGTTCTCCTGGCCCTGGTGTGTCTGCAGGAGCCGGTAGAGCTGCTTGAGGTGTGTGACGATGTTGTCTTTGATGTCGGGGATGGAGATCTGTAAACGCACACTTCCGCTGTCGAACGAGCGCGTGCAGTCGCCAGAAAACATCTCGCTGATCATGCGCGCCACCACCGGCACCACCTGCAGACAGACACACACACACACACACACACACACACACACACACACACACACAGACGTTTAGCTCAGCGCTGTTAGCAACGAGAAGATGACAGCCTTGATACTTACACGTAAACATCAATACAGGAAATACAATCGGCTAGTTCACACGCTAAGGCTAGCTTAGCTTCAAAGACAATTTTAGGCAAAAAAACCCAAATGTTTTGAGTAGCGAAACGGCGTTGTTAAAAATAACCAGTTTCAATTTGTTTTATAAGCAACTATTTGTTGGTTCTATATGATAAATGATAACTGATTGGCAAGTAAAAATGAAGATAGTTATTGTCTTTTAAAATGCAATTTAAAATGCATTTCATTTATAAATATAAAAACATCATACAATATAGCAATAAAATAACTAGGGATGCACCGATTATGTTTTACCACCGATTTTTTACAAGCAAATGAGCCGATAAGACATCTGAAATAAGAGGCAACAACTGCGTTTAAATTAGATTGTATAGTTTCAAGATTTAAAGCAAAAATCTGAATGGTCTGACTACAGCTTTGTGGAATTATGCTACACAAAACAAAAGCAAGATGTGTAAGTTCATAAGTCGACACCATTGCTGAGTATTTCCTCCTTAAAACTGCAGTGAACCAAAGACAGTCTCAAACACACGCTTTGAAATCGCTGGTGTTTCTGACGTCACAAACTACCTTGTAACCAATCAGATCAACGTGTGATCGTCAACCAGTGGATCTCTGAGCTGAGTGAGTGAGTGGAGGCGGGGCTCATTTGCATATTCATACTAAATGAGGCGAGGGTGTCGAGTTACATTCAAGATAATTAAAGGCTTTTTTTGGTCGTCATTTTGGTGATCAAAGATGAGTTTTAAGGGATAAAATGATTGACTACAGGGGGACTTTAAATAGATGAAAATATGTATATTTTGCAAGAACCTAAAACTATATTGTTTTTTATATATAATAAACATTTTTAAAATGAGCAGTTTTGTATTTCTCCATAGTTTTTAGTTCGACTGTTGTTCGCAATGCTTCATGGGATTGTAGTTCTTTGCCTCACTAAAGCCGCTAGGTCTGTCTTTTTGTACGTTTTCAAAGTTTGTAATTTTTCTGGATGGTTTGGTTCATGGCTTATAACACTTTAACAAAGACCTTTTTTAAAATTCCTATGGGAAAAACAAATGGAAAAATACACTAATGCACTCTCTAGTGCAGATGGACAGCCACCGTGGCCCATAATGCACCACTTCACACGTCTCACCTGCACCGTGATGAGCTTCCTCTCTCTGGGTCTGCCGTCGGGCCACTCCTCCCCGAAACACAGGTGAATGTCGTAGAGCGGCGGTTCAGAAGAGGACTGACCCCGCTGGTGAGCGATGACCCCTGCGCGCGCACACACACACACACACACACACACACACACACACACACACACACACACAACAGCATCAGAAACACCTTCATGCTTTGATACAAACAGGATTCGAACAGATAATGTAAAAAAAAATTAAATCCAGGACTTTCAAGAACTACAATCAGAGATCGCACTTATCAACCAATATCTTAATATTTAAGGATTTTTAAAACCCAAATTACAGACATAAGGTATCCAAAATACAACGCATTTAATAACATATATTAAATACAAAGTTTATAATGGCTATTATTGTTTAATAAACAATATTTTATATTATAATGTTGGTGTACTTGGTAACGAGAAAGGTCTGATGGGGGTTTATCAGACGGGCTGTAGTGGTAACGTTGCGTGAAAAGATTGTATGTGTGTTTTTCAAAAAAAATTATTTCATATATATTGTATGTAAAAGGTGCGTTGTGTAATATTAAGGAGGATATGTTGACAGAAATGCAATATCATATTCATAACTATGTTTTCAGTGGTGTATAAAGACCTTACATAATGAACCGTTATGCGTTTATTATTATATGAGTCAAATCTTCTGACACGGCCAGGATTTCGTCGGAGGTTAAATTTGATCGCAACCGTCATTAAACGTCTGTCGGTGAACACGTCAAACTAACAAGTTTGTATTTATTTATATAGCACATTTAAAAACAGCAAACAAGGCTGACCAAAGTGCTGAACAATACACAAGATGAAGAACAAGGACAAACCACACATTCATGACAAAAACTCACAATGAATTAAAAGCTAAAGGAAAAAAAAAAGGTTTTAAGAGAAGATTTAAAAGCAGTTAAAGACTGAGCCACTCTGATGTAAACCAGAAGGGTAGGACCAGCAAAGGCTCTGTCTCCTCTATCCTTCAACCGTGATCTGGGGACGGACAAAAGACTCCTATCACCAGACCTCAGGTTTCGTGTGGGAGTGTGTGGACAGAGTAGCTCGTGCCAGATTATTGTTAACAGGTATTATGTGTATTGTTCTTAATGCATGATGAAGTAGAAGGAGAAAGGTAATCCAGGTCAATGTTACTGCTCTTAAAGTTTTCATGGGGGCCAAAGACTATAACCTCGGTTTTGGATTCATTCAGAAATAAGAAAATTGAGAAAACCACAATTTCACTTCATCTAGGCATGCAGAGAGAGATCTCAGAGCAACATGTGTGTTGCGTTTCAGAGGCAAATAAATGTGGGTATCGTCTGCATAGCAGTGAAATGATGCTTTCTGATGGAGCCCAGAGGAAGTAAATACAGGGAACAAAGAACAATCACATACTTCAGATTTTAACTTAAGATCAGAGGATTCTTTTAGGATTTGTTTTCTAAATGTCCATAATTTGTTAAACTCGTATTCATTACTTCAGTGAGCTCATTGTTTCTGCATTAAAATATTACATTGTTTAAATTAATACATTTTTCGCTAACTGTTATTTTGTATAATGTACATTTCTGAAATACTTAGATGGTTACCTCTGATAACAGATCACTGTAAACTGTAGGGATGGGTATTGACAAATTTCACAATTTCGATTCACAAGCTTGCAATTCGAATCGATTTCGATTATGATTCGATTCGATTCAATATTGATTATTTTGGATATCAGGGACAATACATCTCAAGGAAAACAAATCTCTTCACTAATGCTGTGAACTATGGGAGTCAGTTGTAGCCTAGCCTTCATTAGCCTACTATAATGTTGAAGGTAAAAGTGAACTGATTTGTATACAAACACTTAAAATACACTTATTTATTTTTATAATAATAAAGTTATATGAAATTATACATCAAAATTTAAATGGTGGCTGTCATAAAAAACTTTCCAGCTTTATTCAAACATGCATTAAATATTGAAGAACATTAAAAATCATAACGGATATGTAATATGGTGCATATATTTAACAAAATGTTCCTCTCTAGAGTTAATATTTCTAGCTGACTAGCGAGTTTATGGTCACTGGATATGGTTTTTCTGAGGTAAATGTGACGTTACATGACATTGTTTACTGACGTCTTTCCACGGTTGAAACACTGATTGGGCGACTCCATGTCACATGATACGGACTTCGATATCTTGTACTCTACCTTTTAACACACTTTCAGATGCTCATTCATGTTTATTTCTCACTGTAACTGGTGTTATTAAGGCGGAAGAGAAGATCATGTGCTTCTCTAGAGCTGAGCCAGAGCGATCTCACGCCACAAAATGGTAATTATGTTTTTGAATTTCATCCGAAAATGGACGTAATTTGAAATCTGAGACTTTGTTTCATATCAATAGTAAAGCACAAAGATTATTGTGATTTATTGGATGGGATGCAGCGCTACAATGTTCCACTCATTCATAAACTGAGAACAGGATGACTAATCGATTCTTGGGATTTAAGAATCGATATCTTTTCGTAAAAATGAGAATCGATTAAAATTGAGAAATCGATATTTTTTACCCAGCTCTAGTAAACTGTAATATGGACTCATGCACTTTCTGTAAAGCTGCTTTGAAATGATGTGTATTGTGGAAAGCGCTATACAAATAAACGTGAATTGAATTTGCTACATTTGTCTCAGACGGCCAAATCGTGGCCAAAATGGCCCAGTGTGCAGCGGCTTCAGGAGTGTGTCTCACCGCTGAGGAAGGACTCCAGGCAGAAGAGCTTGACCTTGTGCTGCCGCTCGATGAGGTTGGGAGCGTTGGGATTGGGCGCGCAGGGGCCGGACCAGTACACTTTACACTGGCACAGGCGAATGGCGTAGATGTCGTGCCCCTGGACCTCCAGGATGAGCCCGCGGTCCATCACGTCCAGTAGCCGGCTGGTGAACACCCTCTGCTTGTCGTTGGTGATGTGTTCAGTGGGGGGGAAGCGCACCTGCTCCAGGCTCACCGGCCCGAACAGCTCCTCCTGGTTCACGATCGGCCCCAGGTCCCCGTAGAAGAGCCGGCAGCCCTGAGGGTTGCTCACGATCACCGGCGGACACACTTCCTTACCGCGGTAATAAAACTGCACCTCCAGATCCGTCACTGTGAAACACACACAGAGTGCATTATGGGTGTGATTTGAGGATCGGGGTTATTGTCGTTGACTACAGCTGTTGATAGAAATAAAGCTGAAACGTCTTACTTGTGAGTAACACTTGTGTTACAAAGTGTGTGTGTAACGTGTGTGTGAGTGTAACGTGTGTGGGTTTAACGTGTGTTTGTGTGTGTGTGTGTGTGTGCGGTGTGTGTGTGTGCAAGTGTTACAACGTAGGTGTGATTTTATGAGAGTGTGTAACGCGTATGTGGGTGTAACATCTGTATATGTGTGTGAGAGAGAGTGTGACACGTTTGTGTAATGCGTGTCTGTGTGTGTATGTGTGTGTGTGTGAGAGAGAGAGAGAGAGAGAGAGAGAGAGAGAGAGAGTGTAACAGGTGTTAGTGTAACACGTGTGTGGGAATGTGAGTGTGTGTGTGTGTGTGTGTGTGTGTGTGTGTGTGTGTGTGGGTGTGTGAAAGTGTAACATCTGTGTGTGTGTGTGCGCAAGTGTGCGTTACAACGTGTGTGTAGTTACTGGGCAGAGAGCTGATCCAGGTCTCCGGGGTAGCGAACATGCCGTCGAAGGCCGAGGGTGTCGGGATCTCCGGCTGCATCTCCACGTCCAGCGGCTCCTTCTTCGGCCACACCTCGGCGGGGGGAGGAGGGGGAGGGCAGCTGGCCGGCGTCATCGGGGACACGGATCCGGGAGGAGTCCAGACCGGACTCACGCCTGCGCACGGACACATCACAGTCAAACACAACAACATACGCCACATTAAATACAGCAACATTTAAAGGTGCCGTCTGTAAGATGACAACTAGTGGTGGAAACAGGTACTGCAGTCCAGATCCAGGAGATCGTTGTTTTGGACAATGAAAATTGGTAACGTGCAGCATCACATACCAAAACAATATCAAACATTCTAGCCTGGAAACGCACATTTCAGAGTAGAATAACTGGCTGTAGAAGTGTTTTTAAGAGAAACAAAAACTCTGAACTTCTTATCGTTTCCTATTGTTTTAGTATGGTTTCCTCAATATATGCAAACATATGGAATTTTTATGCTTTAGTAGAGTGAAAAAGTTACATACAGCACCTTTAATAAAGGGGTCATCGGATGCCCATTTTCCACAAGTTGGTATGATTCTTTAGGTTCTTCATGTAAAGTTCGTAACATACTTTGGTTAAAATTCCTCAATGGTTGTGTAAAACAACACCCTTTTACCTCCTCAAAAACAGCTCTGTTCACAGCGACCCGTTTCAGTGCATGTCTCTTTAAATGATAATGAGGTGCATGTCTCTTTAAATGATAATGAGCAACTGCTCTTCCGTGGGGGTGTTGACACAAGACACTAAAGTGATGCCTTGGTGGACAGTGTACAAATGTCAGAGGGCGGAAATATGCTAATACGGGAAATATGCTAATACGGGACAGTCCATCAGTGGTCGTGGGCGATTGATTATTGATTATTGAGAGTGTTTAGGCTTTTTGAGGATTAAAAAAAAAGGGAAAAGGAGTGAATTCTCATTGTATGGTGATTGTGTCCACACACTGCAAAGACACATTTACATGCTAACACGGTCCGTGTAACGCTTCACAATTCAGTTTTCAGACCTTACAATGCAAATGCAAAAATGCAAAATTGAAACCAGCCGGGAAAAGTGAAATCCCGGTGGCCTGGGTATGATTTGGCACATTGCCCTACCTGTTTGTTTTGACCTTATTAATAAAAATAGCACATTAAATTCTCCATTCGATAATGAATCAGCACTATAAACATTAAATATTGTATTAGCCTACAAACGAGAGCTAAAAACCTTTTAAAAAATTGGGGGGGGGGGGGGGGAAATATGCTTATTTTTTTCTATAGGCCTATTTTTGCTTAGTAGGCTATAATTTTTATCGTTATTCTAGATTCCCGTGAAGGATCTTGAAAAGCGCTGCTGCTCGCGAGCCACCCCCGTTCTGCTGCACTGAAAATGAACTGTCTGGGATCTCGTGGTTGTGGCTGCCTATAGGCTACTGTACCATGTAAAATGAACAACAACAAGGATATAGCTATATATTAATAAAATAAAGTAAGAATGAATAGGTAAATACAAACAAGGGCAATGTGCCAAATCATACCCAGGCCACCGGGATTTCACTTTTCCCGGCTGCTCCCGATGGCCGGTCCGAGACTGCCTTATAATTTAGCACAGACTATTAATAATAAAAATGATGGCACTTCGGGTGAAAAATGTTGTCCTGTGTTTCGTCTTTTAAACTTCTCCTCAAACGTGCATGCAGTGTAAATAAAGCAGTTAGGCTACATCAATGAAATGATAGTAAAGATAGTCCACGGCCACACCCCCGTGCTAATGGTACCGCACACGGCGCAAATTACAAGACGAAAAATGGAAAAATAGAAAATCGGTTAGATTTCATTTATTCAAATGTTTGTTTCTGAAGTCACAATTTAGCAAAAGTAAAATTGAAAAAAGGGGAGAAAAAGGCAAATATCCATTGATAATGTACTGGAAAAACAAGAAAAATGAATGTCTGGTTTCGATTTTGCATTTTTGCATTTGCATTGTATGGTCTGAAAACTGAATTGTGAAGTGTTACACAGACCTAACACCATATAAAAGTGCATTTTGCACCCGATGACCCCTTTAAACCATATGCTGTACAGAGAGTTTAAGACAGGTTTATCCTGGTTTTCTCCCAGTACCGTGAGGTGGATATGGTGGAGGAGGCTCAGGAGTGTCGGGAATGTCGTCTTCATCGCCGTCGGTCTCATACGTGGTCACTGAACCTGAGACAAACAGAGTTCACCAAAGACTTGCACACTGCATACTTACTTTTCTAAATAGAGAGTTTCGAGTGTAATGCTACATCATAGTCACATGACCTCATGTGCATGTTTAATTCGGAAATCAATGTGCAAATCTCATGTGATAAATAAAAATCATTCATAATAATATTTATTTTATATATTAATTAAATTAAATCAAATATTTAAATGAATTGATTCAGGAATAAAGTCATAACATTTATAAAAATCAAGAATAAAGTCATATAAAAAAAAAAAGAAAGAAAAGTGTGTGTGTGCGTGTGTTACCTGGGTTACTGATGGTCTGTGGAATATCACACACGTCGTAGATCTTCAGCGGGTTCATGGGAACCTCTTTGGTCCCGTCGTAGATGAGGTTGAACTCGCGGCTCTTGTTCAGAGCACATCTCAGCTGAGCTTTCCATTTAGCCGGATCCGGCTCGTCCACGCCTTCCTGATACTTCCCGGTCTCCACGGCCCAGGCCTGGCAAACACACACGGATCAGTCCCGGCAAACACACAAACACACGCGCACGCGCGCGCATCAGTCCCGGCAAACACACACGCATCAGTCCCGGCAAACACACACGCATCAGTCCCGGCAAACACACACGCATCAGTCCCGGCAAACACACACGCACACGCACGTGCATCAGTCCCGGCAAACACACACACGCATCAGTCCCGACACACACACACACACACACCCACACACACACACGCATCAGTCCCGGCAAACACACACACACGCATCAGTCCCGGCAAACACACACACACACACACACACACACACACACACACACACACACACACACACACGCACACACACACACACACGCACACACACACACACACACACGCACACGCGCGCGCGCATCAGTCCCGGCAACACACACACACACACACACACACACACACACACACACACACACACACACACACACACACACACACACGCGCGCATCAGTCCCGGCAAACACACACACACGCATCAGTCCCGACACACACACACACACGCACACGCATCAGTCCCGGCAAACACACACACACACACACACACACACACACACACACACACACACACACACACACACACACACACACACACACACGCGCGCATCAGTCCCGGCAAACACACACACACACACACACACAAACACACACACACACACACACACGCGCATCAGTCCCGGCAAACACACACACGCATCAGTCCCGGCAAACACACACACGCGCATCAGTCCCGGCAAACACACACACGCGCATCAGTCCCGGCAAACACACACACGCGCATCAGTCCCGGCAAACACACACACACGCGCATCAGTCCCGGCAAGCAAACACACACACACACACACACACACACACACACACACACACGCATCAGTCCCAGCAAACACACACACACACGCATCAGTCCCAGCAAACACACACACACACGCATCAGTCCCGGCAAACACACACACGCGCATCAGTCCCGGCAAACACACACACACACGCGCATCAGTCCCGGCAAACACACACACACACGCGCATCAGTCCCGGCAAACACACACACGCGCATCAGTCCCGGCAAACACACACACACGCGCATCAGTCCCGGCAAACACACACACGCGCATCAGTCCCGGCAAACACACACACACACACACACACGCATCAGTCCCAGCAAACATACACACACACGCATCAGTCCCGGCAAACACACACATGCGCATCAGTCCCGGCAAACACACACACGCGCATCAGTCCCGGCAAACACACACACGCGCATCAGTCCCGGCAAACACACACACGCGCATCAGTCCCGGCAAACACACACGCATCAGTCCAGGCAAACACACACGCATCAGTCCCGGCAAACACACACGCATCAGTCCCGGCAAACACACACGCTTCAGTCCCGGCAAACACACACGCATCAGTCCCGGCAAACACACACGGCCCAGGCCCGGTAAACACACACGCATCAGTCCCGGCAAACACACACGCATCAGTCCCGGCAAACACACACGCATCAGTCCCGACAAACACACACGGCCCAGGCCCGGTAAACACACACGGCCCAGGCCTGGAAAAAACACACACGGCCCAGGCCCGGTAAACACACACGCATCAGTCCCGGCAAACACACACACGCGCATCAGTCCCGGCAAACACACATGCATCAGTCCCGGCAAACACACACGCATCAGTCCCGGCAAACACACACACACACACCAGTCCCGGCAAACACACACGGCCCAAACACACACCTGACCTTAATTTTAATCAATTTTTCATCAACCAATTGCCTTTTTTTTTTATAAATAAGAAGCAAATATAGCAGATAATTTAATCATGGAGGCGCCGCATGGTCACTTGCATTGCACGTTAACTGGAGCGCATCTCATCCTAACTTAACCGAAACTCATACGCCTCACAGACATGAGAAATACATCAAATACACAAAGCTTGAAATGTCTTTAAGCAAAATAATTCAAAACGAAAAGAAATAGGCTACTCTCTGATTATGTAGTCCATTATGTGCATTTCTCTCTATAGGCGCGTTCACTACGGAGATGGCGATCAACTTCATCTTTGCAGCCGACACTGACACAGAGAACACTAGTTTATTAATAAAAATCAATGCACATCTTGCTTGTTGCACGCACACATATTGGCCCTCATTTATCAATATGGACGTTGGCGTACGGCACGCTCAAATCCTACGCCAGCTCAGGAGGTGGTGTACGCACGTTTTGACTGAGTGTGGAAATGCGCAGAAAAACAATTCCTAACACCACAAAACGCACTGACAAACTAAAATATATGATATATTATGACCCACTGTAAAAAAACAAAAAACAAAACAATATAGTAATTATAAACTTCAGTGTTTATTTTTGTGCAACATGGACTTCAATGTTTAATTTGTGTGACTTTACCAAAGCATTTGATTTGTAGGCATATGTATTCCTTCAGTTGCGAGCCTGTGCGCTTTACCTGACGTTTCAAGCCTTGTTTATACTTTCGCCTGGCTCCGCAGTGCGAGTCTCTGCAGACTGCGCGCGCACCTCCCCAAATATGACGCCCTAGGATGAGAATGCGTTGGTAATACTCTATACTATTCTTTGAAACGATGGTTAGGCCAGGGTTAGGCCCGGCAGGTGCGCACGGACTGGGTTCAGTAATCAAAGGCTTTCAGTGACCAAAAAATAATTCAGACTGACAAAATAATAAAAATAACATTCTTCTTCTTTTAAATAATAATAATAATAATAATAATAATACAAATAATAATAATAACGACATTCTTCTTCTAAATAACAATAAGCGTCATTAATAATAAAAATCATAATAATAAGAATAAGAATATTACAAATTGTCATGCAATTATATTAATGTGAATGAATGGTACTCCACATCACATCATCATCACTATTGTACACCCCAATACATGTGAGGTGATACGAAATGAAATGCTAATTGTTTCAAAACACGTGCTGTAAAATAATGCATTGTGATAGGTCATTTGCTCATCCAAGTTTCTCTTCTTTGCCGTCTTCCGTGTGTTCATGGCGTAAAATGAGGGCGTGTGGGGGAAGCGGAGACTTGAATATATAGGGGCGTGTTATTCTAATGACGATCGTTTTCAGCCGCGGCATTTATCAAGGGCAGGTATTGCGTACACCTGGATTTCAAAGGTACGCACAGCTTCATAAATCAGGCGATGAGAGGAGTGTAAGCATAATCTTACGCCAACATATACGCCCGTTTCTACGCAAGAATGATAAATGAGGGCCACTATGTTGAAATAACGAGATATTATGTTGAAATAACATTATTAATAATAAAACATCTTTAAGAATATTTGATTGAATGCTGAATGCTGCGTTTGTGCAATTTAATCAAATTAAAATTTTAATTGTGATCATTAAAATAATTGAATATTAAATATTTGGTGGCCAAGTTTTGCTAATTTATTAATAGTATGTATATATAAAAATAGCGCAGCTCCCCCTGTCAATGATCCAGCACCCCCTCAGCACATGCGTTAAAAATTATCTGGCGCTGCCCCTGACTACATGTGAGCTTAAAAGTTCAATTCTATACCTTTATCACTGTATAAACTAACTTAACTTTTACTTGCACTGATATAGCAAGACTTTTTATTTTAGTTGTCGTCTTTCATAGACAGATATTTTCTTCTTGCTGTGTAAATGTGCAGTTTCTCTCTTTCTCAGCATGTGATTGGCTGTTCGCTACTGATATCACACCTAAACTCAGGATCAAAGCCTGAGTTAACAGAGAAAGTTGATGATCAGCGTCAGGGTACCAACAAAGCCTGGTTGGATTGGTTTAGTTTTGTCAACTCTGAACTAATCCTGTAACCCTGAGTTTGTTCATCTACCATCATGGTACAGGCCCCCAGTCCCGACCCCTGCCGTACTCCGGCCTCGGGATCCCCGATACTCACCTTAAAGATGGTGTTTTCCTCCTCCTGCTGGGGTGTGTGACGCGTGGCGTGTTTCCATGGGATCTGGAAGCGTTTGGCCTCACGGTCCAGCCACACCAGACCGGGAAACGTCCCGTTCTCCACCTGGGACACCAGCCAGGGCTTGAGCCGGACCCGGCGCGGATGAGACGACATGACGAGCTTCTGGAAAACACACATCAATGATCACACTGACCCTCATATCCGGCAGAATAAACCACAGCCTGCACATTTAACACAGAAACACTTTTCAATCGCTTCGGTTCATTTATTTTGTCTGCAGTTTTTACTCTTAAATTTTCATTCATTTCCTTGTTTAATGTATAGGCCTATATGTGTGGATGTGACTTTTAAATAGTGTTAAAAGTTGTATAAATTGAATAAAATATATAACAGGTCATATAGTACATTCAATAACAATAATAATAAAAAAAACCTTATCATTATTATTGGCAGCGACAGTAGCATAAACACCATAGATGAAGTTTCCTTGAATATTTAATTTGACTGAAAACACAGGCCAGATAAAGCTCATATTAATAATTAAACTTGATTATGATCATTTATTCAGCGATTTATTCATATAATCATATAATAAATATTTATTCATATAATCAGAAATAAGCGTCAGATAAAGAGCCGGTGACTTTGATATTCGATGCTAAATCACGAAAACTTTCTTTGATTAAAACACTTAAATTCCGATAGTAGAGCATATTTGAGCGCATTATATTGTTTGTATTAGAGTAAAAAGCCTGTAAATATGAAATATAAATGTGATATAAATA
Source organism: Leuciscus idus (assembly GCA_021554675.1). Taxonomy (NCBI): domain Eukaryota; kingdom Metazoa; phylum Chordata; class Actinopteri; order Cypriniformes; family Leuciscidae; genus Leuciscus; species Leuciscus idus. Next base: position 3,481,105 of record CM038625.1, on the reverse strand, counting down.
TTAATGAGTCTCACCTGAGGGTTTCAGGAAGCGTCAAAGCAGGAAAAAAACACCAATCCTGCGGCCTTTACCGCCAAAACTAGCCGGTTTATGAATAAACGTGGTTAAAGTCCGAGAGTATCGGTCATACACCGGATAATGCGCACACACACTCGCCGTGAGTCCGTGTGAAACTGTGTGAAACGCGTTTCATGTGTGTTTGAATCTCTGCTCGAGAGTTTCACCGTCAGCCGAAACTCAGGTAGAGCGGTGACGTCACGCGCATTTCTGTGACTCACGCGCACACACACACACACGGGCACGCGCACTCATGAATGAAAACACTCACACACAGAGGCCTGCGGTCATATCCAAGTGGGAATCAGCTTTCACTTCACTGTTCTTAATAAATCATTATTATGTTTATTTAAGATTTTACTCAGTCATCCAGGATAGGCAAAGTAAAAGTAAAAATACAACACAAGTATAGGTCTAAATACATCAGAGAGGAACAAAAGCTGGTGTAGTAGTTCTGTGACCCTATAGGCGCTGTGGTGAGGATAGGGTTAGGATTAGGAGTGGGATTAGGAGTAGGTTGGGTGGGTTAGCTCACTACAATTCGGCGTTGTGCCGAATTTCGACTGCCAGCCAAATTATTACCTGCCTTGTTGAATCCGCTATAATTGCCTAATCCTAACCCAAACTACTCATCCTAACCCAAACTACTCATCCTAACCCAAACTACTCATCCTAACCCAAACTACTCATTCTAACCCAAACTACCAATTCTTGGCGTTAATAATTTGGTGGGGGTCAGAATTCGTCACAACATCGGGACTCAAACTCGGGTCGCTCACTCACTCAAAACATATCGTGTTACACACGAGAATTCTTTTTAAAATATTGAATAGAAATTATCAGTTTTTTTGAGTAAAAATATAAAAAATATGATTTCTCATATTTTTCATATCCCACATTCCATACGGCTCATCTGCATGCACAGGTGTGGTAGTGCACATAATATTCATCCACTTGACAACATAGACATAAACTGACCTGACTGACTTCTGTGTGTGTCAGACTCAGTTCCTGGAGAGACACTGACAAACACTCGAGTTAAGCACACTTGGACCAGCTAACTTCTTATCTGTGCATCATCGTGTCCTCTCCTTGCGTTCTAGCTCCATCCCCGTATGAAGAGAGACAATGATACACCTGTATATGGCCTTGTCCATGAGGTGCAAGAACCAAAACCTGTGTCAGGGGTAAGTATAACAATACAATTACAGGAAAATATCATTGAAATGACACCGTGAGACAGTGTTAAGGGCTTTGGAGTTGCCGGATGTAAAGAAGATGACCAAAAAAAAAAACCCAAAAACATCTTTGCATAATAAAAGAAAAACTGATTGTGATGAGAATGTGCGTATAAGACACAAGAACACACTTGTGTGATTATTCCCAGAAGAGATGAGAAACAGATTCATCTTCAGCACCACAGAAGAACTCAGAGAGGCAATATCAGGGAACATTTATTTTACACAGGATACAAAATATCAAGTCATTTGTATGATCATTGTTTACCTTATTGGTTATTAAATATTTAGACAACAGTCACACTTTCTTCCATGCAATGTCGACAAACTGGCCATTCCAGAAGAACACAGTGTGTGAAATAACTGTCTAAATCTCCGGTTCCGGCCAGAAGAGTTGGATAAAAAATGAATATTCCTAATCATGGTATCAAACGGATGAGCTAATGATGAGGAAGACTGGGATCTGAGTTACTGCTCCGTAAGGAATAGCATCCATTACAACAGCAAACTCTGGTGGAGTGACAGGTCTGTAATATTCTATATTATATTATACCTGCTCAAACACTCTGGACAGGAATATAAGTGTCCATCACCATTGATTAATTGACCAAAATAATATTATTATTGACCCGATCTGGGGAAAAGTAGAGCCGCAAGACTTATTTGTATGAGGAATAGGAATTCCAAAAAAACAATTACTGTGAGGATTAATTATGTTTATAAGTTATAGGTGCCAAGACAAAAACACTTAAGTTTGATCATTTAAGGTGCAATTTAGTGATGTTAGTAACATAACACTAAGAAAGGGAGAATTCCCACCTTAGAGAACAAGATTGGGAAGAATAGGATCATTTATCCTGACAGTATTATTTAGTGAAGGAAAATCTAGAAAGTTTAGACCAGCACATTCATATTTATTAATAAGCAGTGTGTTTGACGTATTGCCTCTTCTGCTTCTGCACATAATCCAGGATATGAGAGCGAGAGCGGGTCCGTCAGTCTTCAGTTCGTTCATCAGTAAATCTCCTGAATTTCCTTCTAGCTTCTTCAACAACTGCGTCAAAGTTCAGTCTGCATCTGACTTTATCATCTTTACACCAGGATAGTTCACCTGTGACTGAACTGGAATATCCTAAAGAGAGAAAAACAGGTTTTAACTGCTCACATTTATCAAGATTTACATTTAAAACAGAAGATTTAGAGGAAAATGCAATGTGTTGGACGGCAATCGGTGTCTGTGATTCATCTTTTACAAACAGGGTCGTGTCGTCAGATTCTTGACTATAAGTAAATAAATAAGGGGATAAACCTGACCAACTCCTCTTGAAGAAAAAAACTAAAACACCTGATTTAAGGAACAGGGATTATTGTAAAGAGTTCTTATAAATATGCAGAATGGATCACCAAACCCAAGATTTTTGAGAGTTAGAAAAATAAACTTTGTAGAAGCTTTGTAAAAATCTACAAAGAGAATATAACTATCATTAACCAACTCGCTATAGTCTAATCAATCTAAAACAAGTCGGGTACTGTTTACTATACGTCTTTTTGGCTTAAATCCTGATTGAGTCTCATCAATAACAGAACTCAGAACACACTTGAGTCTTTTAAGCACAGGCTATCATATAATCATTATTAAGACAAACAGGCCGAGGGAGAAACGAGGAAACATTAACTTGAAGCACTCAAGATCTTCAGGATAACTCGTGTAATAATGTTGGAGGAGGCTGGAGCTAAACTCTGGGACTGTGACCCTCCAGGATCGGATTACTCACTGTTAGAGCGCCACCCTGTGGCTGAATAACGCAAGGACACTAAACCTCTTACAGAAGTGTTCCATGACTAGAATCTAAAACTTAAATTCATATATATATAATGAAATAAGAATTTTGAATAAAGAAAATGTTTGTATGATTTTTCTATTGATCAGAGTTAAAGAAGGAAGCGCATCTTGCGTAAACTAGTTCATTTCTGGTTTATAAATAAAGGCGTGGCATAGATGAGCTTTAACGTGTTTCTTTCGGTTTTGATTTCAGTGTTGGTGTTGAAATGGCGTCGAGTTCAGGTAAGAATCAAATTAAGGCACAAACATAGCCTATGAAGGAATGTTTCCTCAATGATTTGTGCAGTGTTCATGAAATATTAGCCAACAATAGACAATGGTTTACTTCGTTTAGTTATTTCACGCTCTTATATGTAGGTCTATGTTTAAATGTGGCATTGAACACCAGGAAGAAGAATAACCGACGTATATTAAAGGCTACATCTCACATACATTTTTACACATCAGTTCTGTTATCTAGGCCAATGATATTATAGTTTTGCATTCTTAAATTCGAATTAACAACCAAAGCTAGACATTTAAATGTAAGCTTAGTAACGCAAACGTAGCGACACACTCTTAAAGCATGTTGAGATTGATCAGATGTGTAGTGTAATAGTAAAATTATGCAAATATACACTAAAATGAAGCAGTCAAGACTTTTTACTCCATAAATCTCCACAAGCTCTGATTAAGGGAGCCTATGCAGTGTTCACTTCTCCCCGAGCACGTGATCATTGAAGTTCACTACTGGACAAAATGCGTTCAGATTCGTAAATGTATACACTTTGCATTTCGGAGGCTCGATATAAAGACCAATGAGAACATTGTGCAATGCGACTGCAGTACTTTATTATCTCTATTATATTTAATATTTATACTCTCAGTGTCACTTTCATGAAAATAAAAAGTCATTAAAAAAAAATAAAAAATTAAATGCTGTTTTAAAAATAATGGTCTTGATGGGGGAGGAGTCAATTAGGCCACGCCCAGGCACGGCTCCTCATCAAGATAGGTTATAATGAGCGCGCAAAACAAACGGACAACTGGAGACGGCTAATACAAACCAGCACAGATTCGGCTACATAATAAGGACCTTAAATTATTATTATTGTTATTAAATGTCATCTTGTTGTGTTGTTGGGTGCAAGAATAGACGGAGTACAGGCTCCAATTTGAAATTTTATCGCATAATTTTTTCTAAATTATTGAGATTATTTGTGAATCATCTATGATTGTATACATTGTTTTGATTGATTGTGACTAGATTTTTTGAAGAACCTGGTAAGAAAGGGTAATCAAATACATAGTTAAAAAATGAATATGCTGTATCTGGAATTTTTATTTCTAGAAAATATTCACATCATTAAAATTGCACCGTAATGTCACTCTTTACATTGTCGTCTTCTGTCTGGCCGTGGCGCTGGCAGAACTGTGGATCGTAGGCTACCACACAAGTCTTGTACGTAACGTGACCATTTAGTACAGTTATAGGCATCTAAAGATGTATATACCCTCAGTTTCTCTTTACGCTTAGTTTCTCTATTGGGTCGGTGTAGAAGTCAGGCCACTCAACCAGAGCGTTAACGTTAATCCTGTCAGATCGTCCATCCATTGAATGAGCGTGTATGCTGGGTCAGCCAATCTGGGATGTCCGTTAAAATTAACTTTTGCAAATAACAATCGGATTTTCTCCAGTCATTGTTAAAAAACAAGCTAACAAAACTTGCAAACTAACGTTAGTGAAGCGGCCAGAGGGATCGTTCTGCCTCCACCTAAGCTCCGCCCACAAAAAAAGTCACCATGTTTACCAACTGAAAAGGGGTCTATTAAATGTGAAGCAAAAGACCGCGAACTTCAGACACTTCTCAGAATAGCTCAGATTCTGAAGATAAAAACAGACGTATTGTTCTCTCCTAACCTGATATTGGTCAGTAGCTATTGGTGGCTTAAGCCCCTGATTATTGTTAAAAGCCCCTGATCTTTTTGAAGATTTACTCATGTTATTATGTATAATGTTATGGTCTGTTTAGAGTATTCGTTGAATAAAGAATAAGGGTAGAATATATATGTATATATTAAACTACAGGAAACATGGTTGAATTTATGTACAAATGGCGTGTAAATAGTGGTTTGTTTGTGAAGATGAGATGACTATCATTTAATTGGTGATAACATAATACATTTTTGTATGATTGTGTTAAGTGTGTTATTGTTGATTGATTAAAGACCTCTTTGTGTGTGTGTGTGTGTGTGTGTGTGTGTGTGTGTGTGTGTGTGTGTGTGATTAATTTTTTTCCAGCAGCAGGTAGAAGAAGTCCAATCTTTGATCGTCCTGACAGTAAGTGAATTAAATCACTAATTTCTGCTTCAAGGTCTTGATTGTGGCATTTCTTTGTGGTTTAGAATCTATTATTCCTGTAATTATTTGATCTTTTATGCATTGAATAAAGAACTCTGTATCGTATTCTGTCCAAACACACCGCGTCATTATGTCAGGTGACTGTAAATGCGCAAAAACTGTTTCTATTGCAGTTTCAGAGCTCTAGCCAGACGGGATTTAAAGGGATGGTTCGGAGTAAAATCAACCTTGGGCTCTTTGCACCATGACCTCGAGCCAAACTCCCCCCAGAAGCCTTTTATTCCCTTGGTTGAACATTATTAAAGTTAGAGCTTATTTAGAGATATCAGCCGGATGGTTTAGTGCAGGCGCTAAGTGTTGACAACTTAGTGTTAACTAATAATTGTTATAAACTGGTACTACCAACAAAATATTAGTGCATTCCTGGAACTGGGCGTCGTTACACTACATCCTTACGCATCACTTTCTGCCAGGACTTTTACGGGCTTTTCCCAAACCACTGAAGTGACGTCGACGTCCTGATGTACTTACAAACTGTCCAATGCCTCGTTTTATGAGTACAGAAGCTATTTGTACTACTGTAGAAGTTTGGTACCATTCTGGGCATTATTAGTGGAGTAATTTACCAGATACAGCCTTGGATCCATTAGCGCCTACACTAAACCATCCGGCTGATATCTCTAAATAAGCTCTAACTTTAATAATGTTGAACCAGGGGAAAAAGGCTTCTGGGGGGTGTTTGGCTCGAGGTCATGGTGCAAAGGACCCAAGGTTGATTTTACTCCGAACCATCCCTTTAAACTTTATCAGCTGGAGACCCAAGTTTGGTTTGAAGAGGAAAAACGTACCAAACACAATGTTCTCTCACCATTCCTGATTTCTAACACACACTCACAGCGTTCGGCTGGTATTGTATGGGATGAATTTAGTCTCAAAATGATTAAAACATGCATGCACAATTATCCATGATCTTTTTTACTATCCACAACCAAATGCCTTTCAACTTGCGTGTGCAAATTTTAGAATAAAATGAATGTGCAGGAATTTGTACAAATAGAGACTGATTTGTGAATACAAATGTTTTCTTTTGTAATAGAGTATCATTATTTGTGCATGCAACAAAGAAGATGTGCATTTGTGGATCAGGTGACACGCGTTCATTCATTTACGTCTTTTCTGAGTCGATCTTATTTGATTCATTTGGATTTTGAGACTTTCCTTTCACGGTTTTCAAGCATTTCACAACCCACACACAAACAACTAAAATTAATAGGCCTGGTGCTAATTATTAATGTGTGCACAACTACACATCTATTTGACAAATTCACAAATGTGCATTACTACATTTAAACTAATAGTTTACAAGTTGTGTGAGCAATATCCAGAATTACATGAATTTGCAGCATTTTGTACAAATAGAGACATAGTTGTAAATACAAAGTTTTGATTTTGTATTGATGAAGGTCAGAATTTGCGCAAGTCTCTATAGAGAAACCCGCGAGCAAAAAGCGAGAAAACAGCGAAGAAATTGCCAAAACTGCATAGCGCCGCTTTAAAGGTGCTCTAAGCGATGCCGGGAGTCGTAACTTCTTGTTGACATTCGAATTGTTGTCAAACAAAACGGAGGCTAGCTAGACCCTCCCTCCTCCTCATCCCGTCTCCTCCCTCCTCCCCTCCCTTCCGGCATAAAGGAAAGTCAAAGTAGTCACTACAAACAAAGTTAAGTTTTACTGATACGTCATTCAATGTGTAATGTCACCAAGTTAGATAAATGCTTTTATATATTGCAGAACAGAATGCAGAAAAAGAGAAACATTATTTTAAAATCGTTTCACCACCTGAAGCTATAACTATAACTCCCATACAAGGACGCAATAATAGCAAGATAACGTTAGCTTCGCGTTTCCCAGTGAGCATAAACAACGGCGGCGGCGTAAACAAATTTAGTCAAAGTTATCAATAGCCTATAAATGAACAATCAAATCCATAACAAACTGTGGGTGAAAACAGTCATTCACACAAATTGTCGGCCTACTGTGAATTTGCTTGACCATTTACAATAGAGATTGATCTCTGCTAGAAACATATATGTTGTATTCACCAAAGTTAACGCTGACTGCATAGTTCTAGCTAATTACATCCTTGTGTTGGTTTGGCGAACATTAACGTCAGTTTAGAAAGAAATATGGATTTACCTGTTCTGCAAAAACAGAGCGAGCAACTGAATGTGGATTGGAAGCCCTTCTGCCGGCGGAGTTCTCGCCACCTTTAAAAGGTTTTTCCGATGTAAATTCGATATTTCGCGCGTTCCTTATCCTTGTCCCTCTTCTTTGCAATTTGTTCATCGGAATATCGTGTTTCGGCCATAATTCAAACTTCCCTCTTCATGCTTCTCTCTCCTCCACACACCCCCTTCATGCACCCACCTTCGTGCACTAACCCCCCAAACCCCACCCTCCAATGCTTCTTGTCGGTGATTGGCTGGAGCACTGTTTGTTGTGTTTCGTGGTGCGGGTGAGCCCAGTTTGTTTTTGTTGCCGTTTGTGGAGCCTGTGGTGTTGTAACAACAATGACTTTGTGTTGGGGAATTAATTAGCTCAAATTAGCGGTAATATTCATCAATGTGAATATGCATCTGTTGCTTCCATAAATTAATTTATTCAAAATAGGGAATAGGTCAAAACCTCGGCTTGTATCAGCGATTACACAATTACTTGTAATAATCACTGATAGAGACGGGTAGAATTTACTCAATTTGGGGAATTTGAGGTAGAAGTTGAAGAATGTTAATTTATCATACAGACTGGTCGTCCTGCGGACAGAGTGTATAATTTATGAACAGAAATCGGGCGTCTTTAACACTGATAGATAACACTTTCTTGTGGCCACAAAGAAGATAATTATCTTCGTGTTTTAGACAATTTTAGGTTTCTTTTAAGAATAAAACCAATCGTAGAGCTTATAAGGTAAAATCTGCACTCATCAGGGACTCAGAATTTGAAACAAAACAGGCAAACTTAATTCAAATGATTTAACAAAGTTTATTTAACAAGCTAGCGATTACACAATTATTTTAAATCACGCAGGAGTAAAAATGCATAAACAAAACAGGCAATATAACGATCGTAATACAGAAATACAACAAAATAAAAAGGTTTGAGAGAGAGAGATTGGGAGAGAGGGAGAGAGAGAGAGAGAGAGAGAAAATCAGCGAGAGGAAACTGATAGTTGAGATACGAATGATCTTAGGTGTGTGTGTGTGATGTGGAGATGGTAGCGTTTGTAAGGTGGGTGTGTCGCTCCGTGAGCACGTGGTAGTGTGTTTGTCTCGGCACACGTGGGTGAGAGTATGTGTGTGTGTGTGTATGTGTATGTTTGTGTGTGTGAAAGAGAGGTTAGAGAGAGAGATAGAAACAGTTTTAGTCATTCACCACAAAACCCCAACGTTTCTCAGTAATATTTAGACAACTTTAAACAGCATTTCCTTCAGATTGCAAATTTAAAAGATCTACGTTACTCTGTTTGAAAGATCGGCCTTCCTTGAGTGCGTTCGTCTGTGTTGGATAAAGACACCGGGATCACGTGGTCACAGCGTTCTGGTTGCTATGGCGACTTGCAGCGAGCGAAAGACTCAGCAAAGATTATCTTTAGCCTTAAGTTGGTTTTGTGGGTTGGTTTCAGAAGACTATACTGAAGTAATAGTAGTTCTAAGAAAAGACTTGGAAATAAAAGGAAAATAAAAGGAAAATAAAAGCGAGCGAAGCTTCCTTGAGGGAAGGAGGCGTGTCGTCTTTCTCTCTCTGGCGGACTGCACTGAGAGGAGAGGGGCGCGCAATTTTAAAGGGCTAAACTCACGCCTCCCTCACGTACGTGGGCCAATCGTCTTTAACAACGTATGGGCCCACCTCCTGACGTTTCGAGGTCTATACGCTCCCCTTTCCGCGGGGTTTTGAAACGATGAATTCGTCCCTAACTTAATAACACTGGTATTTAATAAAACAATGCATTCTCTGATATTTTGTGTTAAAGATTCAGCATCGTTGGGGTTCGTGGAACACGGCAATACCGCGAATGACAGTTCTAATATCTAAAATCAAGGAGGTACATCATTTCTTGTAATTGTGGGCACCACAGAGTGATTACAGGCCAATAAACTACATAGGCATAATATTTGGGACAGGGGATCATACACATCACGAAAATACATTTAAAATATTTTATACAAGGATTTTGGATCACACGTGGTGGGGCCTGCGTGTGTTTCTGTGTGTGTGTGTGTGTGTGTGTGTCACACAGAGTTCACACCACGCGTTGAACTTTTGGCTTTCCGAGCCGGGGAGGGTGAGGGTGTAAATGTGTGTACGTGCGTTTGAGTCCTTGGATTGATGCACTCGGCAGAGACCACATGTTTTTGGCATCTGGTCTCTACAACACTGTTTTATTGTTGTGAAGAGTTAATTAGTGTCTATGTGTAAATCAGTGTCCGAGAGACTCCCTGGGGGGGGGTGCTTTCGGGATCGCTCTCATTGGTCAGCGTTAGGCTCTCCAAGCCCTAAACAGACGGTCTTTGTTGATTTAGACGTAAGAGATCACGTAGAGAGAGAGATAGTCAATGATTTACACCATTTTTCGGCGCCGTTTGGGCTGCACGTCTTGCGCAGAGCAATCTCAAAACAACAGAGGTGTCGTAAATGAGAGTGCTTTGGAATGTGAGAATAGCTTGAGTCAGAGCGAGACAGGGGTTTTGTAGATTTAGACTGCATTAATTAATTTGATTTAATCACCATGCAACTGGTGATCTGCTCTCCGTTACAGTGTCTAGAGAGACCGCGTTTTTTTTACAGTGTGTTCAGGGGACAGGCAGCTAGCGGATAGTGAGGAGATGTTTGCTGTATGTGACAAAAAATGTTTGGGCCTAAAAAACGCGTTGCATCACTTAGAGCACCTTTAATATGAAATTTTGCAGTTGTGTTCATATTCTAGGCTTCTTTTTATCGGCACACAGTATGCTATATTAGGTGTGTACAGAGTTTTGGTCTTTTAATACCCGTCTTCTTACGTTAAACGTTTTTTCACTTTAAGTGTTTTAGAAAGTCCCATTACGTGCCATTGTCGTGTCTTTTTTTCAAGAAATGAAATAATTGTTTAGGGGCAACTGAACCGGTTATAGTGTGTTAGCAACTGTAATCAAGTTCATGGATAATTGTGTATGGATTTTATAATCATTTTGAGTCTTAATTCATCCCATAGTCTTGTGGCTGTCAGAGCAGAAACTACCAGCTGTAAACAGAGCCAGAGATGCATCAGAAGAAGGGACACAGATGGCATCAAATACAGCATTTTACAGTATGACATGTGATTACATGGTCGAGACACATTACTGTAACTCTTATAAAGGCCGAAGTATACTTCACTTTTTACGTGCGTGATGCGAATTTCGTCATCAGAAGGGTAAGTGCATACTGTATGCGCACTGCCGGATATTTAATAATAATAATAATCGATTGACGATTGTCGATTCACATGGTAGTCAAAGAAAAACTATAAACAGAACAGATCCGGAACGCATGCAACAGTAACAGTGGAGGCCTACATAGATTGTGCAAAGAGGTTAGAAAGTACCTTTATTTGTACAACTCTAGCATGAAAGAATACAAAGATATTTACATGGGTTGAAACTCGTGGCGAGAGATTTCTTAAAACTGTGCACTGGCTGTGTCATACTTCATCACACCCTTCTGATTACACATAGATAGATACCAATACAAACATTATGGATTTAATGTTTAATGTTACATAAGTTAGGTAATGTAAGTGTATTTATCTTGCATTGTTTGCTATTAAATGAACTGATGGTCAAAAGTACTAAATGAAAGAAGTTTATACTGTTGTGTTTCGGTGATTAAACCAAATGTTCTCATCACATATTAAAATAATCTTGTGTTTGAAACGATGATAATGTAGATTAAAAATATGTACAACTGTTATGAAAGCATAGGATCAGGTATTGAAAGGATGAGCTGTGTTACAAGTGTGATCAGTTTGGATTTTTGTACTAAGAGTTTTGAAAATGCACATCTTACTGTAAAAATAGTACCAAAGTGAATAAAAAAACTGTAATAAAAACACAACTAGAAAAAAACAACTAACCATTTGCAGGCTCAGTATTAGCATTGTGTTTAAATCCAAAATATTGCCAAATAAGTGCTTTTACATTTCACATTGAAACCAAATCTTCTGCCATCGAGAGTCAGTCAGCTCCTCGCTCTCGGGTTAGTGTATGTGTGTGTGATGGGTATGTTTAGGGGTAGGGTTACTGTGTGTGTGTGTGTGTGTGTGTGTGTGTGTGTGTGTGTGTGTGTGTGTGTGTGTGTGTGTGTGTGTGTGTGTGTGTGATGGGTATGTTTAGGGGTAGGGTTACTGTGTGTGTGTGTGTGTGTGTGTGTGTGTGTGTGTGTGTGTGTGTGTGTGTGTGTGTGTGTGATGGGTATGTTTAGGGGTAGGGTTACTGTGTGTGTGTGTGTGTGTGTGTGTGTGTGTGTGTGTGTGTGTGTGTGATGGGTATGTTTAGGGGTAGGGTTACTGTGTGTGTGTGTGTGTGTGTGTGTGATGGGTATGTTTAGGGGTAGGGTTACTGTGTGTGTGTGTGTGTGTGTGTGTGTGTGTGTGTGTGTGTGTGTGTGTGTGTGTGTGTGATGGGTAGGTTTAGGGGTCGGGTTAGTGTGTGTGTGTGTGCACTCTTTTTGTACAGTTTGTACAGTATAAAAATCAATTTGTCCGAAAACCCCACGTGTGTGTGTGTGTGTGTGTGTGTGTGTGTGTGTGCTCTTTTTCAGTGAGTGATCTGAGGATTGTTCTGCTGGGAAAGAATGTATCAGAAAACAGCAGAGTGGGAAACATCATACTGAGAACAGAAGCGTTTCAGAGTAAAGCCCCTTCATCCTATGTACAGCAGCACAGTGTGAAAATCAGTGGAATGGTGGAGAAGAGAAACCTCTCAGTCATCAACACACACCTACTCCAGCCACAGCTCACACAGCATCAGATAATACTGAGAGTGAGAGAGTGTGTGTCTCTGTCTGCTCCAGGACCTCATGTGATCTTACTCGTACTGCAGTTTAAGGACTTCAGTGAGGAGGACCTGAGAAGAGTGAGAACTGTGCTGAACCTCTTCAGTGAGAAGGCCATTAAACACACCATAGTGTTGACTACTGACGAAGAGACACGCACATACATGATTTATAAGACTGTAAATAATGCTATTCATAATTTAATAAAGGAGTGTGGAGGAAGACATCTTCAGTTTGATGCAAGAAACCCAGGATGGCGCTCTGAGATGTTCAGAAGGACAGAGGAGATGCTCCAGGAAGAACATGAAGAATTTCTCGTCTGTTACATATATGAGGATAGAGATGATGGAACAAAAGTGGATGATCCAGTGAAGTCTGATCACAAAGGGGATGGACAAGTAAATCAGAGCCCAAAAACAGGAGGTGATGGAGGAGGTTTGTTAAAGTCTTTTTTCTGGATAAATCCTCTAAGAAACTACATATTTTGTCCTCTGATAGTTACAGTCATACAGTAGTGCTTCTCATTTTTCACCCTGTCATTTTCTGCCTCTTCTGCACTGTAACAGTCATTCATTATTTTTAGTAATCTGTTTTGCTTTGGTTGAAAAGCTTGACAGACAGAAAGACAAAGTATTCAGCTGAACACAGTTTGAGTAATACTGTCACTGTTCACCCAAAAATGATCATTCTGATCATTTAATTTCTTTGCAAACCTGGATATGATTTCTTTCCTCTGGAAAACAAACTGAGATGGAACATCCAGGTGGTTATTTTATAATCAACAAAACTGGGAAGTAATTCTTACTGTAAAGGTCAGATTTTTTTTTAGGTCAGTTGACAGCCTTTATTTTGAGGACAGTTGAATGTGACAGAAAAGTTTTGGGATGAAGAGGTGGGATTGGGATATTTGAACTTTGTGAACCAATGTCTCCTTATACTGCATGTCATGAACTAAATGTGCCTCAGCTCTATCATACAGGCATGGCAAGGCTTGAGACACTGGGAACATTAGACAACAATCTGCCACAGAACAGAGAATACATAGGGAGGGTAATGAATGTGAGAGCTAATGAACGAATGAGATGACAAGAGGGCGAGGTCAAGACATTAGGAGATGTTTTAGGTGAACTACTCCTTTAAAGGCTGTAGTGTGTGTGTGTTTGTACATGTCAGATTCATACATAGAGAGTAGATTCACACTCTCATGCAAGGAAGCCTTCAGTAGATAAATCAATGAATTGCAATCTAAGTTTTATATAATGTTTTGTTGTTGTTTAATGAAGTGTACATTTGTTACCAAAGCTAAACTGAGTCTGTCTCTAAATATTGTTTTAGTGACTACTTCTGGAAAAGCAAAGCTGAACATTGTCCTGTGTGGATATAATACAACACACAAGAACTCAGTGTCTAAAATATTTAGAGGGAAACTGAGTAAACCTCAGAAAGAGATGAGTAAAGTGTGTGTGAAGAGAGAGGAGAAGATTCATGGACAGCAGATTACTGTAATAGAGCTTCCAGCCCTCACTCGGCTCTCTGAGGAGGAAGTGATGCGGGAGACTCTCAACTGTGTGTCTCTCTGTGATCCTGGAGTTCATCATTTCATCCTCGTTACTCCTGTCGGTTCACTGACTAATGAAGACAAAGCAGAAATGGAGAAGATTAAGAGAATATTTAACTCTAATGAGCACTTCATGGTGCTTTTCATTACTGAACTCACTGTTAACAAAAGTGTGTCAGATTTAGTAACATCCACAGAATCTCAGAGCGTCAGGAGTCTCTATGGGAGTTGGTACAGTGTGATGGGGTTAAAAGGTGATAGAAACTATGGACAGATCTCAAAGATTCTGGATTGTATAGAGAACATGAAGACTGAACCCTATTCACTTCAGATGTATATGAGAGCTCAAGAGAAGAGAGTCAGAGATGAACTAGAAGAGAAACTGAGTGCGAGAGATAATGAAATCAAAGAGTTACAGGAGAAGATCAAGACACTGGGTGAGTGAATTCATTTATATTTCTAATTGTTAAATCTTTTACAAATATTGACTGGGTAAAGTCTATGATCCTACACATCACCAGACTCTGAAGGTTGGGATACACTACACGACTTTCTGGACGAGTTGATGCCAGTTGCCGAAACTCAGAGCCATTCTGCAGATTTGAGCTGACAGATTTCATATAGAAAATCATGTAATGTATTATTGTTGTTTAGTGCATGATGCCCAGTTTTTCCTATGTAACCATTTACAAAGTCGGCAAGTGTATGATGCCTAGTGTTTTAAAATCTGTTCAGATTGTAAAAGTCGTATAGTGTATTCTAGCCTTCAGTAACTTACTTCCCTTGTAGTGATGCTCTGCTGCCAGTTTTAGCTCCTGCATTTTTATTTTTACCTTCAGTCTTTCTTCAGAAAGTAAAATGTAAGGTCAGTGGGATACATGTCAGGTCATGGGAAACATGTCATGACCTACATGTCAGGTCATGGGATACATGTAAGGTCATGGGATACATGTAAGGTCATGGGATACATGTAAGGTCATGGGATACATGTAAGGTCATGGGATACATGTCAGGTCATGGGATACATGTAAGGTCATGGGATACATGTAAGGTCATGGGATACATGTCAGGTCATGGGATACATGTCAGGTCATGGGATACATGTAAGGTCATGGGATACATGTAAGGTCATGGGATACATGTAAGGTCATGGGATACATGTCAGGTCATGGGATACATGTAAGGTCATGGGATACATGTAAGGTCATGGGATACATGTAAGGTCATGGGATACATGTAAGGTAATGGGATACATGTCAGGTCATGGGAAACATGTCAGGTCATGGGATACATGTCAGGTCATGGGATACATGTCAGATCATGGGATACATGTAAGGTCATGGGATACATGTCAGATCATGGGATACATGTCAGGTCATGGGATACATGTAAGGTCATGGGAAACATGTCATGGGATACATGTCAGATCATGGGATACATGTCAGGTCATGGGATACATGTAAGGTCAGTGGGATACATGTAAGGTATCCCAAACTTCGACTTTGAGCACCTGAACAGCTCTATATTACTTAAGCTGTACTTTTTGTTTTCCATCACTTTAATACATGTTGATACTGTAAATGGCTTACTATACCACTAATACCACTGAGATTCAAAACTCCATGTGCTGGACTACTGAATCAAAGCAACAGAAATTGTGTTAATGTACAAATACTTACAGTAGCATGCAAAAGTTTGGGCACAGCATGTCAAAATATCTGTTCCTGTCAATAGCAGGGTAAAAGATGATCTGATTTCCAAAAGTTGAAGATTACACATTTCTTTTTTTTTATTTCCATAATTTACAGTTTCAAAATAACAAAAGAAAGAAGGGAAGAAAGAAAGAAAGAAAAAGAAAAGGAAAAGGGGCCGAATCAGCTTTGGGCACCCTGCAATTGTCAATACTTAGTAACCTGGGGTGTAACGTTTCAAATTACTCACGGTTCGGTTTGTATCATGGTTTTAGGGTCACCGTTTCGGTACAGTTCGGTATGTTCTGGTAAAAAAGGATTACTGTCAAATAAAAATAAAGAAAATAATTACAAACAATCAAACTACAAGTAAGAGCACAAATAAAAACAACAGAGCAAAGATAAAACATAAAAATAGCATAAATAAAGTTAGGTCTTTGTAATGATGAGTCAACAGAGTTGGGGCTTTATTAATAGTAAAAGCAGTAATACAGACAGGCAGGGGTTGATCATCAGTATTAGTCAAATCCAAGGCAAAACTGAGATGTGGTCACAAAACAGGCACAAGATCAGGGCAGGCAGCAAGTGATCACAGGATATATCCAGGTAAATGAAGCAGAAACAAAAGACAGGCAGCAAAGGTTAAAAACACGGTAAAGTGTCCAGGGTCAAACACAGGCAAGGCAGAAATATCAATAGAACGCTCAGTAATGTCAGCCAGGGCGAAACAAGACTTTACAGAGTATGAGTGTGAGAGAATGCCTTAAATAGTCTGGTAGATAGGGAACAGGTGTGGAGGCAATCAGTACCAGGTACGGGGATTATGGGAAATGGAGTCCAGGGAAAGAGAGTCAATACTCTGGTTAGGGAACCCTCCGGTGGTGAGCAGGAGGAACCACAAAGGCATGATTCGTAACAGTCTTACAGTAGTTTGACTAACATTAAAAACAGGAATATTAGGCTGCTGTCACTTTAAGATGTAAGGCACTGATCCAATATGCTGAAACTGTACACATGCGTTGTCCTTCTGTACTGTTTACGTTCACTTCAGACATAATCGACTATGTTTGCTAGGATACTTGCCAAGACAGGCATGGTTTTGGACATCATTTTTGTGCGAATTTGTCTGTTTAAGCGCAAGAAGACTTGAAAGAGAACTCTATTCAGTACTCATATGCTGTCAGTGTGTGTGCCTCGGATGAGTGCGCACACAGAACTTCTCAAAAAGCTAGTGCAAGTTCTCTTTCGTGTCTTCTTGCGCTTGAATGTATAAATTGGCAAGGATTAAAAACACACACACACGTCTTTCACACCCCGGGCTTATGTATAGCCCTGTTCAGCTTTTTCATTATTGTTTTGTGTCTGATTTAGCACAGAGTGCCTGTTTAAACACAGAAAGCAGCGTATCAGATCTCACCTGCACTCACGCGCTATCAACACCCGAGTGATGACGGCGTAAATGACTGGTCATATTAGAGCATATGGCACTTGATTCAATTCATATGGCTTCTCCCGCTTACCTTGCTGAACTGCAACACGCCAATACATGAGGAACTGTGATATCAGCTACAGATTTACATCCTAACAGTTGATTGGACATCTACTCAATTGTAACATTAACAGAACTTTGTTTTACGCATTGTTTTTTCAACAAACCATATTATAGATGCATCGTCAGATTTGAGATCAACCGCGGTGCAAATGCGTGTCGAACGGAGAGGTGTGGAGAACAGTGCAGTTTGATATTTTTCCAGGAAGCATTACATCCTTTTTAGTAACAGTCCCTTTGGCAAGAATCACAGCTTGTAAACACTTCTTGTTGCCAGATTGCAGTTATTCTGACATGACGTGAATGCAGCATTACTATTAAGTTAAAACCACATTGTTAAACTAGTTTATTCCTTTGACAGATCCAGAGGGTGTGAAGCTGAATCTGGTTCTGTATGGGAGTAATGGATTAAAATCCTTCATATCAAACCTGATCCTGAACCAGGGAGACAGAAGATCAGAGCTCAGTTCAGGGTGTGTGAGGAGAGACGTGGAGCTTCATGGACGTCTGGTGTCTCTGGTGGAGCTTCCAGCTCTGTTCAACACTCAGATCTCAGAGGAGGAAGTGATGCGTCAGACGCTCCGCTGTGTGTCTCTCTGTGATCCTGGAGTTCATGTGTTCATCCTCATCATTCCTGATGCTCCACTTAATAATGAAGACAGAGCAGAAATGGAGAATATCCAGAAGATATTCAGCTCAAGAATCAACAAACACACCATGATCCTCATATACCAGAATCCAGAAGACAGGACAGCAGAACTAAATGAAGAAACACAGTCTGTCATTGAGAGTTTTGGAGGACGACATCATTTCATTGGCCCTGACACACTAGTGTCCATGTTAATGGGGAAACTAGAGCAGATGGTGGAGGCAAATAGTGGTGATTGTTTCTCCACAGAGACATTGTTGGATGTACAGATGGAAAAACTGCAGACATTTGAAGAAATGAAGAAAAGAATCCATTCATTAGAGACGTGGTTTCAGTCAAAAGGTAATGATCAGAAAATCTGCATGGATTAATTTGATTGGTGAGATAAAACAATTACATTATATGCAGAGTTCAGAAGAAATACTATGATTAGCATTTGATGCTTCAGTATAAATTATACGCAATATTCTCTGATGATGTGGATGATTGACAATCTTCTTCAAATGCAATATATTGTTATATTCAATATATTTTTATTTTATCTATCTTTAGATTCCAGAGAAAGAGAAGATGAACTGAGGATTGTGCTTCTGGGAAAAACTGGAGTTGGGAAGAGTGCAACTGGAAACACCATCTTAGGAAGAGGAGCATTTATATCAGACACATCTCAAAAGTCTATTACTAAAGAGTGTCAGAGAGAAAGAGCTGAAATCAACGGCCGGCACATTACTGTGATCGACACTCCAGGACTGTTTGATACTAAATCAAGTAATGAAGAAATTCAGAGAGAAATAAGCAACTGCATCTCCATGATCCTGCCCGGACCACATGTGTTCATCATTGTGCTCACTTTGGGACAACGATTCACTCAAGAGGAGGAACAATCAGTGAAGATCATCCAAGAGATGTTTGGTGAAAACTCTTTAATGTACACCATGGTGCTCTTCACCAGAGGAGATGATCTGAAGAACAAAACCATTGAACAGTGGCTTGAAAAACCTGGATCTGTGATCAGAAACCTCATTGAAGCGTGTGGAAACAGATTCCATGTGTTCAATAATAATCAGACTGGAGACCGAACACAGGTGTCTGATCTACTGCAGAAGATAGACGACATGGTGAAAGAAAACGGAGATAGTTACTACTCATGTAAGATGTTCAGAGAGATGGAAAGAGGAATACAAGAAAAACAGAAAGAGAGAATGAAGATGATGATGGAGGAAGAAAGACAAAATCATGATAAAGAGAGAAAGAGAAGAGAAGATGAATTTAGAAAGAAAGAAGAACGATATAAAAGAGACATTAAAGAAAGAGAGGAACAAGAGAGAAAGATGCGAGAGGCAATGAAGAGAGAAAGAGAGGAATGGGAGAGACAGAAACAAGAAGAAAAACAAAGAAGAGAAGAAGAGGATGAGAGAAAGAGAAAGAAAGAACAGGAAACATGGGATAAATATTATCACAAACTGAAACAAGTGAAAGATAAAATGAAGATGATGATGGAGGAAGAAAGACAGAATCATGATAAAGAGAGAAAGCGAAGAGAAGAGGAATTTAGAGAGAGAGAAGAAAGGTACAAAAGAAACATTAAAGACATAGAGGATCATGAGAAAGAGATACAAGAGGAGATGAAGACAGAATGAGAGGAATGGGGAGACAGAAACAACAGGAAAGACAAAGTGAATAAGAAGAGAAAGTCTCGAGCCTTTGTATTCAAATCCCGAGTCAAGACCAGCAAGTCCAAGTCCAGTTGTCAAGTCCTCAACGCAAGATTCAAGTCTTTAACAAGTCATTAGTGCTTGTTTCCCAAATTAGTGTCATAGTATTAATTACTATATTACATTTATAATAGGCATTTTAAATGTGTTTGTCTTCCGTGTTCAATTTCATGTAAGATGAGGTATTGACTATTTTCACTAAGGGCATCCATATAACTCAGTTAAAGTTTTCTGCCTAGGGATTGGTCTTGAATGTGTGATGTACAATTAATGCAAGGACAAGCAGTTGGAATAAAAAAAAATAAAAAAGGGTAAATGAGAGTAACAAAGCATAAACTTGTTGACTAGAATGTGAAATATCTGATATTCAGATTGTCAGATATATGCTAATAAATGTATTTTGTGTTTTAATGTGGTTTAGTTTATTGTGATCATAGTTGATTGCTTGTGATCAGGGTCTTGTGTGGTGCCATGCTGTCAAAGCCTGTCAGATCTACAACATTTAAATTCATCCATTCCTCTCAAAATGGCTGGTGAACAGATGAATAGAGTAACACATTGTCTACACCTGACGCTAGCGGCGCGACTAAAAACAAAAAACTTTTATAATATGATTCTGTCTACACTGGATGCGGTGCGAGCAACAAATCTCTGACAGTAAACTGATGCCTCGTTCTATTTATGTTGTTCTGACATGAAGGACAAATGCTTTGCAAGGGGTGCTTTGTTGCATCAGTTGTAGACAGCCTTTAGCTGTTCCGACACGATGTGAGTGCTAAGGATCGCGTCAGGTGTAGACACGGTGTAAGCTTTATTGTTACCTGCACATTTTGCATTTGACGTGAATAAAACACACATCTTCACATCTTGTGTTTGAAAGATTTTTTACCGTCACTTACATAGATCAGAGTGTATTTTTACAAATTACAAATATATTTTGCTAGTACTAACATGAGCTGACAATGAAAAGCTGTTCAGCACTAATTAATCTTAGTGTTAATTTTTACATACAGTATGTTACCATGCTTACATTTTCATGCAAGAAAGTGCTCTTCCTCTAGTGGATTTAGCTATTCTTGGCACTGTGTGGTAGCCACAATCAACTCAAGACAATGAACAGAGTGAACCTACCGAGGTGATGGCATGATCGGTGAAGGTCTTGGTGGAGTCCGATGGGCAGAGAGACCAGGCGACACTAAAGGACTAGGAGACCGAGGTGGAGCCAGCAGGAGTGAAGACCGAGGCGGAGCCGGAGTGAGTGAGGACCGAGGTGATCACTTGACTCCAGTAGTCCTGACTTTGTGCCCTCCTTGTTTGTGTACACAAAACAAAGCCAGACACCTAAGACAAAAATGCAAAGGTACAAAGAAAAAAAAAGTATCTATCTATCTATAAGGCTTGTCTGTTTCTCTCTTGGAACGTCCAGAAAACTGGTGCAGTAGTCTAGACCACCTTGTCTAATCCTTATCAAGATGTCTTTGAACTCCTCTCACTAGCCCTCTCTTGAGTCACGTGTATTTCTCTCTCCTTCTGTCTTATATGGACTGTGGACCTTGTTTAAATTCAATCAATACTCATTTGGTCTGATGTTTGTCATAAGCATAAGGAGATACTAAGACCTCAATGGTGTTATTGGCCATATGTTCAGTGTAGTATCTGATTTCTAATTAAAAAGATTACAATTACAGCATTTTAATTCCTTGTTCATGTAAATTCATTCTTTTCATGTAAATTCTATAATAGCATTTCAATATCACAGCAATATTGTGCAGACCTAGTTTAACTAGACAATGATTAAATGGTTTCACACAGCACTAACTGTTCCTCTTGTTTTCCTTTAGGTATCACAGGAAAAGGAAGAGAGATAAACGCCCTGACATGCAACCCTGCTTCTTCCATGGCTGAGATGGAACAAGACTGTACCATTGATCACTGTACCTTTGATCATTGCAGTGGTATGAAACTAAAACTAATGTAGTCTAATACACCAGCCCTGTGGTACCACAAGATACACCCTCCAAAGTTGTCATCATTTTTCACTGAACTTCTGTATGTCTGTTTGTTTTCTGTTCAAGATGAGGAGGAAGCTGAAGGGGAGCGCCCAGTGTCGAGACAGGAATATGATGATCTTTGCTTTAGACATCATTAACTGCAGGAAGACTACATCAACCTGCAAAAGAACTGCTTTAAATTACGCTGTCACGAACTGCTCCGAGACACGAAGGTTGAGGATCCAAATGCAGCTTTATTAAGGGGTAATCCAAAGACGAAATCCAATAAACAGGCAAAGGGTCAAAACACAAGTAGACAGTCCAAACAAACAAACAAACAAACAAACAAACAAACAAAACAAAACAGGCAGGGGTCAGAGGCGAGAGAGTAATCCAGGGAACAGGCAAGAAATCCAAAAACCAAGAGATATGAAAACCAGGGAAAATGCTCAGAAGTGCAGTGCAACAACATACAAAACTTCGCAATGATAATGAGGTGAACCAGGCTTATATAGGGTGAACTAAACAATATAATGAGACACAGGTGAATGTAATAATCAGGGATGATGAGTCCGGGCAATGAATTATGGGAAGTGTAGTTGTGAGTGAATCATGATAGTCTGGTGTGGAGTGCCCTCTGGTGGCTTTTAAGGGCACTCCAGCTGGTGACCGTTACATAGCCCCCCCTCAAAGGAGCGGCTTCCAGACGCTCTAAACTTGTCCAGGAGGGAGGTGGAGCGGAGGCGGACCCGGGGGCGGGATGGTGGGCCAGGCCCGTGGAGCGGATAACGACCTGGAGACTGCGGCAAGACGGCAGGCGACCAGGGCGGATCAGGCTGTGCAGGCGACCAGGGCGGATCAGGCTGTGCAGGCGACCAGGGCGGATCAGGCTGTGCAGGCGACCAGGGCGGATCAGGCTGTGCAGGCGACCAGGGCGGATCAGGCTGTGCAGGCGACCAGGGCGGATCAGGCTGTGCAGGCGACCAGGGCGGATCAGGCTGTGCAGGCGACCAGGGCGGATCAGGCTGTGCAGGCGACCAGGGCGGATCAGGAGGAGACGACCCTTCAGGCGGCCAGGGAGGAGACGAACCTTCAGGAGGCCAGGGAGGAGACGAACCTTCAGGCGGCCAGGGAGGAGACGAACCTTCAGGCGGCCAGGGCGGAGCAGACGGTTCAGGAAGCCAGGGAGGAGATGACCTTTCAGGCGGCCAGGGAGGAGACGACCCTTCAGGCGGCCATGGCACAGGAACAGACACCGGCTCAGGGACAGACAACGGCTCAGGGACAGACAACGGCTCAGGGACAGGGACAGACACCGGCTCAGGCTCAGGAACAGACACAGGCTCAGGAACAGACACAGGCTCAGAGGATGCGGTGGCCATCTTGTCCGAAGACACAGGCGTGGAGTCGGCCATCTTGTCCGAAGACACAGGCGTGGAGTCGGCCATCTTGTCCGAAGACACAGGCGAGGAGTCGGCCATCTTGTCCGAAGACACAGGCGTGGAGTCGGCCATCTTGTCCGGAGACACCGGCTCGGCGGGCGTGACGTGAACAGTCTCTGGATCGGCAGAAGTGACGTGAACAGTCTCTGGATCGGCAGAAGTGACGTGAACAGTCTCTGGATCGGCAGAAGTGACGCGAAGCTCTGGCTCTGGCTCGGCAGGACTGACGTGAAGCTCTGGCTCTGGCTCGGCAGGACTGACGTGAAGCTCTGGCTCTGGCTCGGCAGGACTGACGTGAAGCTCTGGCTCGGCAGGACTGACGTGAAGCTCTGGCTCTGGCTCGGCAGGACTGACGTGAACAGTCTCTGGATCGGCAGAAGTGACGTGAACAGTCTCTGGATCGGCAGAAGTGACGTGAACAGTCTCTGGATCGGCAGAAGTGACGCGAAGCTCTGGCTCGGCAGGACTGACGTGAAGCTCTGGCTCTGGCTCGGCAGGACTGACGTGAAGCTCTGGCTCTGGCTCGGCAGGACTGACGTGAAGCTCTGGCTCTGGCTCGGCAGGACTGACGTGAAGCTCTGGCTCTGGCTCGGCAGGACTGACGTGGAGAAGCTCAGGCTCGGCAGGGCTGACGTGAAGAGATTCAGGAACGGTGGCCATCTTAGGATATGGCCCTGGAACGGTGGTCGTGGCAAGACGAGACCCTGGGACGGTGGTCTCGGCGGAACGAGACTCTGTTCGGGCAGCCCTCTTAGCAGTACGTGCTGATATCAGCGGTGGATCTGTCAATTTGGAAATAAGTCCTGGACGCCCATAGACCGATCCGGTGGCAGGCTTTATGGTTGGCGTGACGTGAAGATTCTCAGGCTGGGCAGGCATGACGTGAAGATCAGGCTGAGGGGATACTGCTGGTTCACGGAGCTCCTTCTCTACCACCCCCACAGTAAACGATGAGCCGCTCAACAAAAGGGCCAGGTCCATATAGTGCTCTAAAGTCCCATGAGGATCATGCAAGGGCATGAATGAACTTAGCGGTTCAGATAGTCCTCCCCGAAAAAAGATCATAAGGCATTGTTCATCCATACCGGTCAAGCGAGCCAGCTCCAAAAAGTCCATGACGTATTCCTCTATGGGCCGGTCTCCCTGACGGAGACGCATAATCTGTGCTCCTGGATTCATGGTTGGTCGTCGCTGCTGGATCTTGGTTTGGCGAAGTTTTCTGTCACGAACTGCTCCGAGACACGAAGGTTGAGGATCCAAATGCAGCTTTATTAAGGGGTAATCCAAAGACGAAATCCAATAAACAGGCAAAGGGTCAAAACACAAGTAGACAGTCCAAACAAACAAACAAACAAACAAACAAAACAAAACAAAACAGGCAGGGGTCAGAGGCGAGAGAGTAATCCAGGGAACAGGCAAGAAATCCAAAAACCAAGAGATATGAAAACCAGGGAAAATGCTCAGAAGTGCAGTGCAACAACATACAAAACTTCGCAATGATAATGAGGTGAACCAGGCTTATATAGGGTGAACTAAACAATATAATGAGACACAGGTGAATGCAATAATCAGGGATGATGAGTCCGGGCAGTGAATTATGGGAAGTGTAGTTGTGAGTGAATCATGATAGTCTGGTGTGGAGTGCCCTCTGGTGGCTTTCAAGGGCACTCCAGCTGGTGACCGTTACA
This sequence comes from Leuciscus idus, assembly GCA_021554675.1. Lineage (NCBI taxonomy): Eukaryota > Metazoa > Chordata > Actinopteri > Cypriniformes > Leuciscidae > Leuciscus > Leuciscus idus. The sequence goes on along the minus strand of CM038625.1, from coordinate 3,456,273 downwards.
TACGCAGTGAGAATGAAGAACTTAGGCATGAATTACAGAAATCCAAATTTTCATACAGCAATGTTAAGAGAAGCATTGCACAATTACTGTTTTTCACTGGACTGACCTCTGTAATCTTTGAATGGCTCCTAAAAAAATTAGGTGGCAGTATTGACCCAGCAAGCAATAGCCGTCATTTCACCATCTCGGTTAAATATAGACCCGATATAGCCCGGCTATGTGCAACCCACTTTTAGCCAAAATAACATTGAATCTGGTTACATGTCATTTTTTGCAAAATAACTTGCGAGATGTATGATATTCCATCATGTAGGCACAGTCAACTGTGATTACAAGCTGTTTGGTTTCATTTCTTTGACATGTTCTGTGTGTAGGCTGTGCGTAGACACGATTTAGCTTGTAGTCAGACCGGCTATTTGTAGCCCACTTATAGTCAAAACTGATTAATTGTAGTTTTTTGGCCAGGCAGCGCATGAGATGGTTGATATCCCATTATGTTCACATTGGTAATAAAATCTACAAGGTGCAAGTGTCATTTCATGACATGGTCAATCTGTAGATTTAGCTCTGAATTGGACGGGCTATGTGTAGTCTGCTTTTAGCCCACCCGGCGAAATCGAGGCAATCAGTGGTCAACGTTTAACGACCAAAATAGTCTTAAAATTGTTTACATGTTTTTCGCCCACGCAGCTTCATGTTTGCTGTCACATATAACATTCATACACAAGCTACGATATTATTTGAATGTCTTTCATTTAAATTAAATAAAAATGCAATTACTGAATTCAAAGGGGTAAACATGAAACATGTGCAACCTATTATAATGTGTAATGAAAGCCACAAATATCTTTTACTCTTTTCTTTAGATCATTATGATATGAAAATAGGACTTTTTAACTTGGCAAGTTTATTTGTATAGCACATTTCAACAGCAAGGCAATATAAAAATACAATATAAGAAAACAATTAAAAACACTTTAAAATACTTAAACAAAAACAAATAAAACCGAATAGTAAATGTTACAGTGCAGTGTAAGAAATGAATAATTTTTCCAATTAATAAAAGGTAGTGGCAAACAAAACTAAGCTAAAGGTAAGCCTTAACTTTAAATAAGTTTTCTTGGAGTTTGTTCCAGATATATGGTGCATAAAAACTGAACACTGCTTCTCTGTTTAGTTTTGACTCTAGTCTGGGACAGAAAGCAGAAGATCAGAAATGTACTTTGATCCTAAAACCATTCAGTGCTTAAACCAACATGAGTATTTTGAAATCAGTTCTTTGACAGACAAGAAGCCGGCGTAAAGACCTCAGAACTGGGGAGATGTGATCCACTTTTTTGGTTTAAAGACACTGTTTCTGGCAAATTATCCAGCATACAGTAACTAAGCACAACAATAACTATACAGAACATAACACTTACATTTACAGGCAGCACATTACTCACATAAAGGAATAAAAGCAGCTTTCCCACAGTTGCCTATCTCGTTAGCAACACGATAGATAAAAACATATGACGTGTTTAAGTACATTTACATGTACATTAGACATAAATGGGTTAGTGATAAATGCCTTAAAATGTTGGGGTTTAGAAATAAAACCAATTAATAATTTATTCACTGTTGAGAGTTAAGAGAATAAATAACCCAAACTTCACAGTTATGTAAGTTATACCTAGCTATACTTGTTGTTTAAAATATGTTTTATATTTTCATTATCTTAAGTTAATTTCCAATATTTGTTATTATAATCTTTATATATATTTTTATTGTATTTATAATATTTTATTTTCATAATTGTAATTGTATAATTAATAAGTGTCATAATTGTATATTTTTTCATTTGTTATTATCTTAAGTTGTTCATTTTTATATTGTTCTAAATAAAAGTTTTATATATATATATTTTTGGATGGATTGTCATGTATGTGTGTTATATTTGAGTAAACAGAATCCTTAAGTTGTATTTTGTTGTCTATTATATGTAGTAAATCATTTGCTGTCTATCTGATGTCTAGTCTATTCTTGGGCTTCGTTTAGACGTCTATTAAATTTTCACTGCCAGCCCAAAATTAGCCTTGTTTTAGCCTAGACGTCAGGGCTGTGTTTGGACGGTTATTAGACAAAATTGCTTGCTGGGAAGTCACCAAGCCCTTCCTCTAGAGGACCAATTGTTGATGGTCTCGATGAAATGAAGGATGGGCCTCAGTAACACTGACCTGGCATATCGATTTCATGTAACAATAAGCAGTGTTTCAAATATTTATGGGAGCTGGACCTCTGTCATGTCTGTGGTCCTCAAGCCATTAATTAAATGGCCAAATAAGGGAGCTATACTTAAAAATATGCCCAAAACGTTTTAACGACACTTCAAAAAAATGCCGCTGCATAGACGACTGTACAGAAATGTTTATAGTTCGATGTAGTAATTTGACTGCAAGGGCCCAGACCTGGTCTAATTACAAACACAAATTTCCTAAATAAGTCATTAATTTGAAATATTTAATGATTAATGCTATTTTACAATTTATACTTTTATGTATTTTGTATATTGTCAAAGTAACATTGTTTCTGGACATGTTCCATTAAAGTAAATCATATTATGGAAGAGTGTAACATTTACTGTCACTTGTTTTATTTAAGCTACTGGATAATGAAATGGAATTGTAAATGTCTTAAAAATGTATGTGCATCTGCTCACAAACAAGAAACTATAACAAGTGCATCTGCATACAGACAACAAAATACATTCAAGAAATACAACAGAACACATCAGTGAAATGGTAATTAGTCAACACTTGGCTTCTGGCATTGACAAAGAAAATGGGCTCTTACAGTGTAATATGTCCACAAAAATAAAAAAAATGCTTACCTTGCAAAATTTCCCCAAGAACAGTTCACATGGCAGGAGTGATTTATTTGTTTCTGACATCCATATTAGAAGAAGTGTTGTGACAAGTGCTGTTGATTGACACAGTGACATCAGTGACATTGCCTTTGGCTTGCTCAGTTGGGGATATTTTGGGGATATTTAATTTAATTTTATCAATCAATAAATTCCTCTTGAAACAAACTTTGTTGTATTATTTTAATTTAATACTGTGAAGCTGCTTTGATACAATCTGTATTGTGAAAAGCGCTATACAAATAAACTTGACTTGACTTGACTTGACATCTAGTGGATTTTTTTTGGCATAACATACTTCAACCAGATGGTAAAGATGGCTCAATCAGCTGGAGTTAAGTTAGGTACTCCTCTGTGCTCAACCATTTGGTCGAGCAGGCAAAATAAAGGTTTAAATAAAGGGTTTACTCTAGTCTGTCTCAGTAACTGTTAAGAAAAAAAAACACATTTTCTGTGAGATTATAAGGGAATAATCAGGCTGTTGGCATTTGAAATTTAGTCCTGCTGAGCTGAACACCAAGAATATTCCCTGCAGGTTATTTTTAAGTTTTTTTTAATAGGCTTTAGTTTGCTCTGGCAAGGAGATACACATGGTGGACTGTGTACAGCTCACTCGGGGGTGGGGTCTATGCTAATAGGGCACAGTCAGGCGTTCTGAAATATTCGGTGTCTGCAGAGCCCGTCTACACAGAGCCTGGCCACTCCCTATTAAGTCCTATTGTAAAGAATTGTGGTTGTAGTTCCACCAGAGCTCCACTGGGGGCGATCGCCCATGAGTGCAGAATGAATGTGAGTCTATGGGGCTAGACGGCTAAATTAGTCTCTTTCACCCGATTGCCGTTGAGAAATCACAGATTTGATTGTAGGTTTTGCAAGTTCAACATGGGTTATAGGTCGAAAGTTGAATGAACGAGTACTTATGTCCTTTCGATTTCTTACAGGTTGAGTTGTTGTTACCCATAACACGCTAGCATTCTGCTAATGAACGTTGATTGGTCAGTGAAGGACTGATTACGACCAGAGATACCGCTTGATGGTCTTTTAAAGGGCACCTATTATGACTCTTTTCACAAGATGTAAAATAAGTCTCTGATGTCCCCAGAGTATGTATGTGAAGTTTTAGCTCAAAATACCCAACAGATCATTTTTTACAGCATGTTTAAATTGTAATTTTTTGGGGGCTCAGAAAAACGCGCTGTTTTAGTGTGTGCCCTTTAAATGCAAATGAACTGCTGCTGCACGGCCCAGGGGGTGGAGCCTCACGAGTCAGGACAATCTCATCTGATAATATCAGAACAGAAACTCTCAGTTGCGGTGTTCATTTCAACTTGGAGTCGGACAATAATGCCCACAGAGCCAGAGAATATATGCTGTATGAGATAGAACAGGTATAGTGTAGTTTAATTATGGTTATAACTTATTTGTCATCTGCTTTTATCCACTATTAAAGGGATAGTTCACTTTGAAATTAATTTTTGATATGTTTTAGCTTACCTCAAGGGCATCCAAGATGTAGGTGTCTTTGTTTCCGAAAGTAGTTTCAATTTTGATATTTTTAGGTCAAACCGTTCTTGTCTGTCAGTCATATAATGCAGGTCGATGGTCACTGTCTCAAAACACAAGCACAGAGTCCAAATTAAAACAATTCCCCATCGTCCAAATTAAACAATTCCCCATCGTAAGTACACATTGATGGCCTAAGACACGAAACGAGCGGTTTGTGTGAGAAAACGAACAGTATTTATATCGTTGTTATCTCTTGAACACAGCACACGTCCAAATGATCTGACGGCGCGGGCGGGTATAGATATATACATAGATGTCGCCTTGGCTACGGTTTCGTTCCAATGAACTGCAGTAGCCAAGGCGACATCTATGTATATATCTATACCCGCCCGCGCCGTCAGATCATTTGTACATCTTGGATGCCCTTGAGGTAAGCTAAAACATATCAAAATTTTATTTCAAAGTGAACTATCCCTTTAAAGGCCACTTCCTGCTCAGCTACTGTTCGGACGCTCTTGCTTACTGCTCCGCGCTTTGCTCTATCGCTTTTACATTTTATCTCCTATTTTTTTATATTTTATTTCATTTTATCACCTAATTTTATCTTCAGCAAACAGCACAGTGCTCAGACAACAAAGTTTGGATTACTACAAAAACGCAGAATTCTTTTACCCGACCAGCTTACATTCCGGGAAAGGAAAACACAGCTGCCTACATTCATAAGGATAAGAGAGAAAATGCCTCTTCAGGTTCAAGAATGTACTTGCTGCACCAACTGCCACAGACTTTTACAAAGGATTGCAGTTCTTGAAACAAAACTACTTACGGGACCACCAAACCAGACGGAGCACACAACAAAGCTTCGTCATGGACACCCACAGCATACAGCCGGTGAGTCCCATGAAACTAGTGCTCCTCGACAGGTAGAGAAACAAGCCGATCGACTTACTAATCGATGGCACAAACAGGGAGCGAGACCCAAAGGCACTCGAGACATCAGATTGTCACGAGCATCACATATTGCCGCAGTAGCATCCTCTACCCCAGATACAGCTCTGACAAGGATTGCAAACACTGGTCTGCTACCACCGCCTATACATCTTGAGAACAGATTTGAAGTACTAATGAATGTAAATGAGGAATCCCCAAATGTGATGAATGTGATCGAAAACAGACTGAATGGGCCAGTAGCTAACACTGATGCTAACTGGCGCTCAAGGTCGAGCAGGCAGCGGCACTCAGCTCAGAGCGCAGCCGAGCCCAGGACTCTGATAGTGGGGGACTCCATAATCAGAAACATTAGCGGCAGGGATACAACTACATGCTGCCTTCCACAAGCAACAACTTCTGATATAAACAGGGAACTTCAGAACATTCTGATGAAACATAAGACTGCAAATCGACTCATCATTCATGTGGGGAAGAATGATATTCATAAAGAGCAGTCAGAACTCCTTAAGAAGGATTTCAATGAACTTTTTGAAACACTTAAAAGACTGAAAGTTTAAACATTCATCAGTGGACCACTCCCAGCAAGAGGAACAAACAGGTTTTCACGGTTGCTTGGGCTAAATACATGGCTGCAAAAAACCTGCAATATAAAAGGAGTAAACTTCATTGACAATTTCAATCTTTTCTGGAGTCAGAGACAACTGTTTCATCGGGATGGCCATCACCCAAACAAACTTGGTTCAAGAGTGTTAAAGGACAATTTCTACTTCTCCCTCAATCATCCTTCTGCAATGTGTGCCAACACTCAATCTGAACGGCACACACACACCTGGACACAGTATGAATGACCACAGGACTTCACTTCAGCAGCAAAATGGACATGTGGTTGACATATCACACAAGGACAATGATAACACCACTCCGCCACAACAACCTCTGCTCACGGACACAATCTCAGCTGAGCCCTGCCCACAGAGCTCACCACAGACAGACATAGTAGAACTGCTCCAAGATTCAGCACCCAAGGACGACTTCCTGGAAAACACCCAGGGAAGCCAGGACAGCATATCACAGCCTCCTATAACACCAGAGCAACAGCCCCTTTCACCAGACACCTTTTCCCTCTCCCCAGCATCGCCACTTCTGTGCTTCTCACAGAAAATGGAAGAACTGGTGTATGCTGGAACCAAACTATCCCACTCTTTTGCTGCAAGCCCCCAGATACCAACCAAAAAACGACAGGCACCGCTGCCACCAAAGCCTGCGGGCCCAGCTCGCCATCCCCCTCCTCCTGTGAGAGCTCTTCGGCCTCTGCCACAACGCCAGGGCCCACACCCTCCTCCTTCTGCTCGAGGTGAACCAAAAACAACTGATACCAGCTCTCAGTGATATGTGTCGGGTCCCCGCTCTGATAACAGTAACTTTCTCAAATGTTTACAAAACAAGCGGGAACCCAGTGTGCCTGTATCTTTCTCTATTGCTGTTCTAATACAAGATAGAAAGTCTAAGGCCTTCAATAGCCGTACAGCAAACCCAACTAATCTGGTGCCTATTACACGTGAAAGTAAGATTGATGTGGGGACAAAAAGTACGACTGTTAAGTTAGCACTTTTAAACATTCGTTCACTTAAAAATAAATCACTTCTAGTTAACGACTTTATAACCACAAACAACCTAGATTTTATGCTTCTAAATGAAACCTGGCTAGAAGACAGCTGCAGTGCTACAATCCTCAATGAAACAGCCCCTCCTAACTTTACTTTTATGAGTGTCTGCAGAGCTGTTAAGAGAGGTGGGGGTCTAGCTGCTCTTTTTAAAGATATCTATCAATGTAAGCAAATATCATTTGGGAATTACCCGTCTTTCGAATATCTGGGTATTGTGTTAAAAGGTGCTCCACGCATTTTACTTATCATTATTTACAGGCCTCCAAAATACTCTCCAGCCTTTGCTGAGGACTTTACAGAACTGTTATCAACAATTACCTCAGAGTTTGACTGTTTTGCCATTGCTGGAGATTTTAACATTCACATAGATAGTGCAGAGAACAATATGGCAAAAGAAATCAAAAGTGTTTTAAAAACTTTTGATCTGACTCAGCATGTACATGGACCCACACATGATCGTGGACACACTCTAGATTTACTTATCAGTAAGGGTCTAAACATTTCATCGATTGTTATTAAGGATGTAGCGCTGTCTGATCATTTCTGTATTTTCTTTGATATATTGATCTCTCCTGCCACTGAAGCGAGATCTGTGTCTGTCAAGAAGAGATGCTTAAATGAGATCACTAGTGTCCTATTTATGAAGGCTATATCCTTAACACCAAGCATATCTGCTGACTCTGTTGATTTTCTCCTTGATTCTTTTAACTCAAAAGTTAAAGGTGTAATTGATGATATTGCTCCTGTGAAAGTCAGGAAGAAGAGTGGCAGACAAAAAGCACCTTGGAGAAACTCAACAGCAGTGCAAAATATGAAAAGACAATGCAGAAAAGCAGAGCGCATGTGGCGGAAGACAAAACTTGTAGTCCATTATAACATCTACAAAGACAGCCTTTATGCTTTCAATATGGAACTAGGCAAAGCTAGACAGACTTTCTTCTCAAATATTATAAAAAGCAATTTAAACAACACACGCACTCTTTTTGCTACTGTAGAGAGACTGACAAACCCCCCAAGCCAGATTCCCAGTGAAATGCTCTCAGACAGCAAGTGCAGTGAGTTTGCTTCTTTCTTCTCTGAGAAAATCAATAATATCAGAAAGGTGATCAGCACATCCTTGAGTTGCACTGGGGTCAGACAGATCAGACCACCTGAGAAAGTAGTTACTATGTCTGATTTCAAAGAAATTGATGGCAAAATTTTGGAAGAAACCGTACAGCACCTTAAAACATCAACCTGTGCTCTTGACACACTTCCCACATCTTTTTTTAAAAGTGTGTTAAACAGTTTAGAAGCAGATCTTCTAGAAGTGGTAAATGCTTCACTTCTCTCTGGTAGTTTTCCAAACTCCCTGAAAACTGCAGTTGTCAAGCCCCTCCTGAAAAAGAGCAATCTGGATAAGACCATATTAAGCAACTATAGACCGATCTCAAATCTTCCTTTCATAGGCAAGATCATTGAAAAAGTTGTCTTCAATCAGCTGAACAAATTCTTGAGCTTGAATGGATCCTTTGATCATTTTCAATCTGGTTTCCGACCGCACCACAGCACAGAGACAGCGCTCATAAAGATAATAAACGATATTCGCTTAAATACTGATTCAGGCAAATTATCAGTGCTGGTACTACTCGACCTCAGTGCTGGATTTGACACTGTCGATCATAACATACTTCTTGACAGGCTGGAAAACTGGGTGGGGCTTTCTGGGATAGTCCTAAAATGGTTCAGGTCATACTTAGATGGGAGAGGTTATTATGTGAGTATAGGAGACCATAAGTCTGAGTGGACATCCATGACATGCGGAGTCCCTCAAGGCTCAATTCTTGCGCCACTCCTGTTCAACCTGTATATGCTCCCAATGAGCCAAATAATGAGAAAGAACCAGATCTCTTACCACAGCTATGCAGACGACACACAGATCTACTTAGCCCTATCGCCTAACGATTACAGCCCCATTGACTCCCTGTGCCAATGCATTGATGAAGTCAACAGTTGGATGTGTCAAAACTTTCTTCAATTAAACAAAGACAAAACTGAAGTCATTGTGTTTGGAAACAAAGATGAAGTTCTCAAGGTGAACGCATACCTTCACTCTAGGGGTCAAACAACTAAAAATCAAGTCAGGAATCTTGGTGTGACACTAGAGTCAGACCTTAGTTTCAGTAGTCATGTCAAAGCAATAACTAAATCAGCATACTATCATCTGAAAAATATTGCAAGAATAAGATGCTTTGCTTCCAGTCAAGACCTAGAGAAACTTGTTCATGCTTTCATCACCAGCAGGGTGGATTACTGTAATGGACTCCTCACTGGCCTTCCCAAAAACACCATAAGACAGTTGCAGCTCATACAGAACGCTGCCGCCAGGATTCTGAGCAGAACCAGAAAATATGAACACATCACACCAGTCCTCAGGTCTTTACACTGGCTCCCAGTTAAATTTAGGATTGGTTTTAAAGTATTATTACTGGTGTATAAATCATTCAATGGCCTAGGACCTAAATACACTGCAGATATGCTCACTGAATATAAACCCAACAGATCACTCAGATCATTAGGATCATATCAGCTTGAAATACCAAGGGTTCACTCTAAGCATGGCGAGTCCGCTTTTAGCTATTATGCCAGCCACAGCTGGAACCAGCTTCCAGAGGAGATCAGATGTGCTCCTACTGTAGTCACATTCAAATCCAGACTCAAAACACTTCTGTTTAGCTGTGCATTTACTGAATGAGCACTGTGCCACTGTTCGTCCGACTGTTTGTACTGTACTGTATTTTATTTTTCTAAACTGTTTTAATTATTCTTATTCCTTTTATTATTTTAATTTCTTCTATGTAAAGCACTTTGAATTGCCATTGTGTATGAAATGTGCTATATAAATAAACTTGCCTTGCCTTGCCTTGCTTAATACAAGCCTGCTGTAGCAAACCCCGTCCGAATGATGACCAAAATATACTGATGAGTTCAATGAAGTTTATTGTACATCACACAAAAGATGAGCGTTAGTTTTACTCCAGAGAATCACTGTAAGACCTGAATAAACACAGTATAAGAAGTGCGTATTAAAGTCGTACCCATAAACTCTCGCTCTCTCTCCCTTTCATTATCAACAACATACACAGCGAAGTACACAAAACACTTGTTACAACTAACAGTAAACAAATATATACACACCTTTTCAGTGGGTGCTAAATAAACTGGTAAACCTTATATCCGTAAATTGACTCGATGAGCTGTCATAAAGTGTGTGCTCTCACTTTCATTTCTGCCGTGGTCAGTAACGTAAGTCCTGTCGCTCTGGAGACTGTAAGCTGGATCACAAACAGTACTGATCCAGATTAGGAGACATTCTTGTCTACAGCTGCTCCAGCTTCGAGCAATGGCGGACTCTGTGTCCAGCTCACTCAGGGCGGGTCTATGCTCAAACTGCAGTGTCAATCAAGGAGTCATGGGAGGGGCCTGCGCAATTCTACGTCACATTGCACCAAATCTGAGAACAGCTCATTCTGAGACAGTGCTTATGATTTATTGAGATTGTAAAAAAAACACTGGGTGGATTTTTATCATTCTAGGGTGGTTTTGCTCACACACTGCCAACACACATTTATGTTCAAACACCATGTAAAAGTGAATTTTGCATAATAGGTGCCCTTTAAAACAACAAAACAAAAACTCTTCTAGCACGTGTGTTTACCCTGTGTCAGCTGTGTGTGTTTACCTGTGTCAGCTGTGTGTATTTCCCTGTGTCAGCTGTGTGTGTTTACCTGTGTCGGCTGTGTGTATTTCCCTGTGTCAGCTGTGTGTGTTTACCTGTGTCAGCTGTGTGTAGGGCTGGGACGGTTACCGCAATACCGTGGTCACGTGACGCCTACCGCAGGTCTGAGCTTGTCACCGTCATCACCGCAAAAAAAAAAAAAAAAAAAAAAAAAAAAAAAAAAAAAAAAAAAACACTGGCCTTCACGTGTTCACGTTGTGTCTAATGACATAGATTCATTGATTCTAATGACATGGATTGTGTCTAATAACATTGTGTCTTACATGGATTCAAGGTTTTCTAAACAAAACATCATCAAAAGATGGAGCAAATCTGACCTATCGCAAGTTGTTCCATGACACATAATAACATTCCATTTGTAGGCTATTGACTCGGCTGGACTGGCGTGAAGTGCAGACGGTGACATGGCGTGCCACGGAAGGAAGCTCTCCAGACATCTGGAGAGTGCCTCTCTCCAATCCAGACCGGAGAGATCGGGGAGCTCCCTCGGGTCGACCTCCTTAGCCCCCAGCCGGTAACACAACTTAATTGCTTCATCACCCAGAGAGCAAGAGGCAGCGAGAGGAACAAACCCCCAGGTGTACTGGAACAGATCAAGGCTATCCAGGGCCAAGGCCGCGATCTGTCCAGCAAACTCCCGGCTCATGCTGGGAAGATCAGGCGAGATCCGTACTGCTGGATTCCTGGAGGTCATAGCTGCTGGATCTGGGTGTGGCAAAGTCTTCTGTTACGAAACTGCTCCGAGACATGAGGGTTAAGATCCAAACGCAGCTTTATTGTGGGTAATCCAGAGGCGTAATCCAGTGTACAGGCAAAAGGTCAAAACACAGGTAGGCAGTCCAAACAAACCAACAAAGAAACAAACAAAACAGGCAGGGACCAGAGGCAAAAGAGTAATCCAGGGAACAGGGCAAGAAATCCAAATAAACCAAAAGACAAGAAACCAGGGAAAACGCTCGGAATTGCAATGTAACACTTAAACAAGACTTCGCAGTGAGTGAATGAATGAACATGGTATAAATAGACTGAGACTAACAGGATGATGAGACACAGGTGAATGCAATCAGTGAATGAGGTACAGGTGAATGAGATCAGTGATAAGTGATGATGAGTCCGGGCAGTGAGTTATGGGAAATGTAGTTTGTGAGTGATAATAGTCTTATGTGGAGTGCCCTCTGGTGGCTCTCAAGGGCACTCCAGCTGGTGACCGTTACAGTTATTGCTTTCCCTGGGAATCAAACCCATGACCTTGGCGTTGCAAGCTCAAACGCTCTACTGTTTGAGCTGTTTTAACTTGCATTAACTTGTATAGCATTTATAAAAGCTATTTAAATATACTAGTTTAACTAAGGTTAACCTAATCCTGACTTAATCTAAACACTGGCCATTATGGTTAAAAGATAAGCTATGGTCCAGAATCTGCCCTACCATTTTATGGTCAGGAGCCACTACTGCATTACTACTAAAAACAAGTTGTATATTATTTCTATGATGTTTAATGAAATCTAAATTTTGAATGATGAACATGAGTTTGTATCTCCCCATTTCATTTCTGGGTTGCTAAAAAGAAAAATGAAATGCATAATTTCAAGCTTCATTCTTAGACCCCTTTTCAGTTAGTAAACACGGTGACGTTTTTTTGTGGGCGGAGCTTAGGTGGAGGCAGAACGATTCCCCTGACCGCTTCACTAGCGCTAGTTTGCAAGTTTTATCATCTTGTTTTTTAACAATGACTGGAGAAAATCATTATTAATGTGTAAGGTCACTCACTGTCCAGGATCGCGATTGTTATTTAAAAATGTTAATTTTAACGGACGGAACCAGATTGGCCGATCCGTCCACGCTCACTCAATGGATGATCTGACAGGATTACCTCCGGTTGAGTGGCCTGCAGTAGCGGAGATAGCGTGGGTGCGTTAGTGCGGCTGCCCCAGGGCCCTGTGCCAATTAGGGGCCCCTCAAACGCCGCCGATCTTGCGTCACTGGACAGGAACGGGGCCCTCGCCAGGTGACACATTGCACGGGGCCCTGGCAAAGTAACATATTGCTGATTATTAGCTGAAAAAACCTAATCACTGCATTAGCTAACGTTGAGATAATCCAGCTTGTTATGAAACGTAACAGTCAGGCGTGAGATGCGAATGTATAATGTAGAGAATAGTTACGAATAGTTACGAAAATGGAGAGAAAATATAAATCGGGCGCATTAAAAAGAAAAGAACGAGAAGAACGAGATAGTAGGAAAAGTGTGGTAGCATCGTGTGCTCCTCTCACATCGTACTTATCATCATCATCATCATCATCATCATCCACAACTCAACACTGTTAGATTTATTTGTTCTGGAGGATCGTTAATGGTAAGAAAAAAATCATCTTTAAAAATGTATATTTTAGTTATGAATAAGTCACTCAGTCAGAATGTTATAAATCAGTTTTCATCCCAGTTAAGTTTTCATGTCACACCTGTAGCCTACCTATGGAGTTGTAAACAAACTTTGTGTTCAATATACAGTATATAATAGTGCCATGTCAGTTATATAATGTGGCACTGATTGAGCGCACTTGGCCTGTTCAGCACCATCGCTGTCAACCAGGTGTCGCTGTCCGTGGTGCTGAAACAATTTTACTTGACTGGCAAACTGTTTTCTTTGTTCGTCAATACAAACTTGTCAAAAAATTTGCCTTTTCTTTGTGTTTTATTTAACATATAAGCTTACTTGGCTCAACAAGTGACACATTATTACATATGCATTCATCAGATATTTTATGTTTTTTTTAACGGTTTTAATTTTAAAATGACTTGGTAGCAGAGGGCCCCGTGATGAAGCTCCACCCCCACTGTACTGAGAGTCTAGCTCCGCCCCTGGTGGCCTGACGTCTACATCTGATAGAGAAACTGAGGGCGTATAAATCTTTAGATGCCTATAACTATGTGCTGAATGGTCCCTTACAAGACTTATGAGGTACGACCCGAAGTTCTGCCTAGCCAGCACCAAGGCCAGAAGAGTGTATTTCTATGTATTTTCTAGAAATAAAATAGTCCAGATACAGCAAATTAAGTTTTTAACTTTATGTATTATATTCTTTCTTACCAGGTTCTTCAAAAAGTCTAATCACAATCAATCACAACAATGTAGGCTATATGATCATAGATGATTCCCACAAATAATCAATAGTTTAGAAAACATTATGCTATAAAATTTCAAACTGGAGTCTGCACTCCGTCGATTCTTGCACCCAACAACACAACAAGATTTTAATCTCCTTATGTAGCGAATCTGTGAACATGTTTGTGGCCGCGCCTCCAGTTTTCCCTTTGTTTTGCCTCCAGCTAACGCCGTGACGTAATCGTGACGTCGGCGCAAAAAGGGTCTATTCACTCAAATAAATAAGGAATCACTTTCCCTCACCCTCTGCGGTAGGTTATGTCCGCGAGGCAAGTAATAGCAAATAATATTCCAATTAATTTCGGGCGGGTTGCGGGTTGATGAGAGGTAAATCATGATTTTATTAAAGACACGGAAGTCACATTTCAAATTTCACTGGGAAACGCAGTGAACGAGCGTCACTCTTACTTTCGTTTTCAACAACAACGCCTTTCTCTCGAGCACCTCCTACTGGTCATTATATAAAAAACAAAGGAAAAAACATGAGATATTGCTTAATAATAGCGTATCAGCTATAACTATACACAAAATAGGCCTATACATAAGCTTAACAGAAATTATATAAAAAAAAAAAAAAAATCGTCTTGCATTAATGTACAGACGAAGGGCGTGGCGCAGATGAGCTCTTGTCTTGCAGCGTTTTTCTTTCGATTTTGATTTCAAGCTGTTGGTGTTGGGAAAGTTCACTTTCTACATGAACTAGTTCAAAGTTCAGTTCACAAACTAGTTCAGTTCATAGTTCATACTCATAGTTCATAGTACATTTTTAACTAAGTTCCAAAAATTAACTAGTTCATAGTTCTTTTTTTCCATGTTGCTGCGAGATATTATTTTTCAAAATGATTGCCACAGCCCATATAGAACCACAGACAATTATTTTATCAGTTTTAACACTGAAGGTATGCGTCAGATTTTTCCCATCCTCACCGACCTTGTCATAAAACTTTAAAACTTAAATGATCATACGACGTCTTCTTGCTGCGTTTTGTTTTGATTTGTAACGTAAGTGATGAGTCGTTCATGAACGAGCCATTCATTGCGTCTGTCACGTGACAAATGAACGAAAGACTCGGAAGGTAAAGTAATTATTTATGTTCCCTGTAAACGATTTTTGACTGCATTATAATGATTTCTTAATTCAGAATATGATCAAGATTGCGTAGATTGATGTGTTCTGGGAAATTGCCAGTTAATAGTATAACATTTAAAGCCCCTTAAATGAACAAAATGACTCGAAAAAAGATTTGTTCATTTTAATGAACGAGATCGAACAAGAGAGTCAGTAGACACTGGTGGCTGGTGTTGCCAGATTGGGTGTTTTTTCCGCAACATATTAAGGCCGGTTTACGGTGTGTTTTAGCCGGGTTTTCGCCTGGAAGGCTCTATAGAAATCTGGCATCCTATTGAACAAAGTTAAACTGAGAGAGCGTGCCGTTCACAGACACCAGAATGAACAGGCAGTAATACAGTACGTTCAGTTCACGTTCACCCAAAATATGAACGAGTTCATAAACTATCGTTCAATGAACGCGTGCAGGCAAACCAGTGAGCGTCGAGTTCAGGTAAGAATTAAATTACATTCAAATATCAGCAGCAGTTTCCTCGATTTATTAGTCAAATATTTATGAAATATTAGTCAACAGCAGCCTATAGCAATGAATTACTTAGTTTAGTTTATTATTTCACTGCTCTCTTACTTTTGTGTGGCATGAACGTCAAGAAACAAGCAACCTAAACGTAAAAGGCATACTTTTTTTATATAAAACTTTTAATTGCACATCAAATCTGTTATCTAGGTCAATATTTTTATTTATTTATAGTTTTTAATAAAAACATTTATTTTTTTTCGAATTTTGCTATAAATTTCAGTTTCGTTTTTTTTTAGTTTCATTAATAATTTTGTTCTTATATTATGCCCCACCTCTATGGTCAGGGGCCTCTACAGCATTTATACAGGATTATTAAAAACAAGTTGTATATCATTTCTATGATTTTTAATGAAATAAGAATTTTGAATCATGAAAATTAGTTTGTATATGCTTATTATATTCATCAAAATGAAAGAAGATACCGCATCTTTCGTATTTCAATGAATGTGCGCAAAATTACACCTTATTCACTCAAATAAACACAGAATCACTTTTTTTCCACCCTCTGCAGGCGTGGCACAGATGAGCTCTTGACTTTCAGTGTTTTTCTTTCGGATTTAATTTCAAGCTGTCGGTGTTGAAATGGCGTCAAATTCAGGTAAGAATCAACAGACACAAATATTTGCAGAAAAATTCCCTCAATGATTCCCTCGTGCCCTTTTTGCCCTTACACCCCAAAGTGCCCTTTTTTTTGGTGGTGGTGTTTTGTTTTTGTGTTTATTTAAATCAATGCTTTTGGTCACCCTTTACATCTGTCTGTCTGTTTTACAAATATTTTGCCAATGAAAGTTCTTAAAACGAGCTTGTGTAAATCTTGTTCAATCCTCAAACTGTCAGTAAGCTGATAACTCCGCCCCCTATATATTGACTGAATGAACTGAAGTTCCGCAGGGGCCGCACAGCAGACATCTATAATAAGTACTAAACACTATGTCTTTAAAGGCTCATATTTTATTTAATTATTTAAGTCTACACTTTAAATAGCCTATACAGTAGCATTTCATCTTCTATAAAATGAGATTTTGGCCAAATGTATTTTACAACAGGAAAAACTGAGCGCCCTGTTGTAACCTGTTGATGAAAATGTAATGTGATGCCGCCGGCGCCATTTTAATGATGGACACAATGCACATTTGCACACATTCGCTGGTCAAAAACCCTGTAACTGCCTTTGAGTTTGGCTTTTGTAAAATGTTAACAATATATTGATATAATACAACAACATATAGCCAAATTAGTTTTTACCATTGAAAATCATAAGCACAGGTGCACCCCCGCGCTGTTTCGTACTGGAACTCACAAAGCGATTGAGTGATCCTCGTCACCTAGGTAACATATTTCTAAGAAATTTCTTCTTTGATTTATAATTGCTGATACATTAATTTATTAACATTTAATCCTGTTAAGATAATAATATTAAATTATAGTTAATTCAAAGCTGTTAATATGCACGTATGTAGTAGAACATGTTTTTTTTTAGGGCTAAAGAGGCCCTGAAACCCTGTATAGCTTTACTATCTATATTATTATTATGGTTGTTATTAAAAGTGAATAAATCTAAAGCTTAAAGACTCTAAAGACTATTATTTTGTGTTATTTCATGAAGATGTTACCATTTCTTTCTTTTATGTAGGCGTACTAAATAATCTTAAGCTAAAAAAAATAAAAAGAAAGGGAGGGGGGTGCTTTTTTTCAGTTTCAATACGTGCCCTCAAAAGGTCTGTGTGCGGCCCTGGTTACAATGGCGTCATCTACCCCCCTAGAGGACTGGTCTGCAAACCGCAGAGGATCTATGAGATGCTCTGTTCCAGATAAAATTTACTTTTTACTAAACGCTCAAAACATTTAATCACTAGAGATGTTAGACCTCGTTTACACTGTCAGTGAAATGTGACCCAATTCCGATTTTTTGCTCATATCTGACACAGATCGGATGTGTTCTATGACCGTGTAAACAGGAAAAAAACGCATGCATTTGGATATTTCGAGATCGGATTTTCTGAGGCATTTGACAACGTCTCCGCGGTTTAATGACGAGAACAATCCCGACGCGCTTCTGCAAAGATGCAAAGCACATTATTTGTAATTGATATGGTTATGGTTACACTTAAAATAGTTACAAAATAGATGTATGAGATGATGATAACTTATACCATTAATCTTACCCTGTATGTAAAATGTTACCTGAGAGATAGTGTGTGTAGAGAGTGTGTAGAGAGTAAGAGGAAAGAGGAGGTAAAGAGAGAAAGCCCCAAGAAAGGGACCCAGAGAAGAAGAGAGCCAGAGCACCAAAGAGACAGAGCAACAGTTTCAATCTTCTTTTATCCTTTCCTGACCATGTGATTAAAACCCAGTTGTGAGACATTCAAACTGACCAATCAGATAATTACAACTCCCCCCACCGTACTAAAGGTGTGACAATTCATCAACCCCCAAAGTACACACATCTTGGCCTACAGGCCTTGATCACTATCAGACCCAGCTTGTAACCCCTCTGTGCCTTTAGGAACTCCAAATGGTCCTTGTAGTAGAAAGAGGGGGTGGAAAACAGTAAAGCAAATGTCTTGGTTCATTTCAAATATCTTGGATTATTTTCAATCCTGCAGGTACATTTGTCATATTCTTAATCCCCTTTCAGACATATCGTGAATTGCCACATGTCAGAGATGCCTACACTTTTTGTTTGTACTTGTGCTTATCTGTTTGTCTTTTACTCTGCTTCTGTATGCACCTCATTTACCACATCCTGTTTTTTGTATGACTTCCTGCATATCTTGCATGCCACTCTCACCCACACTGACAGCTAGAAGGGGAATTATGTAAAGCCCCTTTCACACAGCGCTTTGAACCCGGGAAATTGCCGGCAAATTGCCAGAGTGCCTTCTGTGTGTACGCAAACACGACCCGGGATTGATGCCGGGATCGATGCCGGGTTGGGGATCTAGTAACATTGCCGTGTTTAGTCCCGGAACGTGCGCTGTGTGAACAAAAGCCGTAATAATGCCGTGTCGTTGTCATGAACTGCTCCGAGACATGAAAGTTAGATCCAAATGCAGCCTTTATTTAAGGGGTAATCCAAAGGTGTAATCCAAAGTACAGGCAATAGGTCAAACAAACAAAACAAAACCAAAACAAGACAGGCAAGGGTCAGAGGCAAGAGAGTAATCCAAGGAACAGGCAAGAAATCCAAAAACCAAGAAACAAGAAAACCAGGAAAACGCTCAGAGTTGCAGTGTGACACTAAACAAAACTTCGCAGTGAGTGAAGGGGTGAACCAGGCTATATATGGGGTGAACTAAACAAGATAATGAGATACAGGTGATTGTGATAATGAGTGCTGATGAGTCCAGGCAGAGAATGATGGGAGATGTAGTCTGTGAGTGAGCAAGATAGTCTGGTGTGGAGTGCCCTCTTGTGGCTTTCAAGGGCACTCCAGCTGGTGAACGTTACATAGCCCCCCCTCAAAGGAGCGGCTTCCAGACGCTCTAAAATCGTCCAGGAGGGAGGTGGAGCGGAGGCGGACCTGGGGGCGGGATGGAGGGCCAGGCCCGTGGAGCGGAAGAGGACCTGGAGGCTGCGGCAAGACGGGAGGCGACCAGGGAGGAGCAGGCAGTGCAGGCGACCAGGGAGGAGCAAGCAGTGCAGGCAACCAAGGCGGATCAGGCTGTGCAGGCAACCAGGGTGGACCAGGCTGTGCAGGCGACCAGGGAGGAGCAGGCTGTGCAGGCGACCAGGGAGGAGCAGGCTGTGCAGGCGACCAGGGAGGAGCAGGCTGTGCAGGCGACCAGGGAGAAGACGACCCTTCAGGCGGCCAGGGCGGAGACGACCCTTCAGGTGGCCATGGTACAGGAACAGACATCGGCTCAGGAACAGGAACAGACACCGTGGCAGCGGCTATCACTGCTGAGGGCTCAGGTTCAGGCATGTCGGCGGCCATCTCTGCTGAGGGCTCAGGCGATGTGGCGGTGGCCATCTTGTCCGGAGACACTGGTTTGGCGGCGACCATCTTGTCTGGAGACATTGGTTCGGCGGAGGCCATCTTGTCCTGAGACACTGGTTCGGAGGCGGCCATCTTGTCCGGAGACACTGGCTCGGCGACGGCCATCTTGTACGGAGACGCAAGCCGTTTCTAAATACCAAGTATGCAAAGTTCGGACTTGAGTCCTTGGTAGTTCGGACTTGACAAGTTCGACTCAGGAGAACGAACTCCCGAGGACGGGAGGACGCAAGTCCGATAATTCTGAAATGGAATAGCAGCGTACTTGATAGCGTCACTCAGCTCGCTCTGGCTACTCCGGTTATCTCTTTATGTATATCTAGGCTACAAATAAAACAAAATATGTTATAAACCACCACTCTGCCTCTTTTCATTTTCATTTAAAAAAATCTTAAACATAATGGCCACACAAATGTGGTTGAGGCAACGCAATTGATTATCTTCACTGCATATTTATAACAACACGAAATATAAAGCACAACCCTGACTCTTTTTTTTTCTTTTCTTTTTTTATATATGATAAATAAAAAAACATTATAATATTGATCATTAAAACTAACATTTAGCAAAAAGAGACAGGGTTGTGTCATTTTATTTTATTATATATGTACATACAGTGAAGAGAATGTATCAATAATAGCCATTATAAAAGTATAAGTAGCCTAGAAGCTATACAATAATAAAGCAAACGATTCAGTCAAACATAAGTCAGCTCGGCTACAACGTTAAAGTTAAAGTTTAAATAGACTAAATAAAGCTATGAAACTTCACTTTGCCCTCAGCTTAACGTTTTGCCAGGGAACAAATTATATTAATGAGACAAATAAAATAAATAAATAAATAGCCCGTTAGATATACACAAGACGATTTATCTCATGTTAAACCACTAGACTGGAGACATCCGAGCCAGCGGCAGTCAGCAGCACTAGCCGAGGAAAGGCTGTTCTCGGCGGGGTACATGAGCGCCGAGTGTCCGATTGCCTGGATCTCACAACTCCGAAAACGTCAGATCAAATTTTCAAATAGGCGCTATCTTTATAAATAAACCAAAGATTTGAGCTTTAAACAACTACATTCTCGCCTGAAATACTCTTAAAACTACATTTCGTGACACAATTACAGCAGTATTTTTAAATTACGTGGGGTTTCTCCTCTGCTATTGACGCTTACTGGTTGGTGTGAGATGCATTCTGGGATACCTGGCTGTCTCAAGTCCGGACAAGTCACCTCTCGATGCATCCTCGGTAAAAGGGGAGGATCAAGAACACATCCGGGGATTTGAACTGGACTTGGCTAGATGTGAACTTTGAATTGGAACAGTACTTGGGCAGCGACTGATGACGTTTCACAAGTCCACAAGAACACAAGTACAGACAAGAACGCATATTGAGAAACGGCTACTGGCTCGGTGGCGGCCATCTTGTCCGGAGACACTGGCTCGGAGGCGGCCATCTTGTCCGGAGACACTGGCTCGGAGGCGGCCATCTTGTCCGGAGACACTGGCTCGGAGGCGGCCATCTTGTCCGGAGACACTGGCTCGGTAGGCGTGACGTGAACAGTCTCTGACTCGGCAGGACTGACGTGAAGCTCTGGCTCGGCAGGACTGACGTGAAGCTGTGGCTCGGCAGGACTGACGTGAAGCTCTGTCTCGGCAGGACTGACGTGAAGCTCTGGCTCAGCAGGACTGACGTGACGCTCTGGCTCGGCAGGACTGACGTGAAGTGACTTAGACTCGGCAGACGCCAAACTCACAGAAAATGTTGAGCCGCTCAATTGCAGGGCCAAGTTAATATACTGTCCAAGAGTACCATGAGGATTGTGCAGAGGCATGCTTGAACCGAGCGGCTCAGATAATCCTCCCCGAAAAAATATCATTAAGCATACCTCTTCCATGTAGGTCAGGTGAGCCAGCTCCAAAAAGTCAATCACATAATCCTCAACGGGTTGATCTCCTTGACAGAGACGCATAAGCTTGACTGCTGGATTCATGATGGTGATCGCTGCTGGATCTTGGTGCGGCGAAGTTTTCTGTCATGAACTGCTCCGAGACATGAAAGTTAGATCCAAACGCAGCCTTTATTTAAGGGGTAATCCAAAGGTGTAATCCAAAGTACAGGCAATAGGTCAAAACACAGGTAGACAGTCCAAACAAACAAAACAAAACAAAACCAAAACAAGACAGGCAGGGGTCAGAGGCAAGAGAGTAACCCAAGGAACAGGCAAGAAATCCAAAAACCAAGAAACAAGAAAAACCAGGAAAAACCTCAGAGTTGCAGTGTGACACTAAACAAAACTTCGCAGTGAGTGAAGGGGTGAACCAGGCTATATGGGGTGAACTAAACAAGATAATGAGATACAGGTGATTGTGATAATGAGTGCTGATGATTCCAGGCAGAGAATGATGGGAGATGTAGTCTGTGAGTGAACAAGATAGTCTGGTGTGGAGTGCCCTCTTGTGGCTTTCAAGGGCACTCCAGCTGGTGACCGTTACAGTCGTAGTGATGACGCTGAAGCCGGGATTGTTCGCCAGCTGTGAAACGGTGCGTAATGCGCAAGTTCATGATCAAATCAGAGAGAAAAATGCACAAGCGTGGTTTCTCGAGAGAAATCGCAGCTCATAAGCAAACTTAAGACGCTGCTGAGACATTACAAGTCACATCGATGTCACGTGTCTTTAACCCCCTGAGGTCTACGGTATCGCCGGCGATACCAGCTCGCTTTTTTTTTGTCAATGTAAAAGAAACTCATAAATACTCTGTTGACTTTGATTTTCCATAGGAGTTTCATACATCAATCGATTCTGTTAAATGTGTATTATTTTTGTGTATACTCACAATAAAAACAAAGTGTTGTGCTTTTTGCCAAATAAAGAAAAATAAACACGAAGCGAGTTCTGCCTTCTCTCTGCCAGTGAAGTCCATTCTGAAACGCGTCCGAAAATGAACAATAACTGAGCGAATACTCAGTCAAACAGGCATATAGACACACAGGCATGAAGCTTGAATTTTCTTCTTTTAAATGAAGTAATTTATATAAAAAACAAATATTCTAATCTTGTGAAATCTGTATTAAAAGAGAGCGATTCCAGTCGAGCTCATCTCATCTCATTACGTTATAATCGGCCCCGCCCACGGAGAGCGCGCGCTATTCAAACGCAAATGACTGAGACGATCCCATACAAACTGTGAACGCCCACATATCAGCTCGAGAAAACACATCAAGTTTATTCAGATAAGTGTAGTTGTCTACACTGTCTCGCAGCGCTGTGAGGAATAATAATAATGGAAAACTTACCTCAGAAGTGCTGGTATTTCGAGGAGCAACGGATGGAATAATGTAGTAAGTTTTTTTTTTTTCATTCTCAAGTAAATCACGTTTCTGTGTGAATGAATAAACGCAGAGATGCGCTGTTTACCACAACTCGCAAAAAGACGGTTTAAATTTGAATTGCGTTTCTGTGTGTGAATAAATGATCTGCTTTTAGCAAACTGTTTAGCTATACTGAGTAAAATCGATTGAAATATGTTGAAATAAAATGTATTTGTATAAGCAACGTATTAAACTGCAAATTAACATTTATATTCCTTATAATAAAAACGAAAGACCTATGTTACAGACATATGAAAGACAACATTTCGTTGATTAGTTTTGGATAGATTACACATTTTTACTGTAAAATATCTGCCACCTCAAATAAGCTTTTGTTTGCCAATTTTTGCTAATATGTTAAATATAGTATGTTTTGTCAATGTAGGCTATATTCGAAGTTTGAAATATGTATGATAAAATGTATACTTTAGTTTTTACAAAGAAAGATTACACTTCAATTGTTGTTGTAATTGTAACCTTTTTAATAAAAAAATATATATTTACAAGGTAGATGTAAACAAATTTTAAAAGGTAAATATAAGCATTTTCTTTAAATAATTTTTATTGTGTTTTATTATTGACAAATTTGGGGAGAGGATACATATTCCAAAACTGAAAATACAGTATGAGAATTAACTGCACAATTAATAGACATGTTTTCCTTGGATATTATACAATTTGCAAGCAAAATTTGTGAAAAAAAAAAAAATTGACATGCTTCCAACTGTGAACCAATTTGGTAGAATATATATATATATATATATATACTGTATATATATTGCTCTTGCATTCTTTCTTGTGGCTATAGGTGACACACCTGAATGAATGGCTCATTAGGTATGCGGGCCCCATTGTCTCCTGAGGTGTGAACCACTACATATGCATGATGCTGTTGAATGGTTGACGCCCCTTGCGCATATTGCCTTTACAAACAAAAAGTGTTTTACAAGATTTAAATCAATGTATTGTGTTATGTGAATGATAAGGGCAGGATGATTTTCACATCATTTTGAAGAAAAAATTCTAGGCAAAGACATCAATTAGTCAAAAGTCTTATTGACACCTATTTAGTATGTGTTTTGTGGCCTTATTTCAGAAACTTTAGTTTTTAGTTTTTTCAATAACCATGCATAAACATTATTCTCTCAAAAATACAAACATGTACATGCATGTTGCTCACATATTATGGTAGCCCTGTTTGTGCTAAATAGAGTGTAATTATACCTTTGCCATTAATATGTTTATAAGCAACTGAAAAAAGCACAAATGTCAGGGCATGTCAGAACATCTCAAGGACCCCAAAAACCCCTCAGACCTCAGAGGGTTAAGGGATTTTTACGGGTTGTGTGTGAACGCACTCTCTGATTCCGGGAAAATCACTGGCAGTGTGAATGAACCAAAAATCAAACAAACCCGGGTCAAATCCAGGGTCAATATCCGTGTATTTTCCGGAATCTCTGTGTGAAAGGGGCTTAAGGGGCCGATCACACCTGACGCGTTTTTTGCAGTGAGAGGTGCCTATTTTCAATTGGTTTCCTATGGCAGCGAGCGTTCTGCGCGCTGTTTATGCGCCTGCTGCGCCTCGCGTTTTACCGCCCGCTGCGCCTTGCGTTTTTGAAGTTGAAAAAAAAGCAACTCCGAGCGGAAAAAGCGCCCGACGTCATCGCGTTTTTTTCCACTGTCCAATCGAATGAAGTGAGAGGCGGGCCTTCCGTTTAAGTGATGAAAGCTACAGTTGCTTGAACGCCCGGAGAGTGCGATGATAGAGGATAAACTTGTGATGCTCTAGCGGGTTACCAGGAGCTTAACGACTTCACAAACCGTAATTACCACAATGAAAGTAAATAAAGGTAATAAAAGGCTGATTCGACGTTTACTTGACTGACAGGACAGCTGTTTCATTGGTTGCCTAGCAACATAAAAAACGCAGTGCACTGCTCGTTCTGTGTAATGTAAAGTGCTGTGCACCTCGCGTTTTCGAACATGAAAAACGTGTCAGGTGTGATCGGCCCCTAAGGCTGCTTTTTACAGACAATAGCTCAGCCTTCAACATTATAGTTCCCCACAGACCCCTGTGATTGGGTTCTGGACTTTCTTTCATGTAAACCACAGGTAGTGTGAGTGGGTCAGACCATTTCAACATCATCACCTTGAGTACAGGGACACCACAAGGATGTGTTTGAGACCCCTGCTCTACTCCCTCTATACACGTGACTGTCCTCTCACAGCTCCACTTCTATCATCAAATTTGTGGATGATACAATGGTGATGGGCCTCATTTCTGACAACACTGAGGCTGCCTATCTGGATGAGGTGGAGAAACTGGCATCATGGTGTCTCTTTCTGAATGTCAGCAAAAGCAAGGAGATGGTTGTTGACTTCAGGAGGCAGCAGCGGCACTACACCCCACTCAAATACATCAGAGTGCACATCTCTGAGGAACTGACCTGTGGCCAGTTGCATAAACTGTTAAGACTAGTCTTACAAGTTAGTCATCCAATTTTATTCTTTAAAATTGTTAATAACTTTTTAAAGTCAGTAACATAAAAACGTAGATTGGTCTAATTTGACACCGAACAGTAAGACTGATTACCCCTAACTAACTTCTTATTGATCGTACTAGTTCTTAAGACACAGTCTTAACATAATGGCTATGTTTATGCAACTGGCCCCTGGACTCATCACATTCAAGCCCAAGTAAAGAAGCCAGGCAAAGGCATATTTTTCTATATGGGGGCTATAGAAAGTATATTGACTCAACACATCTCACCATGGTACAGGAACTATCATAAAGCCCTACAGAAAGTGGTGTGCACAGCCAAGCATATAACTAGAACCGCTCTCCCTTCTCTGCATGACATTTACATCAGACGATGCAAAGTCAGGGCTGTCAAGATCCTCAAGGACTCCACCCACCCTGGAAACTCATTATTCAACCTGCTGCAATCAGGCAGATGCCTCCACAGTCTAATGGCTAAAACGAAGGCAGTACCTAGTACCTGTTTCTTTGTAGAGGGCCGGGGATAATCCCTGATGGCCTTTACTTTTTCAATCAGTCCCCTTCCAATGCGATAACCCAGGTATCGTGTCTCCAGAAGCCCCAGATTAGACTTTTGAGAGTTAGCCATTAGTCCAGCCAGACATAGCGCGGTCAGCACCTCCCTCAGTCAAAGTAAATGTTTACTTGTTTACACTGTCAGTGAAATGTGACCCAATTCCGATTTTTTGCTCATATCTGACACGGATCGCATGTGTTCTATGACCGTGTAAACAGGAAAAAAACGCATGCATTTGGATATTTCGAGATAGGTTTCAGGCCTCATTCATATATGGAAATAAATCAGATATAAATCGGATATGTGCCAATGCGACTGTCATGTAAACAGGTAGATCGGATTTTCTGAGGCATTTGGCAACGTCTCCGCGGTTTAATGATGAGAGCAACCCCGACGCGCTTCTGCAAAGGGACAGATGACCCAACAAAACGTTGTGTCATCGTAGGAAAGGAATGTGGACAAACGTTGACAACATATCAAAGGTTGGCTTGCTCATCCTAAAATTTTGGACTCACTGCTCCTCGTTAAAGCCTGCCACAATATGCTCCCACTAATCCTGAGATCTCTCTTGCACACAATAACTGTAGCATATGCACAGGCTGCAATGATGGCACTTTTCGTCCTCCTCCGCCTCATAATCATGGTGATGTTTGGCGAACTTCGCATTTCGCAGAGCTAGCATCAATCATATTTTGTGTTCGTCCATCTGTGCAAGATAATTTAACCCTTTAAGCATGCGCGATGTTTCAAATATTATGGCGAGTGTAAACGTGAATCAGATATGGATGACAATTGAAAGAACGTGTAAACGGACGGTCAAAAAAATCGGATATAGGCAACAAATCAGAATTGGGCATCAAGACCTGCAGTGTAAACGAGGCCTTAGTGCTATTGATCGAAAATCATGTAATCCTAAAGGTCTAGAAACTTTTGCCACTGGAACTAGCTCCTCACATCCTTGTAACACCAGAGGTAGTTTGCCTCTTCCCTTATGGGGTGTGTAAGGGTGGATATCCTTCAGTGGCTCAAGCTGCAAGACTGCCGACTGACTAAAGAAACGTTATTAGCAAGATGGTAGAAAACTGTACGTTTCTTGTCTATTCCACCCACTGCTACTTGTACCAACGACGGAAATAAGCGCAGTTACAATAGCTATATATGTGGGAGAGCGTTGCTATAGAGAGTGACAATATTGTATTGCAATTTTTAGCACTTCAAAGTCAATACCAAATCAAAACTATTTAGCACATTATTTGAAATTGAAAAGGTTTAATGACAAAATATGGTTATGGTTACACTTAAACTAGTTACAAAATAGATGTATGATATGATGATAACTTATACCATTAATCTTACCCTGTATGTAAAATGTTACCTGAGAGAGAGAGAGACAGAGAGAGAGAGAGAGAGAGAGGGAGAGTGTGTAGAGAGTAAGAGGAAAGAGGAGGTAAAGAGAGAAAGCCCCAAGAAAGGGACCCAGAGAAGAAGAGAGCCAGAGCACCAAAGAGACAGAGCAACAGTTTCAATCTTCTTTTATCCTTTCCTGACCATGTGATTAAAACCCAGTTGTGAGACATTCAAACTGACCAATCAGATAATTACAACTCCCCCCACCGTACTAAAGGTGTGACAATTCATCAACCCCCAAAGTACACACATCTTGGCCTACAGGCCTTGATCACTATCAGACCCAGCTTGTAACCCCTCTGTGCCTTTAGGAACTCCAAATGGTCCTTGTGGTAGAAAGAGGGGGTGGAAAACAGTAAAGCAAATGTCTTGGTTCATTTCAAATATCTTGGATTATTTTCAATCCTGCAGGTACATTTGTCATATTCTTAATCCCCTTTCAGGCATATCGTGAATTGCCACATGTCAGAGATGCCTACACTTTTTGTTTGTACTTGTGCTTATCTGTTTGTCTTTTACTCTGCTTCTGTATGCACCTCATTTACCACATCCTGTTTTTTGTATGACTTCCTGCATATCTTGCATGCCACTCTCACCCACACTGAAAGCTAGAAGGGGCTGCTTTTTACAGACAATAGCTCAGTCTTCAACAATATAGTTCCCCACAGACCCCTGTGATTGGGCACAGCGGCACTACACCCCACTCAAATACATCAGAGTGCACATCTCTGAGGAACTGACCTGGACTCATCACATTTAAGCCCAAGTAAAGAAGCCAGGCAAAGGATGTACCATCTGAGACTATTGAGGACATTCAGGGTTTCCCCTTCAATCTTAAAAAATGTCTATGGGGGCTATAGAAAGTATATTGACTCAACACATCTCACCATGGTACGGGAACTATCATAAAGCCCTACAGAAAGTGTTGTGCACAGCCAAGCATATAACTAGAACCGCTCTCCCTTCTCTGCATGACATTTACATCAGACGATGCAAAGTCAGGGCTGTCAAGATCCTCAAGGACTCCACCCACCCTGGAAACTCATTATTCAACCTGCTGCAATCAGGCAGATGCCTCCACAGTCTAATGGCTAAAACGAAGGCAGTACCTAGTACCTGTTTCTTTGTAGAGGGCCGGGGATAATCCCTGGTGGCCTTTACTTTTTCAATCAGTCCCCTTCCAATGCGATAACCCAGGTATCTCGTCTCCAGAAGCCCCAGATTAGACTTTTGAGGGTTAGCCATTAGTCCAGCCAGACATAGCGCGGTCAGCACCTCCCTCAGTCAAAGTAAATGTTTACTTGTTTACACTGTCAGTGAAATGTGACCCAATTCCGATTTTTTGCTCATATCTGACACGGATCGCATGTGTTCTATGACCGTGTAAACAGGAAAAAAACGCATGAATTTGGATATTTTGAGATAGGTTTCAGGCCTCATTCATATGTGGAAATAAATCAGATATAAATCGGATATGTGCCAATGCGACTGTCATGTAAACAGGTAGATCGGATTTTCTGAGGCATTTGACAACGTCTCCGCGGTTTAATGATGAGAGCAACCCCGACGCGCTTCTGCAAAGGGACGGATGGCCCGACGAAACGTTGTGTCATCGTAGGAGAGGAATGTGGACAAACGTTGACAACATATCAAAGGTTGGCTTGCTCATCCTAAAATTTTGGACTCACTGCTCCTCGTTAAAGCCTGCCACAATATGCTCCCACTAATCCTGAGATCTCTCTTGCACACAATAACTGTAGCATATGCACAGGCTGCAATGATGGCACTTTTCGTCCTCCTCCGCCTCATAATCATGATGATGTTTGGCGAACTTCGCATTTCGCAGAGCTAGCATCAATCATATTTTGTGTTTGTCCATCTGTGCAAGATAATTTAACCCTTTAAGCATGCGCGATGTTTCAAATATTATGGCGAGTGTAAACGTGAATCAGATATGGATGACAATTGAAAGAACGTGTAAACGGACGGTCAAAAAAATCGGATATAGGCAACAAATCAGAATTGGGCATCAAGACCTGCAGTGTAAACGAGGCCTTAGTGCTATTGGTCGAAAATCATGTAATCCTAAAGGTCTAGAAACTTTTGCCACTGGAACTAGCTCCTCACATCCTTGTAACACCAGAGGTAGTTTACCTCTTCCCTTATGGGGTGTGTAAGGGTGGATATCCTTCAGTGGCTCAAGCTGCAAGACTGCCGACTGACTAAAGAAACGTTATTAGCAAGATGGTAGAAAACTGTACGTTTCTTGTCTATTCCACCCACTGCTACTTGTACCAACAACGGAAATAAGCGCAGTTACAATAGCTTAACATGTGGGAGAGCGTTGCTATAGAGAGTGACAATATTGTATTGCAATTTTTAGCACTTCAAAGTCAATACCAAATCAAAACTATTTAGCACATTATTTGTAATTGAAAAGGTTTAATGACAAAATATGGTTATGGTTACACTTAAAATAGTTACAAAATAGTAAGAGGAAAGAGGAGGTACAGAGAGAAAGCCCCAAGAAAGGGACCCAGAGAAGAAGAGAGCCAGAGCACCAAAGAGACAGAGCAACAGTTTCAATCTTCTTTTATCCTTTCCTGACCATGTGACTAAAACCCAGTTGTGAGACATTCAAACTGACCAATCAGATAATTACAACTCCCCCCACCGTACTAAAGGTGTGACAATTCATCAACCCCCAAAGTACACACATCTTGGCCTACAGGCCTTGATCACTATCAGACCCAGCTTGTAACCCCTCTGTGCCTTTAGGAAATCCAAATGGTCCTTGTGGTAGAAAGAGGGGGTGGAAAACAGTAAAGCAAATATCTTGGTTCATTTCAAATATCTTGGATTATTTTCAATCCTACAGGTACATTTGTCATATTCTTAATCCCCTGCCAGGCATATCGTGAATTGCCACATGTCAGAGCTGCATACACTTTTTGTTTGTACTTGTGCTTATCTATTTGTATTTGTCTTTTACTCTGCTTCTGTATGCACTTCTGAGTTACCACATCCTGTTTTTTGTATGACTTTCTGCATATCTTGCATGCCACTCTCACCCACACTGACAGCAAGAAAGATAACTATGTAAGGCTGCTTTTTACAGACAATAGCTCAGCCTTCAACCCTATAGTTCCCCACAGACCCCTGTGATTGGGTTCTGGACTTTCTTTCATGCAAACCACAGGTAGTAAGAGTGGGTAAGACCATTCCAACATCATCACCTTGAGTACAGGGACACCACAAGGATGTGTTTTGAGTCCCCTGCTCTACTCCCTCTATACACGTGACTGTGTGTCCTCTCACAGCTCCACTTCTATCATCAAATTTGCGGATGATACAATGGTGATGGGCCTCATTTCTGACAACACTGAGGCTGTCTATCTGGATGAGGTGGAGAAACTGGCATCATGGTGTCTCTTTCTGAACGTCAGCAAAAGCAAGGAGATGGTTGTTGACTTCAGGAGGCAGCAGCGGCACTACACCCCACTCAAATACATCAGAGTGCACATCTCTGAGGAACTGACCTGAACTCATCACATTCAAGCCCAAGTAAAGAAAGCCAGGCAAAGGATGTACCATCTGAGACTATTGAGGTCATTCAGGGTTTCCCCTTCAATCTTAAAAACTTTCTATATGGGGGCTATAGAAAGTATATTGACTCAACGCATCTCACCATGGTACGGGAACTATCATAAAAAACTACAGAAAGTGGTGTGCGCAGCCAAGCATATAACTAGAACCGCTCTCCCTTCTCTGCATGACATTCACATCAGACGATGCAAAGTCAGGGCTGTCAAGATCCTCAAGGACTCCACCCACCCTGGAAACTCATTATTCAACCTGCTGCAATCAGGCAGATGCCTCCACACTCTAATGGCTAAAACAAAGGCAGTACCTAGTACCTGTTTCTTTGTAGAGGGCCGGGGATAATCCCTGATGGCCTTTACTTTTTCAATCAGTCCCCTTCCAATGCGATAACCCAGGTATCGTGTCTCCAGAAGCCCCAGATTACACTTTTGAGGGTTAGCCGTTAGTCCAGCCAGACGTAGGTGCGGTCAGCACCTCTCTCAGTCAAAGTAAATGTTCCTCCCAGCTCTCCGAGTGGATGACCACATCATCCAGGTAGACGGCTGCATAGGCCTGGTGAGGTCGGAGCACTCTGTCCGCTCGTCTTCACATGTAGAAATGTAGTAGACCATGTTTTTTTAGGGCTAAAGAAGCCCTGAAACCCTGTATATCTATACTATCTATATTATTATTATGGTCGTTATTAATAGGGAATAAATCTAAAGCTTTTGAAACTATTATGCTGTGTTATTTCATGAAGATGTGACCATTTCTTTCTTTTAAGCAGGCTTACTAAATAATCTTAAGATAAAAAAAAAAAAAAAAAAGGGAGGGGGGTGCCCTTTTTCAGTTTCAACATGTGCCCCTCAAAAGGTCTGTGTGCGGCCCTGGTTAAAATGGCGTCATCTACCCCCCTAGAGGACTGGTATGCAAATCGCAGATGATCTATGAGATGCTCTGTTCCAGATAAAATGTACTTTTTTACTAACGCTCAAAACATTTAACCCTCTGGGGTCTAAGGTGTTTTTGGGGTCCTTGAGATGTTCTGACATGCCCTGACATTTGTGCTTTTTTCAGTTGCTTATAAACATATTAATGGCAAAAAAAAATTACACACTATTTAGCACAAACAGGGCTACCATAATATGTGAGCAACAAGAATGTACATGTCTGCATTTTTGAGAGAATAATGTTTATGCGTGGTTATTGAAAAAACTAAAAACTAAAGTTTCTGAAATAAGGCCATAAAACACATACTAAATATGTGCCAATAAGACTTTTGTCTAATAGATGTCATTGCCTAGTGTTTTTTCTTCAAAATGATGTGAAAATCACCCTGCCTAATCATTCACATAACACAATACATTGATTTGAATTTTGCAAAGCACTTTCTGTTTGGAAAGGCAATATGCGGAGTGGGCGTCACCGATCATGCATATTTAGTGGTTCACACCTTAGGAGACAATGGGGCCTGCATACTTAATTAGCCATTCATTCAGGTGAGTCACTGAGCCACAAGAATGCAAGAGCAACAGTTGGAAGCATCTCAATTCTTTTTTATTTTTCCACATATTGTGCTTGCAATTTGGCCTATAATATCCAAGGAAAACATGTCTAGTAATTGTGCAGTTAATTCTCATACTGTATTTTCAGTTTTGGAATATGTATCCTCTCCCCAAATTTGTCACTAATAAAACACAATAAAAATTATTTAAAGAAAAGGCTTATATTTACCTTTTAATAGTTTGTTTACATCTACCTTGTAAATATATTTTTTTATTAAAAAGGTTACAATTACAACAACAATTCAAGTGTAATCTTTCTTTGTAAAAACTAAAGTATACATTTTATCATACATATTTCAAAGTTAAGGATTTGATTGATTATTTGATTACTTTATTTTTGACAAAACATACTATATTTAACATGAGCAAATATTGTTGAGCTGGCAGATATTTTACAGTAAAAATGTATAATCTATCCAAAACTAATCAACGAAATGTTGTCTTTCATATGTCTGTAACATAGGTCTTTCATTTTTATTATAAGAAATATAAATGTTAATTTGCAGTTTAATACGTTGCTTATACAAATACATTTTATTTCAACATATTTCTGTCGATTTTTACTCAGCTCAGTATAGCAATACAGTTTGCTAAAACATCATCATTCATTCACACAGAGACGCAATTTAAATTTAAACTGTCTTTTTGCGAGCTGTGGTAAACAGCGCGCATCTCTGCGGCTGCCGTTCATTCATTCACAGAAACGCGATTAACTTGAGAAGGAAAAAAAACTTACTACAGTATTCGGATCCTCTCTCCTCGCAATACCCGCACTGTCTCTGAGGTAGATTTTCCATTATTATTATTCCTCACAGCGCTGCCAGATGGTGTAAACACGTAGGCTACAATGATCTGAATAAACTTGTGTTTTCTCGAGCTGATATGGGGGGCGTTCACAGGTTTGCCTCAGTAATTTGCGTTTGAATAGCGCGCGCTCTCCGTGGGCGGAGTCACATTACCTTTGAATGAGCTCTAATTAGCTCGACTGGAATCGCTCTCTTTTAATACAGATTTCACAAGATGAGAATATTTGTTTTTTATATAAATTACCTCATTTTAAAGAAGAGAATTCAAGCTTCATGCCTGTGTGACTGTATGCCTGTTTGACTCAGTATTCGCTGACTTATTGTTCATTTTCGGACGCGTTTCAGAATGGTCTTCACTGACAGAGAGAAGGCAGAACTCGCATCACGTTTATTTTTCTTTATTTGGCAAAAAGCACAACAGTTTGTTTTTATTGTGAGTATACACAAAAATAATACACATTTAACAGAATCGATTGATGTATGAAACTTGCTTGTAATATCAAAGTCAACAGAGCAAAATTAATTTCTTTTGAACTGAACTGAAAAAAATCCAGCAAAACGCGTGGGCGCGTTTGTCGACCTCAGAGGGTTAATCACTAGAGATGTTAGGCCTCATTTACACTGTCAGTGAAATGTGAACCAATTCCGATTTTTTGCTCATATGTGACACAGATCAGATGTGTTCTATGACCGTATAAACAGGAAAAAAACGCATGCATTCGGATATTTCGAGATCGTTTTTAGGGCTCATTCATATGTTTAAATAAATCGGATATGTGCCAATGCGACTGTCATGTAAACAGGCAGATCAGATTTTCTGAGGCATTAGGCAACGTCTCCGCAGTTTAATGACGAGAGCAACCCCGACGTGCTTCTGCAAAGGGAAGGATGACCCGACGAAACGTTGTGTCTTAGTAGGAGAGGACTGTGGACAAACGTTGACAACATATCAAAGGTTGGCTTGCTCATCCTAAAATTTCGGACACACTGCTCCTCGTTAAAGCCTGCCACAATATGCTCCCACTAGTCCTGAGATCTCTCTTGCACACAATAACTGTAGCATATGCACAGGCTGCAATGATGGCACTTTTCGTCCTCCTCCTTGTGGTAGAAAGATGGGATGGAAAATAGTAAAGCAAATGTCTTGGTTCATTTCAAATATCTTGGATTATTTTCAATCCTACAGGTACATTTGTCATATTCCTAATCCCCTGCCAGGCATATCGTGAATTGCCATATGTCAGAGCTGCATACACTTTTTGTTTGTACTTGTGCTTATCTATTTGTATTTGTCTTTTACTCTGCTTCTGTATGCACTTCTGAGTTACCACATCCTGTTTTTTGTATGACTTTCTGCATATCTTGCATGCCACTCTCACCCACACTGACAGCAAGAAAGATAACTATGTAAGGCTGCTTTTTACAGACAATAGCTCAGCCTTCAACCCTATAGTTCCCCACAGACCCCTGTGATTGGGTTCTGGACTTTCTTTCATGCAAACCACAGGTAGTAAGAGTGGGTAAGACCATTCCAACATCATCACCTTGAGTACAGGGACACCACAAGGATGTGTTTTGAGTCCCCTGCTCTACTCCCTCTATACACGTGACTGTGTGTCCTCTCACAGCTCCACTTCTATCATCAAATTTGCGGATGATACAATGGTGATGGGCCTCATTTCTGACAACACTGAGGCTGTCTATCTGGATGAGGTGGAGAAACTGGCATCATGGTGTCTCTTTCTGAACGTCAGCAAAAGCAAGGAGATGGTTGTTGACTTCAGGAGGCAGCAGCGACACTACACCCCACTCAAATACATCAGAGTGCACATCTCTGAGGAATTGACCTGGACTCATCACATTCAAGCCCAAGTAAAGAAAGCCAGGCAAAGAATGTACCATCTGAGACTATTGAGGTCATTCAGGGTTTCCCCTACAATCTTAAAAACTTTCTATATGGGGGCTATAGAAAGTATATTGACTCAACACATCTCACCATGGTACAGGAACTATCATAAGCCCTACAGAAAGTGGTGTGAGCAGCCAAGTATATAACTAGAACCGCTCTCCCTTCTCTGCATGACATTCACATCAGATGATGCAAAGTCAGGGCTGTCAAGATCCTCAAGGACTCCACCCACCCTGGAAACTCATTATTCAACCTGCTGCAATCAGGCAGATGCCTCCACACTCTAATAGCTAAAACAAAGGAGGTACCTAGTACCTGTTTCTTTGTAGAGGCCCGGGGATAATCCCTGATGGCCTTTACTTTTTCACTCAGTCCCCTTCCAATGTGATAACCCAGGTATCGTGCCTCCAGAAGCCCCAGATTACACTTTTGAGGGTTAGCCGTTAGTCCAGCCAGATGTAGCACGGTCAGCACCTCCCTCAGTCAAAGTAAATGTTCCTCCCAGCTCTCCGAGGGGATAACCACATCATCCAGGTAGACGGCTGCATAGGCCTGGTGAGGTCGGAGTACTCTGTCCATCAGCCTTTGGAAGGTCGCTGGTGCCCCATTTAGGCCGAAAGGTAAGACCTGGTAATGCCAGTGCCCTGACGGAGTACTGAAAGCAGTCTTCTTTTTTGCCAAAGTGGAGAGGGGTACTTGCCCAGTAACATTTCGATAAGTCCAGTGTGGATATATTGCGTCCTACCGAGGCGTTCAATGTGCTCATCCACTCGAGGTATGGAGTAGCTGTCAAACTCTGCCACTTAATTTAGCATTGCAGAAGCAGAGGGTGCAGTCAGGCTTCAGGACTAGCACAATCGGGCTGGACCACAGGCTGGAAGAAGGCTCGATTTTTTTCCGCTTTCGCATTTTTCGCATTTGCATTTTTTCCACTTCCTCCCCAATGGCTTGCAGACGAGATTCTGGAATTCGGTAGGGCCGCTGCCCTGCCCGGATGTCGTGACAGGACGGAGGTACTTCCTTGAAAGTTGGAGAATACATCATGGAAGCTTCGGATAAGGGCTTCCAGTTCTTTATTTTGGTATGGGTTGAGCTGTGGATTCAGGTATACCACAGGATCAACTTTGTCTTCCGTCAAGGCCACCGCCGGCCGCTCTGGGACCCAGCACTTTTACAGGTTAACGTGGTAGATCTGCTCACCCCTTCGCCTACCAGGCTGACGCAGTCTATAATATAGGGGTAATATACGGGTCTGACTCTCTCAACGAAGGTGTACGGGCCCTGCCAGGAGGCCAGAAAATTACAGACCACATTGGGTATTAAAACCAGGAACTCCCCGGGGACTGCGCTGGCCGATCGTAGAGTCGCTGCTAGGCACGCTGGGATTAAATAAGGTGGTCCTTGACCAGAGGCATTATCTGTTAAATTCTTTCTCTCATCTCTCAAACATGCTCAACCACCATATGGTGGGGGGAAGGTTGTTGCTCCCAGGCCTCCTTGGCAATGTCTAGCAACCTGCGGGGTTGTCGTCCAAGCAGCAACTCGAATGGGGTAAAGCCGGTGGAAGCTTGGGCCACTTCTCGTATCCAAAAAGCACATAGGGGATCATTCGGTCCCAGTCGCGCCTGTCCTCAGTCACCACCCGTTTTGATATTTGCTTGAGGGTCTGATTTAACGGTTAGTTCACCCAAAAATAAAAATTCTGTCAGTAATTACTCACCCTCATGTTGTTCCAACCCCGTAAGACCTTCGTTCATCTTCGGAACACTAATTAAGATATTTTTGATTAAATCTGAGAGCTGGATCACTCCTCCATAGGCTTCTAAGACATTATAACTTGCTGGCCCAGAAAATGTATTAAAGACATCGTTAATATAGTCCAAGTGATTACAGTGGCTCAATCTTAAGTTTATAAAGCGATAAGAATACTTTTTGTGCGCAAAACCCCCCAAAAATAACGACTTTATTCCACTTTTCATTTCCTTCTCTCTGGGCCTTGAGTTATTTCACGTAGTGTTTTAGCGCAGCGCGTCGAAGCGCTGAGTGATCCAGCTCTCAGATTTAATAAAAAATATCTTAATTTGTGTTCCGAAGATGAACGAAGGTCTTACGGGGTTGGAACAACATAAGGGTGAGTAATTACTGTCAGAATTTTCATTTTTGGTTGAACTAACCCTTTAAAGCGTTCCACCAGGCCATCTGTCTGGGGGTGGTACACTGAGGCATGGAGATGTTTCACTTGCAGCAACTTACAGAGACCGACCATGACTGGGGAAACAAAGGGGGTGCCCTAGTCTGTCAGAATTTCCAGTGGAATCCCCACTCGGCTGCAAACAACTCCTGGGCAATGGTAGCAGCAGTGGCTCATCGAAGAGGAACAGCATCAGGACAGTGGGTGGCATAATCCACCAGGACCAGAATGTATTCATGGCCCCGTGCAGACTTTGGCAGTGGCCCCACAATGTCCATCCCAATGCGTGAGAATGTCAACTCTATAACCAGTAGCAGAATCAGGGGGCGGGGTCAGGTCTCTCAGGAACAGTTTGTTGGCTTACTGCACAGGCCTGGTAGTACTGCTGCACATCAAGAGCGATCTCTTATCGCTGTAATGTGTTCTCTGCAGCGAGGTGGTCGGCAAGTGGATGAGAGTGTGCCAGGTGGAGGACCATCTCTGTTTTGCTCCTTGGTAGTACGAACAGTTCCTTTAGTTACCCCCACCTTTCTGCTACATAGTATAATCATTCAATTAAGTGTGGAGATGGGTGTGGGGGTGGCGAGTGTTCAGTGCCATTGACTACCCTGACTTGTGACCAGCAGTGTTTCAAGCGATTATCCTCTCATTGTTCTCTTCCTAGGGACCCGCTCCCTGTGATCTGCTGGAAAAGATCAGAGACGACTTCAAGATTAGTTTGAGAAGACTCACCTGCTCTCTCACTCTCTGATGCGAAATAAGCCTGGCAAGCTCTCGGTTTCCGGGGTCAGGGCCCCCCCTCTGTTGCACAGCGTTGTCGGGATGTCGTAGAATTTGCTCCAATCCTGGCCAATCTTGCCCCAGCAGTGCAGCAACCGGCAGGTCCTTTAACACCCCAAATTCAACCATCCAGGTTCCTGGGGAAGCAGAAATTGAGACGATTTGGGCCGGCACATACATTGTGTCACCGTGAATGCAGATGATTGGGAAGTTGGGGTTGGATGAGGCTGACACTGCTGCCCGTGTCCAGAATGGCTTGAACTCGACCACCGTTCACCTGGACTTCCTCCTCTGGGGCTCCGACGTGGATGTTATGGTGCAAAATGCATCCCGCCATCCAGGCTTAGGCTTCCGGTGGATTATAGGCTCATCCTGTCCAGGTGCTCGAGAAGAGCTCGCCAGGCTCATCGACTTGTGGGTATCGTTCATCCCTCGCTGCTCCACAGTACTCCTCCAGGGAAAGGAGGCAGCTCTCTCTCCTGATTCCCTTGCCACTGTGGCCTCAGAAAGTTCCACTTTCTCCACCAGCTCTTTTAGAGTTTGTGGATATTGTAGTCTGGCAGTGTGTCGGTGTGGGTGGAGTAGGGTGCGAAGCAGTCTATCCACAGTGACTTTCTCTAAGATCTCAGTTATGGTGACATCAACTGTCAAGAACCAAAGCTCAATGAGTCATCAGTTGGGCCGCTTGTATGCGGATGAGTACCCGCGTATCAAACACCTAATCATGGAACTTCTGGGCCACACAGACAGGGGAGAGTCCTCCCTGAGCCAGGATCTCTTTCTTCAGAAAATCATAGTTATCCAGGCAGCTTGGTGGGAGGGAGAAATAAACTTATTGGGGTTCCCAAGTTAAAAGGGATGTATATATATATATTTAATATACTATATTATATTATATCTTATAACTCAAACACACGTAACACATTTCCTTTAAAAACATAATATTTATCCAAATAATTATTCCTTATTTTTCCTTCTACTTTCTTTTCCTTTCCTTTTTCCCTTTTGTGATAAAACCCACCACCAGCAAATAAAAAAACACATAGTTAGAAAAATAACCAATAAGTACAGTTAGACATTTTTATAAATAAATTTTTTTATATATATATTTGAATTATATTTATATTTTATTAATAAATTCACATATTTATATCAAACTCTTATAGTGACACATAATTCCTAAAAAGTATTTTAAGTAAAATGATTTAAACATCAAATAATAGTAATAATAATAATAATAAGGGAGGGTAATATAAAAAAGGTAATTAATGTAATATGTAATCCTTTATTTTATAGAATATTCTTTGATTTTATATATTTTTTGTTTTCTCACAGTATATACAGTCTCTGTCTGTGTTTCATTCTTCTGTTGTCTGTTCTTGTTTATGCTATCCCTGAGTTTTCTATTATTAAAGCCTTTTCTACATAAATCGTCTTCATCATGCTCTTTCACACACCACGCTTAGCAGAGCAAGACAGAAGAACTGACCGCCAAAATGGATATGGCAGCTCAATTCACTGTCTCGCCATACAGACGGGCGCGGGAAGTGGGGGTGCTGCAAGTCAAGTCAAGTCATCCTCATTTATATAACGCTTTTAAAAATGTAGATTGTTTCAAAGCAGCTTTACAGAGATAAGCATATCATTTAAGGTAACAGCACCCCCTGTTTTCACAGAATTGTAAATGCAACGCATATGTTTGTTCATTAACATTTATTTATTTTTAGCATTTAGTCATTTATTTGTAATAAACACTTTAAGTGGGCTATTTAAAATGTGTGTTATTTATATGTTAAATTATGTTTTTAAAACATACGCGCAGAGTGTTACGTAATATTGTGTGTGCGTCGAAAGAATTTGTCCGCAGCTGCTCAAAAAAAACCC
The DNA here is from genome assembly GCA_021554675.1 of Leuciscus idus. Classification (NCBI taxonomy): domain Eukaryota; kingdom Metazoa; phylum Chordata; class Actinopteri; order Cypriniformes; family Leuciscidae; genus Leuciscus; species Leuciscus idus. The sequence continues at coordinate 3,416,107 of CM038625.1, read as the reverse complement.
CCCAGAGCTACTCCTGAGCGCAAGTCCACTGTCAGTATTGTGTAAGGTTAGCACTAGGCAGTTTTTTTGTGTTCATTTCTATTTCCTGTCGCTGTGCAGGCTCTTTTATTGTATATGACACTGTAAACAGCCCAATAACCCTTTTCTTTAAAGGATTAATTAATGCCCGTTGACCGGTCCATTGCATTACGAATAAAAGCAGAATAAATAAAGTAAAAAATGTGATGTGCAGTCAGGTTTGAGTGTGTGCGCTTTTTGAACGAGTGTTCTCACTGATACGCTTGTTGTGATTCGTGGAGTTTTGACGAGTTTTATAGTCTTGATATTGTTTCTTATTCAAAAGTGGTGACGAAATGCTGGAAATTAGAGAGGATTGTTCTGTACCCCTGTTAATCCCTACCTTCTCAGTAGTACTGTCTTCAAATTGGCTGCTCCCTCTCCAGCCTCCTCTTCCATTTCCAGACCAGTCTCTGTCGTCTCCAATCAGCTATGTTGTTTATCCTCTGCCTTCTCTCTGTGGCGAGAATTCACTCAGAACTTCCTGCAAGCCGACTCTTCTGGGATATCCCCTAGCTCTACCTCCGGCCGCTGATCCTGTCTCTCCACCTCGGCCCTTCACTCCTTCCTCTCTCGGCATTACCGGGGACCATTGGGCTCACGACTCCACCAGGCTCCTTCAGCCTACCAGGTCCTGAAGTTCGCAGACGGCACCACAGTCATTGGCCTTATCCAGGATGGTGACGAGTCTGCTTACAGACAAGAGGTTGAACAGCTGGCTGTCTGGTGCAGTCATAACAACCTGGAGCTGAACACGCTCAAAACTGTGGAGATGATAGTGGACTTCAGGAGAAAACCCCCTGCGATCCCCCCTCTCACTATAATGGACAGCACTGTGGCAGCAGTCATTCAGGTTCCTGGGCACTACCATCTCTCAGGACCTCAGGACAATCACATTGACTCCATTGTCAAAAAGGCCCAACAAAGGTTGTACTTCCTTCGTCAATTGAAAAAGTTCAACCTACCACAAGCGCAGATGACTCAGTTTTACTTAGCTGTTATTGAGTCAGTTCTGTGCCCTTCTATAACTGTCTGGTTTGGGTCAGCCAGCAAATCAGATATAAGAAGACTGAAACGGACTGTTAGGACAACTGAAAGGATCATTGGTGTGCACCTGCCCAACCTTCAGGACTTGTACAAAACCAGAGGGAAGAAACGGCAGGTAACATCTTCACAGACCCCTCCCACCCCGGCCATAACCTGTGTGCACTTCTGCCATCATGCAGACGTTACAGATCTCTGCGCACTAGAACATCTAGGCACAAAATCATTTTTTTTACCCCAAGCTATCTCCAGCTTAAACAGCTAACACAGCAATTAACACCTGTTGTATAATTCATTCTCAGTACTTGAGAGAGAAGCAATAATTTGTTTTTTTGTAAATACATATACAAATTTTATTTACAGAGCTGTACACACAGTACACAATGCACAAATCTGTAAATAAGTCTTCTGTTTCAGATGTATACCACAATATTATTATTATTGTTTATTCTATGTATTAATGTTTTTCCTTAGCCTCATTTAAATGCCTGTTCTCATGCCATATATGTATGTATGTACCAATAACTCCTGTAAAAACCACAAAAAATTCCTTGTTTGCGCACACTTAAAGCGAATAAAGCTCATTCTGATTCTGATTCTGATAATATGGCAAATATCAGCAGTGCACACGTTACAAGGTAGTGATGAGTGACATCATCACTTTGAGGTATAATATCTATATTATAGTAGGATCCATGCGATATAATTAAATCTAGTGTATGATTAAAACAATAAGTGGGTCCAGTGAAGTTTTGCTTGACCCCAAAAGAGTTTAATAAATCTGTAAACACAGCCCCTAATGCATCGCTTATATTATCTATTTGAATATTAAAATCTCTGACAATCAATGGTTTATCGACGTTTACCAATAGGTCTGAGAGAAAATCTGCAAACTCTTTTAGGAAATCAGCATAGGGCCCTGGAGGTCTATATACAAAGCAAGAGATAGTAGGGCTTTTTTTTCTTATCTGAGAGTTTTAGCACAAACACTTCAAATGAATTAAACGTGTGTCATGTTTTCTGAGTAACATTAAGAATATTTCTGTAGATTGTTGCAACCATGACCAATCAGACGGGGCTCTTGCTTATAACAGTAGTCTAGTGGAGTAGACTCATTAAGACCGAAATAATTATTTGGTTTAAGCCAGGCACAAAACTAATATCTGTGATCATTTAATTTACAATAACCGCTTTAAGCCGGGCGCAAACTGTGCGATTTATTGACTGTATGAACATGATCGTCCTTGTCTGTAGTTTTACATCATCAATCAGTGACTACGTTTACATGCAGCCAATAACCCGTTCAAAACCGGGATACTAGCAATAACCCGGTCGCGCACGGCCATGTAAACACCGGCAAAAACCCGGATATGCTCATATCCCGGTTTTTAAAAACCCGGATATGATCCCTGGGGTACCCCTTTTCTAACCCGAATATTTGGTCATGTAAAGCGTATCGGCATATCCCCATCAAAAGGAACATTGATTTGTGTTCTGCGCATGTTCTATTCCAGACTGATCTCATGAAATGGCGTATGTATGACACGCCAATTCGTATTTCCATTTTTGGCGTGCTATCAACACGCATAATCGCTTTTCAGCGTGTTTATCAACGCCGTTGACTTAACGTTATATTACTATATAAATATGACCTACCCCAACCCCGTCCCTAAACCTACCCGTCACTGGGGTTAATACCATTTATGAGTCTTCCCCTACTTCCCCTACGATAAAAAAAAATATTGCTCCCCAGATGTAGATATACATTTTGCTTCGTTTCGCTCGGACATTTAGCGGTGTACACATACACGCGGAATCACTCTGACATTTAACGGCGTAGACATACACGCGGAAGATGACAGTTCGTTTCGGCGTGGACATACACGCGGATAGCTCAAAATGCGTATAGATAACACGCCACTTGACTTGAAAGTGGCGTGTATGTTTACGCAAAGTCATGATGTCATGTTGTCTATTCGCATGGAATCTTGGTCTTTTGAGTAGAGACAAAAACCCGCGTGCAGTATACCAGAAGTAAACAAGAAGTAGAGGTAAACATGGCAAGACGCAGCATTTCAAAGCATTTCAGCTCTTTCAAAGCACGGGACTGGGCCCTCAGGTTAGGGGACATAGCCCTATATTCCACAGGACTGATCTGAAGAGGGGAATTAGGACCGCTAAACGGGCCTACAAAGAGAAAATTGAGAACTATGTCTCGGATAATGACCCAAGACGAGTGTGGCAGGGGTTACAACATCTCACTAACTATCAGGGCAGAAAGAAAATAGTAAAAACAACAAATGGCGTCCTCCTGGCAGAAGAACTTAACAACTTCTTTGCCCGTTTTGAGACCAAGAGCTCATTTAATTCACCCCCATCTGTGGTCACTGACATGCCTGTTCTCACGGTCCAACAACACGAAGTGAAACAGGTTCTTAAAGCAGTGAACCCCAGGAAGGCGGCTGGCCCTGATGGGGTACCTGGGAAGGTACTCAGAGCATGTTGTAATGAACTCTCGGCTGTTTTTACCACCATTTTCAACTTATCTCTCGCTCAGGCCATTGTCCCCTCCTCTTTGAAATCAGCAACTATTATACCTATCCCCAAGAAATCAGCATCAAATAGCCTTGCAGATTACAGACCCGTGGCCCTCACTCCTCTCATAATGAAGTGCTTTGAGAGACTGGTACTCAAACATGTGCAAGCCAGTCTACCTCACTCCTTGGATAATCATCTGTTTGCATACAGGCCTAACAGATCCACAGATGATGCTCTATCAGTCACTCTCCATACTACCCTGAGCCATCTCAAACAGAGAAACAGCTACGTCAGGATGCTCTTCGTGGATTATAGCTCTGCCTTTAATGTGATACCATGTGATATTTCTGTTTTTCTTTTTTAACAAATGTGCAAAAACGTCAACAATTCTGTGTTTTTCTGTCAATATGGGGTGCTGTGTGTACAATAATAAGGGGAAAAAATGAACTTAAATGATTTTAGCAAATGGCTGCAATATAACAAAAGCCCTATTCGGACGGGACTAGTTTCACAGGGGGACGTTAGAGAAATTTCTGTTTCACAGACGTACTTTGAGATTTTAATCCTGTCTGAATCTGCCATGTCTGTCTTTGATCAGTGAAAGATTACTTTCATTTCTCCACTTAATTACATAACGTGTAAATTATATAAGTTAAAACTTTTTATTCCAGTGGGTTTATTATAAGAACCCAGTTCTATAAAATCATGATGATAAATGTATGTATAGTTTTTTTATACTACAATTTTTATAAAATGTTTACAAAACACTAAATATGTTAGGACGTTTTACTTTATATTTCAAAGTGCTTACTTTTAAAAGTACTTAATTTCAAAATACATTTGATCAAATTTCATAAATTGTGTTCAATGACAGTTTTTAAGTTATATTCCTGAACACGTGATCTTCTGCAATGCCCACATGTAAAACACAGACACTCCTACCTCGGTAATAAACATGGATATGTTAGTCCTGTCCGAATCCATACATGAAATCACAGACGTAGGTTGATAAGAATTGTAACTCAAACGTCGTTTGGAAAACTAGTCCCGTCCGAATAGGGCTAAAGAGTGAAAAATTTAAGGGGGTCTGAATACTTTCCATACCCACTGTATGTAAATTAGGGGTTGCACGGTACATGAAAAAACATCCGAACCGTTCGGTTCGCTTGTCTCGGTTCGGAGCGTGTGTGCGTCGCACAGTTCGACGCATGCGCAATGTAGCCTCGTGCCCATGCTAATACAATGCTAAATCATAAATCAGATTTATGTAGAATAACATTACGATGTCCAGCAATCGATTTAAATAGTACACTGGGTTTACTTAGACATTTAAAGGGACACCAGGCAAGTCTGAGTGTTTTTCCTCTACGAAGCTCCCCCTAGTGTCTGGTAGTAAATGCTTTCAAACACTCTGTCGTAAAAACGAACTGTTGTCCCTCCCCCCCTCGCCACAAGCAACCCAGCTGATCAGCTGTCAACCCAGCTGAGCAGAGGAACCGGCTATTTCAAAACCAGTTATGTCTACCGAGGCAAGTAAAGCAATATTTTCTTTCCAACTGATGGCGATTTTTTTTTTTTATTGTGTTGTCATGCATACTAGTATTTTTACCGGGAACGAACGATATGAACGAGGCGAACTACTGCTTTCGTGTTTGTTTGTTTTTGGGAGAGTGGGCATGAGCATAAAAATATATATATCGGAGGCTAATATTTGTTTAAAGTTATATTAGCAAGGTCTATAAGTTCATCTGGTAGAATGATGAAGAATTTAACGTACCTTTGCTTGTCTAAGAAAACATCAGAACGTTTTTTCTAGCTCGATCATGATATGTGCAACATGTTTATTGCCAATTATCAGACGCGTTGACTTAGTGACATAAAATAAAAGTGTAAGTTACACAATTAAAACCGACAGAGGAACGGCCAAACAACTACAGAAATCAAACGTGTTTGCTAATGACAATGCTAACATCAAAGTTATAGTATCTAGCGTAACTTACTAGTAAGCACGTAACAGACAGCGATCATAATAAAAACCTTCACAGACAATAGCAAACATCCTGAGGTCAATATAATAATGTGTAAATATTAAACACAGTTTATTCCAAAGATACTTGCAACAGCAGCCAGGTCAGCATCCGTTTTGCAGGCTTCTGTTTCTCTCAGTTTTCGCCATTCTGAAAAAGCCGATCCGATATTTACTCGAGTCTGACTTCTTGCTCGGTCAGTCTCCCGTTTCCTCTTTCGTTGGTCCTCCGACAAAGATTTCCTAGCTTTCTGCTTCTTTTTTTACAGGCTCAGCCATAACTCAATCTATCATTGCCCTTCGCTTATAGCTAGCCGGTGCTTGAATGGGGGCGTGTACGTGTGCAGTGCCGTCAAGCAATTCGTTACATCGCGAGACCTGATATCACGCGATACTTCCTGACGCCGACCCGCCGGCCCAAAGTTGCAAGTGAGTTTTTTCCGCTCTCGGGCACCAGGGGGGTGCGAAACCACCACCATTCAACCCGAAATAAGTAATATAACCATTCCACTGACTCCGAAGCTGTTCAGTTAAGGTTAAAAAGTTACCTAGTGTCCCTTTAATGAGATCTACTCCACTATATGTTGTTTTTTCACTTGAATAAATACATAGATCGACTGTTTCACGTATGTACTCTAATGGTCCAGTGGCTTTTGCCAAGCGTGTCAGAGGTTCTGAGTTCTAATCCGCACTCGTATATATATTTTTTCTTTTTTATCAAAACCGATTATGTTTATCAGTGGTTGTATATCAAGCAGGGACAGATTTGTGTGAATTTTGTTTTGTGATTTCACCGGAACGAATAGAGAGTCTCCTCAACGGATTGAAGTGCGCGTCCGAGTGAAGACAGTGCAGCGTGTGCGCGAGCCACACGAGAACACAGTATCAGCGCCACTGATCGCAGCGGCAATGAGCACTTTGATCACTTGAATAAAAAAAAATTCAGCGCTAGATTGCTTCTTATTTAACAAAAACAAAAAACAAATACTTTGCCAGTTAACTGGAGATGTTTTATTTATTTGTATTGGTACATCCGTGGCGCGAGATGTTTCAAAAGTGGTGGGGACAATATCGATCCTGGTAAAAAGTGGTGGGGTACATGTCCCACCCGCAAATTACGCCTATGATGACGAGACACGAGGAGAAATTGACAAAGAACTGTCCGACACAGCCCACGTAGCTCTCACTACAGATGGATGGACCTCCAGGGCCACTGAAAGCTTCCTCACAGTGACCACTGTAAAAAACTTTTTCTTCTTCAAAGCAGAGACCAGGAGACGTTGGGATATCGTTCAAGCAGAAGTTATTCTTTATTGAGAACTTCGCCGTACGTTGCTGCAGTTCGTCCAACAATCTAATCTAAACATTATACATTGTAGGTTATATACCTTCCAAGGGGGAGGGACTTTTGGAGGTGGAGACAAATTCAAACAAAGCATGCAAATGTAGGGAGGATTTGATTCTATCAAGCGAAAACCGGTTTGGCAGGTTATCTGGCTTGCTCAAGAGAAACGGACCCAATCAGCATAACACTCTATTGCATTGCGGAGGTGGTAAAATCCTAATAATGTGATTTAATAATAAGGTAATTAGAAAATTAGAAAAAGAAAATTTTGTACATTTTAAAGATAAATTCATTAATCTGGTGCACTTTGAGTCACCCGAGTCCACTGTTAAAAATAAATAATACACCCGCAAACCGCCCAAATTCTTAGTGTTAAGCATGATAATATGATAACATAATCACACTGAAGTTGGCTAATTAAAAAATAACATTTATTTAAAATAAATCTTCTTCTTTTGGCAAAATGACATTTCCTTAATAGCCTAAACAGAGACTTTACGCCCTTCAAACTTAAACTGTCAATGTGTCATTACATCACTGTTTGAAAACACCACTCAAAGGGCCTTTTTGTATCAAAGGGCATTTTTTCCCTAAATGTTTGCTCCATCTTTCATTTCAAAGTCTTAAATTTGATCAATATATTCAATTAAAATAATAAGACACTAGGCTGTTACCAATCAAATTAAATCATTTACATTGAAAAATTATAACTGTATTAAATGAGATTATTTAAATAGTTTTGAATATACAAATAAGGAATGTTGAAAAGAACGATACTTTGAAACTAAACCGCCAGTAGGAGGCGGCAGGCGACCGTCTTAATGAGCGAGTCATTGAATCATTGAGTCATTCATTCCAACGATTCGTTCAAACGGCTGATTTATTCGTAATGAGGCAGTTTATGAATGGGTAATTGAATCTTTGACTCAATCGATTCGTTCAAAACGCTGAATCATTCAGTAATGCAACAAGTCTTGCTGTGAGATGCGCGATGGTTCTGCGGTGATCTTTGTTTGGAATTATTTTCGCTGCTGAAACAGTCATTGCATCTAAAATGTAATTGTAAATGTTTCAATCTTGATAGCATTCAGGAAAACAGCTCTCTGGTCGCGTGTAGCTGTAGCCTAGGCTATATATTGTTTCTTAAAGGGACACTCCACCCATTTGCATTAAGCTTTGCATTGTTAGAAACCCAGTCATACTATTGAATGGTCGTGCAACACTCTCTCATTTTCCCCTGAGACGGGAGAAAACCTTTATTTACCTTTTACACTTCCTCCTACAATGACGCAAAAATCGTCATTTTGCGTCATTGTAGGAGGAAGTGTAAGAGGGGGGGATTTCTGTTGAGACTACAAGCACTCGTTCCTCATCTGTCCCAGGGGGCGGGACCCGCTCACGCTACAGACCTATTACAGATCAGTGGGTGGGACTTTACTCTCTGAAACTGAAAGCAATATCCTCCATCTTGTTTGAAGCTAAACTAACAGGCGCTGTGGAGACAGATGTAAAGTTATGACAATAGCGGAGGAGAGTGCTCAATATGATATAGACTAGAGGAAGAGGATTTCGGAAGTCTGATGCTTGAATCAGGTGTTTGTGGCTACCTTTACAAGCCGCATTATAGCGAAGAGCCGCCGAGGCAGAAGACCTGCCTGCCGTGGACGAGGAGCCCGGACTGGCTCGGGTTAGGGCGGACTGGTGGCGCCGGTGATCTCACTATGCAACTACGAACCGCTACGAACACAGAGATAGAGTCCGTCTGTGGCAAAGATTTTCAACGATGACAATTTCTCCTGGACGAAATCTCTGAATCAGACGAGGACACGGACGTTTGTGTTGAGAACTAGTTTCCTAGTTTCGCACCGCATATGTTCTGACTGAACATCCAGGTACCATGCAATAATTCACCTTTTCGAAAGAAATACAAACGAGGAGTAATGCACTAATGAGTTCGCCAACTAACTAGACATTTTGTGTGAATGTGAAATCAATTTCAAGCTCTGGTGGTAGCTAGCCTTGTAGACGGAAGAGTGATTTCTCTTATAGGCAGATATGCGCTTTCTGGATTAGTGGGAGTGGCTTGCGGAGCTGTGCAATGTGGTGCATTGTGGGAGTTGTTGTCTTTCATACAAATGCGTCCTGAAGTTATTTTTTGTCTTTTCTCGGTCACGAAGGCACCAAATTCAAAATTTATTTTACATTTCGGCTACATATATGACCCACTTTAAATAAAAAACAATGTTCAAATGGGTGGAATGCCCCTTTAACTATAATATGTTATAAATAACAGCGCGAGTCTCAACAGCGCAACATTGTTACCATCAGTACTTTAGGTAGGCCTATATTATTATCAACTATAGGCTATCAATCGCCACTTACATTATATGAAATAAAACAGAATCATCCTCACATTTTCAGTGATTCCCTAGCTATTTTTTATTTTTATATTAAAAATTGTTTCAATCAGGGCATTTGTCCGGATGGGCTACAATTCTCTCTCACTTTTCCCTTCAAAAAAAAAACTAAAAAAAACACGTGTCCCAGACACAGTCTATGGTCCCGGACAAGCGTTATTGTCGAGCCCTGATATGTTTTCCTTGATTGGTTTTCCCTGAAGAGAATTACTTTGTTGAAAACGGAAGTAAAAGAGTGACGCACGTTCATTGCATTACCGTTATTAGAGTTCCGTGTCTTTATTAAACTCAACACATTATAATAATTTACCGACCCGCGGATTATCCGTGCAGCACTATATGGTTTGAGAATGGACACAAGCGGTAACCGCAACAAAACCGTCACGGTGGAAAAAGTGTATCTGACCATGTGACTGTCTGTCCGAGTTTTGTCGAGAGCCGGAGGCGGCATGAAATTTGACGGAGGCGGCCGCCTCATAATTCTCTATGCAGGAAAAACCCTGCTTTCAACGTCTGGGCCAGGGGCTCCAAAATCCATTTGCAGAACAAAAGGTGAGAGTCTCAGTGATCTGACTCATTTAACTTACAATGGAGAAAACAGGAATTGCAACTTTGCTGATCAGAATCATTTGTCTGATATCATCATCTTAACCTTAAAAGCTAAATACAATATTCTTTACCGTGATGTTATGTATGGAAGCATATTTGAAATAGATTCTTAAAATTTGTTATTCTCCAGTTCACTATATTACTTCGAAATGGGAAATGAGAAGCTGCGTTTTGCAAACACGCCCCATTTATGAAATTAATTAATTAATAATTAGATAATTAACCTACATATCATATGCTGAAGTAAATTTTTGGAGTGTTGAAGATTAAAAGAAAAAATAACAACAACAACCATACAGTTGTTATATTAGTCCTCATTTAAAAAAACGTGTTTAACACAAAACAATTTTCCTATATACGTTATCAGAGAGGCTCTCATCGGCCAGTTTTTACTCTCACTTTCTATAGTGAATAATTGAATGGGATTTGATTACTTCTTCACCGACATAACTCTCGCTCAAAGTGCTCGCCTTCATAGTTTAAAACGCAAATATTTCAAATGTTGTAACGTGACGTTTTTCTTTTTCAACAATTGCGCAGAATGATGGACAACAATCACATTTCGCGCGCGTCTTATCCCCCCCAATGTCTGTGTGTGTGTGTGCTCTTTTTCAGTGAGTGATCTGAGGATTGTTCTGCTGGGAAAGAATGTGTCAGAAAACAGCCGAGTTGGAGAAATCATACTGGGAACAACAGCATTTCACAGGGAAGCTCGTTCATCTTATTCACAGCAGCACAGTGTGAGAGTCAATGGAACGGTGGAGAAGAGACACATCTCAGTCATCAACACACACCTGCTCCATCCACATCTCACACAGGATCAGATCATACAGGGAGTGAGAGAGTGTGTGTCTCTGTCTGCTCCAGGACCTCATGTGATCTTACTCGTCCTGCAGTTTAATGACTTCAGTGAGGAGGACCTGAGAAGAGTGAGATATGTGCTGAACCTCTTCAGTGTGAAGGCCATTAAACACACTATAGTGCTGACTACTGATGGAGAGACACGCACATCCATGATTTACAAGACTTTAAATAGTGCTATTCATAATTTAATAAAGGAGTGTGGAGGAAGACATCTTCAGTTTGATGCAAGAAACGCAGGATGGCGATCTGAGATGATCAGAAGAATAGAGAAGATACTCCAGGAAGAACATGAAGAATTTCTCATCTGTAACATGTATGAGGATGAAGATGATGGAACATCAGTGGATGATCCAGTGAAGTCTGATCACAGAGGGAGTGGACAACTCAATCAGAGCACAAAAACAGGAAGTGATGGAGGAGGTTTGTTAAAGTCTTTCTTTATTCTGAATAATACCTCTAAGAATATGCTCATGAACTAAATTTTTTGTCCTCTAACTTTTTCCCCGCCATTCTGCACCATTTTTACTGTACTGTTATACGGTAGGTGGCGCTATTACACATCTTCTGAAAGAGTACAAAATCTCCAGATCAAAAAACTGGCGAAGAAGCAGAAACACGTGATAGAAGCATTGCTAATGCATGTTTGTAATGTATTTTTTGATCAAAATGTTGCTTTTTAATGAAACGTACCCACATGTTAATGCATGAAGCTAGAAAAAAACTTTTTTTGTTTTGCATTGTTTAAAAAACAACGTGGGATATGTGCCAAAATCTCTACCCAGGACGAAAGTCCTGAAAATGACCACAACCTGTGACACTATTATCACACTACAGGTGAATGGGACTTTATAGATATCCTCATACATTTCTACCACTAATACTTTTTGTATTACACTTTGTCTTAAAAATAAAATAAAACATGCAAATTAGGCAATATCTCATTAAATATGCGTACATATAAACTCTTGAAGCTACAGATTTTCTGAGTTGATCACAATGTTCACAATGACCATGTAGTGTAAGTGTAAGAATTCTAGTTTGAGATATTCTCCGCTAAATGAAGTGCAAACAAATCTTACCCAGGACCTCTACTAATGACAGGGAAAAAATCTAGTCTTTTTTGTTTAGGTTTAAAAGCTTCCAAAATATTTGTACATAAAATAAATGATATTTTTGAATACAGTATCAGACATTAAGAGAAAGACTTTTAAAAATAGATTTTTCAGACACAGTTTGAGTAATACTGTTCCCTTTCGTGGTCACTCCGAGTTACGTCGGATGACGACGATTGGGGTTTCGCTTAGAAGCCTATCACCTTCGAGTATATAAAACGAGCCAATGGCAATGAAATGCCATGGGTCTGCGGAATTTGCATAGCGTATCTCCGCCCACCGCAGGGGGTATATAAGGAAGTACGCTGGCAACATGCAGATATTTATTTATTTATTTATGAACATTTATTAGAGGATAAACCCTCTATGATATGTATGATACGAAGATATGTTTTCGCTTCGGAGCCGAGAACTTCTCCACTCCTTGCAAGCCAAAATTCTGAATTATTCTTCTCATCCCTTCGAGACGAGCGAACTCTCCGGTGTTGGTGTGACGGCGATTTCAGCGAGTGCTCACTACCCTGCTGATCTGTTCAGTGATCTGACAGATAGTGTGATTTCTCCCTGTTCGCTTCAGCATCTGCGGAGTTTTTCCTCTCACAAAAAGAGCATTGCACGCGGCACGTCTTTTTAAAGATGCCTCGCCCGTGCACTTCTGGTTGCGGTCGCGATGTGTTTTTCTCTGATGGGCCCGATCTCTGCTTAGCGTGTTTGGGCGTTGATCACGCTAAAGCAGCGTTCGTGGATGACTCATGTTCCCACTGCGGGAACATGACCATCTCCATGCTGCGGTCGAGACTCAATGAGCTCGTTAGAGCGAGAGTCCCCCTACCCACACCCCGATCTACTGACTCCTCGAGAGCCAGTACTTCGGCTGGTGGCCAGGGTGACCTGAGGGTGACTGTGTGGGACACACAGCCGACACGTCCACGGTCCACACACCCCTCTCCAGCAGTGGTACCCGCGAGTGTTCAAACTGAGACCGCTGGTCCCTCTACTGAGGTCCCGCGTGTTTCGTTTGGAGCTCCAGAGGAGGATGCAATGTCGATCGCTGCATCACAAGGTGGGCGTGAGTCCTCGGGAAGTGAGGATTCGGCTGTGTTGCCGCCCTCGGGCACGCCAGCATTGCCCGAGTCTGATCCCGAGCTGACTGCCATGCTTTCCCGGGCAGCCGCGGCCATTGGGCTCGAGTGGTCCCCGCCACCCGATCCAGTGCGCTCGCGGTTGCGGTGATGCCTGCTCGCCGCCGAGGGCGCCCTCCCGCGGCTCCCGCCCCTCCCACACGGCCCCAGCAGCAGCCTCCATCTGGGCCGCGTCGTGGAGGAAGCCGCAGGAAGGCGCCACAGCCCTCTCCAGCCCCGCAGCCCGCTAAACGCCAGGCTAAGCGGCGCTCCTGAGACGGGCCGCTCAGGATTGGCTTTCTTTTCTGTTCAGGAGGTGGTAGCAGGGCCACTCCTTCCCCCGGTGGAGGGCCGGGGGAGAATCTTTTGTTCTCCACTCCCCGCTGCTCGTCCAACGGCGAGCAGCACCCTAATGTGGTTAAAGACAGAATTGAATTCCCCAATCCTGAGCCAACAGAGCTTGAGGGCCGCGGTGCGCGCCACCCTCGGGTCCCGCCACTTCCGCCCTCCTCTGTTCCAGAGGTGTGGGATGACAGCACGCGCCGCCCACGGGCCACGCTCCTCTCATTCCCCTCTGTCGCCAGACCCCTGCCAGAGCACGCCCCCGTGGGACGCGCGCCCTCCCCTGGCCTCCTCTGGCAGGACGCGGTTAATGACCGTGCCCCCGCACAGGGCCGCTTTGCCACCCTCGCCGGTGCCGGTCATTCCGCCTCGCTGCCCCACCGACGGTACGTCTGTGGTTCGTATGACCCCGCTGGTGCACTTTCTGGAGGCCTGGCTAGAGCTTCCCAGACTGTCCCGCTGGGTCGCGAGAACCATCAGACTCGGCTAAGCGATTCAGTTCGCGATATCTCCTCCCCGCTTCAGGGGAGTCCGCTTCACTATGGTCGGTGGCAATGCCCCTGTCATGAGAGCGGAGGTCGCCACCCTACTGGCGAAGGGTGCGATCGAGATTGTCCCTCCAGCCGAGATGAAGTCCGGCTTCTACAGCCCTTACTTCATTGTACCCAAGAAGTCCGGTGGGTTACGGCCAATCCTCGACCTGCGCGTCTTGAACCGCTCCCTTCACAGGCTGCCGTTCAAGATGCTAACGGCCAAACACATCCTCCAGTGTGTGCGGCCGCAGGATTGGTTTGCAGCGATCGACCTGAAGGACGCCTACTTCCATGTCTCCATCTTACCTCGACACAGACCGTTTCTACGGTTTGCTTTCGAGGGGCAGGCATACCAGTACGCGGTTCTCCCTTTCGGGCTAGCCCTGTCTCCTCGCGTCTTTACGAAGGTCGTCGAGGCAGCCCTTGTTCCCCTTCGGGAACACGGGGTTCGCATCCTGAATTATCTCGACGACTGGCTGATCCTAGCTCACTCTCGAGACCAGGTTTGCGAACACAGGGACCTAGTGCTCCAGCACCTAGCTCGTCTGGGCCTTCGGGTCAACTGGGAGAAGAGCAAACTTTGCCCCGCGCAGAGGATCTCTTTTCTCGGTATGGAGATCGACTCGGTCGCCATGTGCGCGCAGCTTACGAGCGAGCGCGCGCAGTCACTGCTGACTTGTCTTCGTCAGTTCGAGGGCAAGAGTGCGGTTCCACTGAAACTTTTTCAGAGGCTCCTGGGGCATATGGCATCCGCAGCCGCAGTAACGCCGCTGGGATTGCTTCATATGAGACCGCTTCAGCTTTGGCTTCGCGATCGAGTCCCGAGGTGGGCATGGCAACACGGCACGCTCAGAGTTCCAGTGACTCCAGCCTGCCGTCAGACCTTCACCCCGTGGACGAACCTCAAGTTTCTACGGGCCGGAGTGCCCCTAGAACGAGTTTCCCGGCATGTTGTTGTGTCAACAGATGCCTCCACCACGGGCTGGGGCGCCATGTGTAATGGACATTCTGCCGCGGGCTCCTGGACAGGACCCCAGCGCCTTTGGCATGTCAATTGCCTCGAGTTGCTGGCTGTACGTCTCGCCCTGCACCGCTTCCATGCGCTGCTCAAGGGTCAGCACGTACTAGTCCGTTCAGACAATACCGCGACAGTAGCGTACATCAACCATCAGGGTGGTCTACACTCCCGCCGTATGTCGCAACTTGCTCGCCACCTCCTCATATGGAGTCAGAAGCATTTGAGGTCGCTTCGAGCCATTTATATCCCGGGAGACCTGAACCAGGCAGCCGACGAACTTTCTCGGCTTCGGCCTCTCGCTGGAGAATGGAGACTCCATCCCCAGTCGGTCCAGCTGATTTGGGATCAGTTCGGGGACACACAGGTAGACCTGTTTGCCTCCCACGACTCGTCCCACTGCGACCTGTATTATTCCCTGACCGAGGGCACGCTCGGCACGGATGCACTGGCGCACAGCTGGCCGCGGGGCCTACGCAAGTATGCGTTTCCCCCAGTGAGCCTTCTTGCGCAGACCTTGCGCAAGATCAGGGAGGACGAGGAGCAGGTCATTTTGGTTGCCCCATATTGGCACAACCGGACCTGGTTCTCCGAACTAGTACTCCTCGCGACAGCACCTCCCTGGCCAATTCCTCTGAGGAAGGACCTCCTTTCTCAGGGACGGGGCACCCTTTGGCACCCTCGTCCCGATCTTTGGAACCTCCACGTGTGGCTCCTGGACGGGACGAGGCAGGTTTGAGTACCCTACCACCTGCGGTGGTGGCTACCATCACTTCCGCTAGAGCATCGTCCACGAGGCATGCCTATGCGTTGAAGTGGAACCTCTTCGTCAACTGGTGTTCTTCTAAACATCAAGAACCCACGAAATGCCCGATCAGTGTCGTGCTTTCCTTCCTGCAAGAAGGGTTGGAGCGAAGGCTGTCTCCCTCCACCCTGAAAGTGTATGTTGCCGCCATTGCCGCACATCACGACGCAGTTGATGGTAAGTCTCTGGGAAAGCACGACCTGATCGTCAGGTTCCTGAGGGGAGCGAGGAGACTGAATCCTCCTCGTCCTCCCCTCGTACCCTCTTGGGACCTCTCAGTGGTTCTAACTGCCCTGCAGAGTGCTCCATTTGAGCCTTTGCAATCAGTAGAGCTTAAGTTCCTGTCTATGAAGACAGCGCTCCTGGTTGCATTGGCCTCCATCAAGAGGGTAGGGGACCTGCAGGCATTTTCGGTTGACGAAGGGTGCCTGGAATTCGGGCCGGCTAACTCTCACGTGATCCTGAGACCCCGGCCTGGATATGTGCCCAAGGTTCCTACCACACCCTTTCGAGACCAGGTAGTGAACCTGCAAGCGCTGCCCTTGGAGGAGGCAGACCCAGCCTTGGCACTGCTCTGTCCAGTTCGCGCCCTTTGTGCTTACGTAGACAGAACGCAGTGTTTCAGGACCTCAGACCAGTTATGGTGGGAAGCTGAAGGGAAAGGCTCTCTCAAAGCAAAGGTTATCTCACTGGATAGTGGATACCATTGCTTTAGCATACCAGCAGCAAGGTCGTCAATGCCCCCTTGGTGTGAAAGCCCACTCCACTCGTAGTGTGGCTTCCTCTTGGGCTCTAGCGCATGGCGCCTCGCTAACAGACATTTGTAGAGCTGCAGGCTGGGCGACACCCAACACATTCGCGAGATTCTATAATCTCCGAGTAGAGCCAGTTTTTACTCATGTACTCGCTTCAACCAGCCGGTACTAGATTCTGCTCAGGTGTCTTCGCTTGCTCGCCATTCCTCTCCACGGACGGGATACGTGCGATTTTCTTCTCAGGTGAGTCTGATAAGCTCTGAGTTCCTCCAGCACCGGTGACGTCAGCGCCTGAGTTATGCCAATCTGCCATAACGCAGCTTTTGCACTTGACTAGGTGCCTCCATGTGCATGGTTCCCCCTCTGGGCGACCCCCACATGTGTATTTCCACTGTAAGTCTCTTTTGAGCGTGTGTCTTTCCCTTGGCAAGCCACCTTGCCACCCCTGGGGTTTAAATATTCCACCTGCGGCTGGACACCTCAGTGATACTCCATATGCATCCCTCTGGGTCATATGTGTCTCTCAAGTCCCCCCCTTAATGGTTGGGCATAATTGCATATTTCTCCTGAGATATGCTTCCCAGTGTACCTTGGTATTCCTGTGTTAAGTAGGACTCCTTCGTTCGTGCTAGTCTCACAACAGGGAGCTCAGACTTACGCAGGACACTGGATGACAGCCGAGGTGGCGTGATTAGACTGGAACCCCAATCGTCGTCATCCGACGTAACTCGGAGTGACCACGAAAGGGAACGTCTCGGTTACGTATGTAACCCTCGTTCCCTGAGTAGGGAACGGAGACGTTACGTCTTCCTGCCACTTCCGCTGTATCGCTGAAAAACGCCTGGGTCCAGTCTCGACTCCTCAGCGAAGACATATCTGCATGTTGCCAGCGTACTTCCTTATATACCCCCTGCGGTGGGCGGAGATACGCTATGCAAATTCCGCAGACCCATGACATTTCATTGCCATTGGCTCGTTTTATATACTCGAAGGTGATAGGCTTCTAAGCGAAACCCCAATCGTCGTCATCCGACGTAACGTCTCCGTTCCCTACTCAGGGAACGAGGGTTACATACGTAACCGAGACGTTACTGTTGTTAGACTGTCTCTGTTCACCACAAAATGAACATTCTTTGTTTGTATATTACCTGAAGCACACCACATTCAACATCATAGTGTCGGTGTTGATGGATGAGTAGGGCTTTTATTAAATGTCAAACAAAACAAGAAAATGAACAAAAACTACTAAACACCCAGAGCCGACATCAGGGAGCATACATCAGTGTGGGTGTATCTCACGCATTTGTAAACTCTTTCAAATGCATGCTCGCTTTGCACTTTCACTTTCCCAGGAGGGAGGGGAGGGGTGGCCAGTAACTTGTTTGGTGGAGCATGGCCAGCAATTCCCCCCCCCCCTTGGTGCTGGCCCTGTATACACCGTAGGGGGAAAATACAGGCACGGAACGGCTGAGCTGAACATGGCAGAGCTAGGCTTGACACACTGGGAATATCACGCATGCAGAAACATTCGACAACACCATTCCACTTTTGTATTGTGAAAAGGCAGCCTTGACATTCTGCTAAAAAGCCCCTTTTCTGTTAAATAGAAAAAAGGTGAATCGTGTTTGTTACACCATGTGGGTATATGATGATAGAAATCTCCGTTTTGGGTGAACTATTTCGATATAATGTAATATTATATGTAATATTATATTTTTGTTGTTGTTTAGTGAAGCGTACAACAGGTACCAAAGCTAAACTGAGTCTACTGTCTCTCTAAATATTGTTTCAGTGACTACTTCTGGAAAAGCAAAGCTGAACATTGTGCTGTGTGGATATAATACAACACTCAAGAACTCAGTGTCTAAAATATTTCGAGGAAAACCGTGTAAATCTCAGAAAGAGATGAGTAAAGTGTGTGAGAAGAGAGAGGAGAAGATTCATGGACGGCAGATTACTGTAATAGAGCTTCCTGCTCTCACTCGGCTCTCAGAGGAGGAAGTGATGCGGGAGACTCTCAACTGTGTGTCTCTCTGTGATCCTGGAGTTCATCATTTCATCCTCGTCACTCCTGTCAGTCCACTTACTATTGAAGACAAAGCAGAAATGGAGAAGATTAAAAGAATATTTAACTCTAATGAGCACTTCATGGTGCTTTTCACTGCTGAACGCACTGTTGACCGAAGTGTGTCAGATTTTGTAATATCCACAGAATCTCAGAGCGTCAGGAGTCTCTATGGGAGTTGGTACTATGTGATGGGGTTAAAGGATGATAGAAACTCCAGAGAGATCTTAAAGATTCTGGATTGTATAGAGAACATGAAGACTGAACCCTATTCACTTCAGATGTATATGAGAGCTCCAGAGAAGAGAGTCAGAGATGAACTAGAGGAGAAACTGAGTGCGAGAGATAATGAAATCAAAGAGTTACAGGAGAAGATCAAGACACTGGGTGAGTAGATTCATTTACTTTTCTGAATAAAGCATTTTGAATTTGTGAGAATACAGTAATAAGATTACATGTTATTACAGTACAGTACCATACATTGATAAACACTCTTAACCAATTTCAAGGAGAAAAAAAATGGACAAAAAAATATAATCTAAATGAATTAAGGCAATAATTCAGTGACTCTTTCAAGGTGATGATACACAGGGCAACTTTTTGAGCAATGTTGCTGGGCAATCTTGCTGAGCGATTGTTGCACTTTCCCATTGAAAATGGGCAATACATTTCTATCTGGATAATTTAGATTGGTCGTGGGCCCTGTGTCTCATCTGGTTGCCCGTTGACAGCAACATTGCTCAAAAAGTTGCCCTGTGTATCATCACCTTTAGAATAACAGTCACTGACCCTGCATCCCAGTGTCCATACTATCCATCATATCCGTCTCAAAGTATAGTATGTTGAAAAGAGCACAATGTCAGAAGTCCCGGGATGGTCTACTATTTCCAGTAGATTTTGGAAGTGTGGATCCATGCTCACTATAATGGATAATATTGCACTCAACCCACTGTGCTTTGGAGGATTCAGTTCAGAACTACAAACACGTGTAAAGAGTTTAAAAACCACAAGCATGGCAGATGTGCGTGACCTGACTGACGGTTAATAGAGAGTAGAGATAAAGTAGAGATGTTTAGATAAAGGAGTTTGAGAGACTAACAATCAATGTTTAACCTGATAAAAAAATATTTAATGTTATCCATGTTATAATTAATCTGCAACAATGTGAACTTTTATAAAGATCCTTTTGGCCATTGAATTTTAAATGCAACATTAATCAAAAATATGAGAAGAGTCTCAGCATGAAAGACCCGCGACTATGGTAGGAAATGAAACGAAATGAAATGTGAAGGATGTTAATCGTGATGCACATAACAATGTGACAAAGAGCATCAGTTAAACATAAGTAATAGTTTGTCCCAAAGCTTGGCTACTCTTCTGCTACACACTCTCGGATAAACGAAAATGTGCAGAGAGTCGGATTAGCGGAGGTGATGTGACACTAACAGACAGCAGACAAACGGCTAGTAGTGACATCAGCTACAATCCACCTGTCACTCAAGAGGCCACGCCTTTAATTATGCAGAACTTTAAGGCTTAATATAATTAAAGTGGATGAGTTGTAAGTCGTCTCCCTATCAGTCGTCATGAAGGGCAAAATTGGCCATATAGACCAAAATAACTTTTTGCACCAGACTGTAAACATGTTTATTTCTGCTGTATAGTTGGGCATTTTAACATGGGGGTTTATGGGATTGACTCGATTTTGGAGCCTGTCTCTAGCGGCCAGTTGATGAATTGCAATTTAAGTCACTTCAGTGTTGATTCAAGAGAGAGATTGGAAGTTTGCCACTTGGTCATGACTCATTATTGTTTCGCGTATACAGTAGTGGGGCTGCTCTCACATCGCGCATCACTCCATGACCTTGGTCATTTCTCACATCAACACAACCAGTTTGCAGAACCTTTAAGCTTATGCAGAAGCAAGCTGATAATATAATTTAAACTCAGATCAATATTTAATGTATAAATGTATCAATATTTAATGTGAGATTTTTTTTCCCCAAAAATTAACAAGGAGTAGTTTTTGGGGTCCTTGAGATGTTCTGACATGCCCTGACATTTGTGCTTTTTTCAGTTGCTTATAAACATATTAATGGCAAAGGTGTAATTACACTCTATTTAGCACAAACAGGGCTA
Organism: Leuciscus idus; assembly: GCA_021554675.1. NCBI lineage: Eukaryota > Metazoa > Chordata > Actinopteri > Cypriniformes > Leuciscidae > Leuciscus > Leuciscus idus. Next base: position 3,395,320 of record CM038625.1, on the reverse strand, counting down.
CCATAATATGTGAGCAACATGTATGTACATGTTTGTATTTTTGAGAGAATAATGTTTATGCATGGTTATTGAAAAAACTAAAAATTAAAGTTTCTGAAATAAGGCCACAAAACACATACTAAATATGTGTCCACAAGACTTTTGACTAATGGATGTGTATATATATATATATATATATGTCAAGTTATCCTTTTAGATATGTGCAGCTTCCCCACTTGAACGAGAATATGTCTACTCGAAGATTTTGAACTGGATTCCACTCAATGACTGAACAGCTGTTTCTTTTCTATTTTTTTTTTAAATTCTTGCAGATTCAGTAGATCACTTATTTTTCTCTTGAGTTCTCATCAGTGCAATTCATTGACATTTGTACCATTAGCCATTTGCCATTAGGTGAAAAACCTTTAAATACAAAATAAAAATAAATCAAATACATACTTATTTCACCTGCAGGTACATTAAGCAGAACAACCACACATACTTCAATACCTTTTGCTCATTAAAGCCACACTATGTAGAAATTGTGTTTTTGTCAAACAGCGACCCCTAGAGTCGCTGTGGAATACTTGCACTGTCGTAAATATATTATATTATAACGTTTTTACATGATTGCAGCTAAATCACAAGTAAATAGTCTATAGTCTAGGCCTACTGTATAATTTAATTTGTGTTGTTTTTTTTTGGAATGTAAACATTACAAAATGCCAGATAACATCAATAAAGTTAAATGTACGTCGCATTATTTCATAACATTGGCTGTTATGATGTCATTAGACATGATTATTGCAATTTATCATAATAGTTTGCAAATTGTGCTCGTTTACACTATTTACAACCTCTACGTTAGGCTTATTTATGTCCTGATAATTATGTGAGATATTGAAAACTGTTCTCATGATAATCGCAGGAATCAACGTCAACAGCGTCGTCTGATATCCCTCAGGACTACGTGATAAATACACCTCACAACACCTGAGTTCAGCTGGCAAACTAATTTGTGAGGCATAGCTATCTGATTTATCAAAACGATTCCATTTACACCTGGTCACATAAATGTGTTTTTGCGAAACGGATTTAAATCCGATCTTCAATTCTCGAGCTATATGCAGATTTAATGGAGTGCACGTCACCGAAAGCAACAGATATGAGCTGCATTTCATAGATCATCAGCTAAAATGTCAAAATCAAAGACCGCAATAAGAGAGAGCAGTAAGCCTGGTAAGATCATTTCGTTTCTTTACTTTTAATGATGATGATTGTGTGTTAAGCGTCTGCGACTTACTTTCACTTTGATTTGCGATAGTTTGCACGTTGGCTTGATGAATAGATGCTCATCTGCGGTGATGCGTGTTCCAGCGCGTCTTCATATCTGGATATAACATATAGCCTATAACACGTACGCTCTCACACGTTTATTTTTATTTTTATTTTTTAGCATTTTTGGGAGGAGTACAATTTACATATGTGGTTTCAACAACCATATGCATTTACACTTGTCCAGTTTCGTCTGGAATGCGTCTCAGATCTCCTCCTGAAGTGGTTTGAGCGATCGGATTCAAATCCGTCTTGAATGCGTTTCGGAGGGCATTTACACCTGGTCTTTTCACGATCGGATAGCTATCAGATCTGAGAAAACGCATGAAGTGGCCAGGTGTAAACAGCCCCCATGACAAAAACATACGCACGAAAGCCGAAAACAAACGCTGGTTGGCCTCGCTCTCACGTCCAAATTTGAGGAAGAGGTGGGGGAAGTGACGTATGCCGTAAAGCAGTTGAATTTTGTAGTTCTTCTTGTGCTCGGGTTACTACCCGAACCCTGAAGTTACATAGTGCCAGTAAAAGCGATACAGACCCCGTCAGGCTATGGCAGACGTGTCATTCAACCTATTGTAAGTCGATGTACCATCACAAGGGTCTTGGAAATATATTATGAAGGTTGAAAAGTTACATTGTTGTTGCTTTAATACAGATTTCACAAGATGAGAATTAGGGCTGCACGATATGAGGAAAGGCTGCGATGTGCGATAACATTGTTTAATATTGCGATGACGATATGACTTGCAATAAATATTCAAATGTGAATGTTAGCTATACTGTTCCCATGTCTTAGTGCTTTAAAAGGTTCTTTGCGTGATAGGTCAAACGTTTATTACCTGCCTGGTTCAGATTACACTATTTTAGTGCGATTTTGGCACAATCCGTTTGACGTATGGTGTTGTGGAGATTCGTAAACGACAACGGGCGGGAGGCAAGATTCGATCGTTTCATCTCATATAGTGTGTCATAGTGGGCGACAACCTTCGTCGCGTCTGCGATGCTTCAGGACATCACGACAGAAAGACTAGCGTGTTTAATTTTTTAACGGTCCTCCACGACAGGTTGAGTAGGCCTATGTGAGCGAGAGTGAGTGTGCGTTCATGAACGAATCGTTCTTTTTGAACGAATCGTTCTCGTTCACGTAATCCATTGACTCATATTTCTCGTTCACTGAAATGTGAAATCCCTCCCTCCACAGCAGCGCGGCGCTATTAGCAGCGCATGCGCAGCTCAGTGAACCGGTGTTTTCAACCTGTCAAAGAATGAACCTCGAGCCAATAGCCTTCGAGTATGAGATGTGACGGAGCATGTGATTTGTTGGATGTAGGGAACGAATACGCCCTTCACTGACTGTGACCGAGTTGCTTTTGAGTCTGAACGAGAGAGAGAGATTTTTGTATTATCAAAAATGAATTCATTACGTTTTATTCATGTCATATGCACTTCTCTAAAAACTAAAACAAACCAAAAAAATATGACAGTATTGGTTAGGTCTCATTTGCGTAACGTCAGCAAATAGCATTTCAGTTCGGGCTGTGAAGGGGCATGTAATTGGTTGGATCTACTGAACGAATATGCCTATCACTGACTGAGATCGCCATGTTTTGAGTCTGAACAAGAGAGAGAGATCTCGTTCGTGAATGAATTGAACTAACTGGTACTTTCGTTCGTGAATGAGATGAGAGTACTGGGTAGATCGGTCATTTAGCATGTGATTCAATCTCATTCAAAGCGCAGTTATAGGTGTGCATATATAATTGTTTATATTCATATTCAACATACAGAACATCAACGTTTAATATAATCCCAGATTTATGAATGTGTATGTCTGACTAAACAATTAAAATGTTAATTATGCAAGAAAACCTTGGTTTGGTCATCTGAACCACTTATTTAGACTTATGTTATTAATTTAGTAAATAAGGCACACATTTTAACAAAGCCAAATCACTTTTTTTTTTTGTAACAAGTAAATATGTTTGTTAAAACATAGAATAAAATACACTCTTTTTCGCCACCTGCTGCAGTATATATGTAATATGAAGAAATTATCACTGAACGAATCAGTGAACGAATCTGAACGAATCATTTTGGTGAACGAACTGAAAATGAACGAGTCTCTGGAAAGAATCAAAATTTCCACCACTAGGCGCGAGTGAGCGCAAGTGAGTGAGTGAGCGAGGGACAGTGAGTGTGTGTGTGTGCGAGTGAATGTGTCCGTGTGGCGGCACGCGATGACTGGTCGGAAAGCAACGTGTAGTCTGACATGTTTCTTTCTTGTCCATGACACGACAAGATTTTAGGAGTCAAAATCGTGTAATCTGACACTATCGTAACAGACACAAAAATCTTGTAATCTGAACCAGGCATTATTCATCGTGTCAGGCTGTCTGTTGCGATGTGTTCATCGCGCGAGTTCATATCGCAATGACGATGAAAATTCGATGTATCGTTCAGCCCTAATGAGAATATTTGTTTTTTATATAAATTACTTCATTCAAAAGAAGAGAATTCAAGCTTCATGCCTGTGTGTCTGTATGCCTGTTTGACTGAGTATTCGCTGAGTTACAGTTCATTTTCGGACGCGTTTCAGAATGGACTTCACTGACAGAGAGAAGGCAGAACTCGCTTCGTGTTTATTTTTCTTTATTTGGCAAAAAGCACAACACTTTGTTTTTATTGTGAGTATACACAAAAATAATACACATTTAACAGAATCGATTGATGTATGAAACTCCGGTAACGCTTTAGATTACAGCCCGGAAAGTACTGCGTAATTAAAATGAAAGTACAGTGTAACTTTCGGTAATTACAGTGTACCTATAAAGTGCGTACGTATAAGTATAGGGGAATAATACGTAAAGTTTTGGGAATAAAGAGGTAACAACCAGGAAAATAACAAATTATTTAGGCAAATTATTTAGACTAAGTGTTTTAGAATCGTACTTTTGGGAGCAATTTAGCGAGTACATACACTGCACCTTTTTGTAATAATAGTGTATAAAAATACATAAAGGCTTTTTTTAAATTACGGGGTACATATCAGTGCATTTATAAAGTAGGCTAATTTGTTATTATTGCAAAGGTGCACTGATTAAGTTTCAAGGCAAGTAAAACTATTGCAACTTTTTTTTTTAAATGCTGGGAAAATATACTCTTGTTCCATGTAGTTAGAGGGTAAGTATGACATTGTGGGCTGTAAATTAAAGTGGTGTGCTCGTTTAAGCACAATAAGCCACGATAAAGAAGTCAATTTGGTATTCGCGAGCTGTTTAAGATGCAGCTTTATGAGAGCGCCACTTATATAGATCGTGCGCTTTAACCTGCGGGAATTACTAAAATTATGCACAATACAAGCATTATTCAACCGAAGCGAATCAGACGAGTGAATGAGAGGAGGCGGGTGTGTGTCAATTCGTCGTCAGAGAAAAGAGAAAGCAAGATAGCACAGCTGGTATTGGTGTAACGATACTGTGACAAAAGAGTATTGGAACTGTTTCAGATATTTCAGGTTTAAACATATCGAAATATCAGTATTTTTGACTAATCACAGAGAATCACGACTGATTGTTTAATTTACTTTGATTAGCGCAAAAGAATGGAAAGTAGTTTATTCAGCAGATTGCTGTTTGATTGGTTTTCCCAAGAGTTTGTGTTGGCCCAACGTGATCTCATGAGAATACGTGTGTATTTTTACGTAAAGTGTAGTTCTACCATATGTACATTTATTTACTTCTTTTTTTTTTTTGCTCAAGAACAAAATAACATTAGCAAGGAATTACATACACATACATAAAAACAAGACATTAAAAAAATAACAATAGAATTTTCCTCTTGGAGAAATTTTTTTCATAAATTGAAAGATTTGGCATATATGTCTATTTGTACATTTCTTGTCCAAACGATCAATTCCATCTAAGAGTAAAGTAGACTGTATTGTGACTGTTTTTCTTGGATTATATATGGAGTGGCTTTTAACCAGATGAATTAACCCAGGCGAGATTGCTTTAACCACTGTATTAAACTCTTTTGGATGAATCGGGAAATTATGGTAAGTCATAAAATTCTCATAAGTAAAAAGGTTACCCGAATCATCAAATAAGGAGAGGATACAGTTAATATAATTTTGGAACCACCTGGCGAAAATTAAAAAGATTTATTTCTGACAGTGATATCACTGTTATTCCATAATAATGTTTTGTGAGGTGAAAAACTGTGAACGTAACACAGCTTCCAAGCAAGGAGACATTGTTGATGATATCTGGACAAGGCGATAGGTAAATAATTACATTTTAGAATAAAGGAGAGACTACCGATTTGATAAAATATTTGGTTGGGGATAAAATCCCAAATGGAATTTGGATTGGCAAGACATCTTTTAAGCCAATTTATCTTAAAGATATTTCAGAATCAGAATCAGAAAATTCTAAAAACTCAATGCCTCGATCTGCTCTATCGTTAGAGAGCACTTCTTTTTTTTAGTTTATGAGGTTTCTTTTTCCAAATGAAATCTAAAAAAAAAAATTATTAACTTCTTTAGCAATTTTTTTTCTCCACAAATACAGATAAAGATGGATATACAAAAAGAGAAAGACCTTCTGCCTTTGACAGGAGGACTCTGCCATATAATGACAGGTCCCGCTGTAGCCAGATATTAAGAATATTTTTAGATTTAATGATCCTATATGAAAAGTTTAAATGTTGTCTTGACAAATGATTTTTAGTAATATAAATTCCTAGATATTTTATTGTGGACTTAATAGGTATATTTTCAATCGAATCATAATTCAGACCATGGAGAGGCATGATCTCACATTTTGAAGTTCTATATTAAATATCCTTGTATATTAATACAACTTCAGTATTAATATATGCGTTCACTATTTTGTATCAATGTGAATAGCGGTGATACTGAGGAGCTGCGGGACTGGCCACCTAGGTAGTGCCCTGAATCGACAGGGATAGGTGAGAAGGCACAGACACATTCCCAGCGACAAACTGTGTTAGCGATTTAAAATTTCTACTAGGGAGGACCCGGAAGTTAAAGTACCACATTTAAAGTTTGTCTGACTCTTCGGAGTGAAGGCACCAATTATTTATTTATTTTCGTGGCCACAACGCATGCGAGCAATGGTACAGGCCTGCAACGAGGGGTGAGCGTGATTGTGTGTCTGTGTGTGAGTGGGCCCATTCGAGTTAATGTGTTTATCTGTAACTTTATTATTGCAATAGGATTTTCTTAAGAAAAGTTCGATTTATTATTTCTATTCTGAAAAGGGTATTGAATATACAGTTAAATTGTTTTCATTGTGCATTTAGAATAGTCATTTATTTATTTTTACATCTATCTGGTTTAATATTTCCCATTTAAATTCAGTTTTGCTTTAATAAATACAGTGATTGTAAGTGGTCTCAGTAAGTTTACCACTGTCAGGGTTATGCACTGTCTAGTTTGCATTTGAGTTTTAATACAATCCTCATAGTTTTCTGAGTGCCAAATCAGTTGGCAGGTTTTGTGTGTTAATGATCTCTGTATTTACGCCCTCAGTTTACTCAGTTCTGTGTTCCATGTCGTCTATGTAACGTGGTTGAGGTTTTCCCCTGAGCTTCTCCCTTTGTTCATCTGTGGATTATATTAAAGTGACAACTACTGGTTAACTGAAGTTATATAGCATGAGTAAAAGAGTAAACTGAACATTTCTATCGTGTTAATTCACATTGACATTAAATGCACAGTTATAGTTAACATTGTTTATTTTCACATTGGGGAAATTGTGTAGTAGTGTGTCAGAGGTTTTAAGAGAGGTCTCTTATAATTAGTCAAGAGACTGTAAAGTGCCCGCCAGTGTTAATTTTGACAGCCATTTTTGATTTAGTGTTAAGAGCCGTTCACACCAAGAACGATGACTATAAAGATAACTATAATGATAAATATATTTGCGTCCACACCAATGAACGATTACGTTCTGTTTATTCTCAGCTAAAATGTTCTACATTCTAAATTCTAATCTGGAATGGATTCTGATTGACTGTCAGTGTTTTATCGTTCAACGGAAAAAAAATCATTCTGAAAGTGATCGCAACAACATCGTTTCTCTATATCATTATCGTTATAACAGAGGTGTGAACTCTGCTATTCTTTTATATTGAGAACGATTTTTAAAACTATATCTTTGTCGTCCTTGGTGTGAACGGGCCTTTAGTCTTCATTTTCAGACGAAAATGCTTATTAGTCTTGGTCACATTTTAATAATTTTTGTCTTTCATAGTTTAGTCGACGAAAAGTCATTGCATTGTCAACTTTTAGTCAAACTGCAGTTAACAACATTCATTCTGGTAGCTATTTTATATGTTGTCTTTAGACAAAAATAGTCGTCATAATTTTTCCCATTAGACCAATTCAGTTAAACTTATGAGAAATTTGGATCAAGGTTGTAATAACATTGTTCTCTTAGCAGTAGCACTTGTGCAATTCTACATATCCTTTGTCCTTAGTTCAGTGGTTCTCAATATTTTTAGAGTGTAGTACTCCCTGATGCATTTAACATCCTTCTGCGAACCCCCTCTCTTCCACTTAGACTGTTTCACCTTTTTCATTAAGGGACAATATCTGCCCCTTTAAATAGATTTTTCCAGCGTATTTTGTTACCTTTATAACAGGCGTAATCACAGGCTTCTTTTGCAGCGATTTTTTGCAGCGATTTTTGTGTGAGCATATCAGTGAACTCCCCTGACCACTCAGTGAGTTTCACGTCTTTGTAAACGAAAGATTAATGCGTTTTAGGAAGGATTGTTCCAGTGCATATGCATCCATTCTGTAGGTGGGGGGGAAAGCCAAAGAAACCTAAAATTCTTGGGACAGCAGCATTTGCCCAAAATTTAATCTTAACTGTTCTATTTCATCAGAAACGATCTGTAAACAGGGCTTTAAGTGTAAAATACCGAACTTGTCCTTTAAACTGTGACTTTCATTGCAACTATTATTTCGTTGCAAAGTAGAGCAAAAATACTGACAATACTGTGTTTAAAATGAAAATCACTTAATATTACCCTTTCGTTTGTTGAACTGTTGTATAAAATCAGTGTCACATTTGAAATCGTGTGACTATTCGTGAAACATTGCATTCTTGCTTGTATATGATCAACATTAAAAACAAGAACTTACACAGGGTATGTTTCTGTGAGAGTTTGAGTCTTAAAGATGCAGTGTGTAGATTTTAGTGGCATCTAGCAGTTCGGTTGCAAATTGCAACCAACAGCTCAGCCCACCGCTCACCCCTCCCTTTCGAAGTAGTTACGGTGACCAAAACAAGACAAACATTGTCACTGTTTTTGTACCACAGTCCATTATAAATGACATAATAGATGTTTATACAGAAATAGTCAGGTGAGGATCAAGAGTCCTCTCCACATTGTTCTATTCTTACCTAATTGTCTTTTAAGTTTGCCATTGAGGCCATCCTTAAAAATATTCTTGTTTGCCGTAACCCGACCGACCCAGTCAATTTAGGTCCGACCCAAATATTTTTTTTTTTTTCCTTTTAGTCCGACCGACTTACCGATTGTAAACTTGCGTTAAGACCGACCGCAAACCAAAAGTAGGCTAATATACCCACCGGATGAAGAGGGATCGGCTCTCCACAGAACATAATAGCCTATTCATTTTATTTTATTTTATTTTTCGTGTTCACATTTATGAGGAAACAATGTTACGGTCGTGACCGCTCTGAAAGCGGCACTACAATTAAAACTTCACAGATATCTCAAACAGGCATTTAAAACACCAAATATTAAGAATGGGCATATCAAATAAAATTCGATGATTGATCGAAAATTGTATCACTCCCCCACATGCTCACCGGCAACGCTCCGACAGTAAATTTCTCTGTAGGCTACTGTCTAATAGGCCTGTGTTGTAGCCCGCAGTCATTAAAAAACGATTTAGTTTCATATTCATGTTTAAATAAAATAATATATATTTTTTAAATTTCATGTTGATTATATGAAAAGTGAATAGCATGAATAAGATAAGATGATCCCGAAAATATCGGAAGACAAATGGAGTGGGCAGACATGATTTTAACCACTTCATTAAGTTTGTTTTTGTAGAAAGTCTGTCTTTAAAGTGAATTTTGTTTTGTATTAAAGGTACAATATAGCATTTTTCGCCACTAGGGGTCGCTAACCTCTTTACAATAACAAAGGCGTAGTTTGATGACGCAACATTTGCTAAGAATTATGGATCTTGTCGTCAACGTCAAGCCGACCGATCTAATAATGTTTATGGATGACTGAATACATCAATGTTTTTATCATGACTGTGATATGAAGCAGTTCGGGATTGCTAAGAGACAGCTATCAGCTCCACACGCGACGCGAGTCCCGCGGATATAAAAGGAATATGGACATTTCATTCTACCGAACTACACGCAAGTGCAGAATTACAACTCACAGGTCAGTTTATTAGACAAATTAAACTTGTGAGGTAACGCAGCGCTGTTTCACTTGGTCTAACATTACACTAGCACACTAAACTGCATTTGAATGTGTTGAAATGTGTTAGTCTAACTTATCTGTATGAGACTAACCTAGCAGTAAACTAGATCAACATTAGAATAACATACAGATCATATTCTGACATTTTATCATTGTTGAACTATAAAACATTGATTAGTTTTATGTAAATGTGCTCACCTGTTTAATAAAGTACATGTAGGAGCGGTCGAAGTCTCGGACGTGGAGCTCTCGTTTATATACTGTCTATGGGAGCTCTCGGCATCTCGTAAACACAGCGCTGATACTGATTCTCGGTTTAGTTCTCCTTTTTTTTAATCCAAAGTCTGCTTGCCATGGTCCATAATGTTTGAACGAAACAACAACAGCGTGCAAATAGACATTGCGAACTACAAAGTTGTCCGCGTCGTCGCTTTGGTTACTATCAGAGGGCTCTGGTTCATAGATCTGGTTGCCATGGCAGCACGAGCGGAAACCAGGGACAACGCGGATATGACGGCATTGGCGGCGACAAAACGGAAATAAAGAAACGGGACGTTTCTCGAATTAAATTACAAATTTCTCCTGGTTTGAAAGTTGTTGGAAACAGTCAGGATAATGTAAGTACACAACTAAAAAAAATATATAACATAGATATAGTGATTTTTGCTATTTTTAAAGCAAAAAAGTTACATATTGTGCCTTTAATTGTATCTTAATTTTGATCAATGTTTCATCAACCAATTTCCTGTATTTAATAAATAAGAGGTAGGCTAAATAAGGCAATATAATCAGGACACGGAGTCGCCGGCACGTGAACTGGAGCTGGTCTCTTAACCCTCTGATGGTCCTCGGTCATTTCTGACCGAATAATTTTCTGTTTTGAATTTCTAAAAATCACAGCTTCATCGGAAGGTTATGATACTTGGTGACTTTTCTGGGATTAGGTATGTGAATACAAAAAAAAATTGAGGTCATGATCCGAGCATGCTAAGTGGTCGTAAAAAAAATAGTCACACTCGTGGTCTTCGGTCAAAAATGACCGACCCATAGGAAATGAATGGGAAATTTACAAAAACACAAAAATTCTCTGAATTTTTGTCTGTACAATCTACAAATCGGACACGATTCTAAAAAAAAGTACACCGTAGTAAAGGGGTGACACTCTACAACATCAAGAGTGCAAAAAATTCACACCCACCCACACACACACACATACAAACACACGTTTATACACATACACACCAATAAATTCAGATTACAAAAATCTGTTTTGAATTTTTAAAAATCACAGCTTCATCAGAATGTTACGAAACTTGGTGACTTTTCTGGCATTAGGTATGTGAACACACAAAAAAATTGAGTTCATGATCCGAGCATGCTAAGTGGTCGTAAAAAAATTAGTCACGATTTTGGTCTTCAGTCAAAAATGACCCCCATAGGAAATGAATGGGAAATTGACAAAAACACAAAAATTCTCTACAAATCAGCCACGATGCAGAAAAAAGTGCTCAGCTATGAAGGGGTGAAGCTCTAAAACATCAAGAGTGAAAAATATAACATAATTAATAATTATAATTAATATATGTATATATAATTAATATAATAATTATTAAAATTATTAAAATAATAATTAATAAAATGTTATAAACCTTGGCAAAAAGTATTATTTGAGAATTTCTACAAAAATACATTAAATCCACATCTTAAAAGTAAGTAATTTGGTCCAAAAACAACTAGAATTCACAAACATCTCCATTTAGAGCTATACAGGCATCTAGTGGTAAACCCATGCAATAACATGTTTTATTTAATTTTATGTTTAATAAATTGATGAATTTTTTTTTCTTTTATTTTTTTTCCTGAAAGCCTAGTCTCTATTTTACCCGAAAATACTGCATAGAATTTTTTTTATTTAAAAAAAAAAAAAAAAAAAAAAAATCATTATTTCCAATGGCAAAAAATGGACTATAAATATTGCATAAATATTAATAAGTTCAATCAAATTGTCTCAAAATTCTAAATTAAAAAGAATAAATATTATAGAACAAAAATAAATTGCATTGGTTTTTACTGGGATGGAGGAAGTTTCATTTTTAGGTGTCCGGTCATTTATGACCGGGAAGGCCCCCACTGTGACTGCTAAACGAAGACCATCAGAGGGTTAAATGAACCGAAACTCAGCGTATAAGCCACTTGCCTCACAGACCTGAGACATATATATAGGCCTATATATAAAAAAGCATGAAATGTACACTTTTAAACAAAACAATTCAAAACGAAAGAAAACAGACTGCTCTCTGCTTATGTAATGAAATGTGCATTTTTCTCTGGCGCGTTCACTACTGCGAAGATCGCGTCAGCATCGTCAACTTCATCTTTGACACAGAAAACACTTGTTTATTAATAAACAATTGAAATGTTTCCTTGATATATTTGACATACTAATAATCATTACTTTTCCCAGTTCTGACAGCTTAGGCGCATTATTGGCAGCGCACCCGTTACATGAATAGGCCTATAATAGGCTATTACCGCTATAATATTATTCTTTGGTGTTCAGTTTATACAGGTTTTCTAATTGTTATTTAAATTTTTTTTTATATATATATAACTTGGCACGAAGTTCTGGAAAACTGTCAGTGAAGTGCCGATATGCAAATTTGACCAAAATTGTACTTTTTTTTTTTACATCGAATCTCGAAAAAAAATATATAGACCGACCTACCGACCTTTTTTTTTTTTTTTTTTTTGTTACGGCAAACCAAAATATTTTTAAGGATGGCCTGATAGCCATCGTTTGAGTTTGTGGTAAAACGATGAAACGTTTGCAATAAGCACTTAACCTTTGAATGGCCAAATTACACCTTTTTGCGCACATTAGCGAAGCAATACCAACAAATAAGTTACACTTTATTTATGCAAATAGGGTGCCCCGTCTCTGAGAGAGCAGGTCCTCTCTAAGATGAGTCAAGTCAAGTCAAGTCAACTTTATTTATATAGCGCTTTTCACAATACAGATTGTATCAAAGCAGCTTCACAGTATTAAATAAAATAGTACATCAGTGTTAGTTTCTAGTGTAAAACGTCCACGTTTGATAATGCTAATCAATAGTATTGTTGATTGATTAATTAAATTAAGTATCCCCAACTGAGCAAGCCAAAGGCAACAGTGGCAAGGAACCGAAAAACTCCATCAGGTGACCTAATGGAGAAAAAAAAAAACCTTGGGAGAACCCAGGCTCAGTCGGGGGCCAGTTCTCCTCTGGCGTTTATGAACTAGAGACCGGATTTAACTATAAGATTAAAAATATTATATAAATGCCTGGCTGAAGAGATGCGTCTTTAATTTAGTTTTAAACTGGGAGAGCGAGTCTGAGCAACGAACAGCATCAGGAAGGCTATTCCAGAGTTTTGGAGCTAAATGTGAAAATGATCTCCCTCCTTTGGTTGATCTGGATATCCTAGGTATGACCAAAAGCCTTGAATTTAGTGATCTTAAAGAGCGCGATGGATTATAGGGCGATAGAAGATCCGTTAAATAAACTGGAGCTAAGCCGTTTAGGGCTTTATAAGTCAGTAGCAATACCTTGTAATTAATACGGAACTTTATAGGTAACCAATGTAGTGATGATAAAATTGGTGTTATATGATCATATTTTCTTGATCTAGTAAGAACTCTAGCGGCGGCATTCTGGACTAACTGTAGCTTGTTTATTGAGGATGCAGGACAACCGGCTAATAAAGCATTACAGTAATCTAGTCTCGAGGTCATGAATGCATGAACTAACTTTTCTGCATCAGAAACAGATAGCATATTACGTAGCTTAGCAATGTTTCTAAGGTGGAAAAAGGCTGTTTTTGTAACATATGAAATATGATTTTCAAAAGACAGGTTGCAGTCAAGTATAACACCCAGGTCTTTTACTGTAGAGGATAAAGTAACAGGACATCCTACTAGGGTTGGGAATCGTAAGACATTTTCCGGTTCCGGTTCCGATTCCGGTTCCACCAAACGATTCCGGTTCCGGTTCCGGTTCCCATTCAATACAAATTATTAAAACAACTAATAAAAAATAGTAGTAAGGGGAAAAAGCACAATCCTTTTTGTGTTTATTTCTTATACTCTTCAAATGAGTTTAACAGACTGGTAATGTTACAAATTCAACATATTATTTAGCAATTTTTGCAAAAATACTTAATAAGTATAAACGCTTATTACAGGCTTACCATAGTGATTCGGGATAAGACAAAAACACGGTTTGAAAAAAGGCATTCATGATGTACTCGCTCATTATATACATTTAGTAAATTCTGAAGCGAATTTTAGTTATTTGAAGCGACTTTCAAAAGGTGATTTACTCTGTTTTGGTTGCTAACGTTACCGTAGACATCAGTGTTTATTCTCGAACTATAAACTTTTATTTCAGTACTTCTGTGATCATTTTACTGTGTTGTTGAAAAGATTGTGAAAGTAAAGCTGTTTCATACTGACAACTGCTCTCTCAGCGACAGCGCAAACAGATTTGAATGTTCCAGTGTGAAGCTCGCGTGGCGTGGGTGGGTATTTGAATCGAGATCGTCTCTCTCTCTCTCTCTCTCTCTCTCAAAACGTATATGAGTAGCGCGAGTGCTTTCATTACTCTTTTAATATTCATGAGGTGAGTGTGAGACGTCGCTATTAAAGGATAAGCTCCCAGCACTTCGCCCACAAATCGGCCCAGAACCGTTTTTGGAACCGAAACTTAGGAATTTCGCACGATTCCGGTATTTTTCGCAAAACACTACCGGTTCTGGACAAGAACCGGTTTTCGGTTCCCAACCCTACATCCTACTATGTTAAAGTTGTATTGTGAGAGGTTTTGTGGGCGGTTTTTTGAACCAATAAGTATTACCTCTGTCTTGTCTGGATTTAATAAAAGAAAATTGCGCGTCAATGAATGAATGGGCCAGGGAGGGGCTGTCGCGAGGAGTACTAGTTCGGGGAACCAGGTCCGGTTGGGCCAATACGGCGCAAAGAGCAAGACCTGCTCCTCGTCCTCCCTGACTTTGCACAGGGTCTGTGCAAGAAGGCTCACTGGGGGAAACGTAAACTTGCGTAGGCCCTGGGCCAGCTGTGTGTCAGTGCATCCATGCCAGGGAGTGGGAGTAGATCAACTGGCAGTGGGACATGTCCAGGGCGGCACAAAGACCTACCTGTGCGGACCCGAAGTGCCTCCAAATCATCTGGACCACCTGGGGATGGAGTCTTCACTCTCCCGGTAGCACCTGTTGCCGAGAGAGCTCGTCGGCTGCACAGTTGAGCAGGCCCGGAATATGCTTCTGACTCCAAAGGAGGTGATGGCGGGCGAGTTGTGACATGCGGCGGGAGCGTAGACCACCCTTGCGGTTGATGTACACAACAGTCGCAGTGCTGTCTGTATTGACCAGTACCTGATCCTTCTCCTGATTATTTTGACTGAGTGCCTGGGACCTGCTTTTGTTTTCCTTTGGATTTTTTTTCCCTACCCCAAGAGCACCTATCTTAAACTCCTCTGACTCTACCTGAGCGCCTGGTTGAACCTCTCACAGTTCATTGACCAGTACATGCTTGCCTAGTAGCGGCGATTTGAAGTGGCCCAGCGCAAGGTGTACTGCTAACAACTCGAGGCAGTTGTATGTGCCAATGCAGTTGAGGCCCCGTCCACAGACTTGAAGCTGCATGCCCGTTGTACGTGGTTCCCCAGCCTGTGGCAGAGGCAACCGTGGTGACCACAACATGCCTGGACACTTGTTCTAGGGGAATACCTGCCCGACCACGGTCTGAGAGTTTGGTGACAGTGCAGGGTGATGGAAACCCGGCACGAGCCGTGCTGCCACGCCCATCTCGGGACTTGACCGTGGAGCCAGTGTTGAAGCGGCCTCATGTGAAGCAATCCGAGTGGCGTCACCGCAGCTGCAGATGCCATATGCCCCAGGAGCCTCTAAAATAGTTTCAGTGGTGCCGCTGTCCTGCGTCTGAGCGAGCTCACGCAGTCCAACACTGACTGGACGAGGGCCTCTGTGAGGCGCACTGTCATGTTAATCGAGTCAAGCTTCATAATGAGAAAAGAGATCCTCTGCTCCGGGGGTGAATTTGCTCTTTTCCCAGTTGACCCAAAGCCTTAGGTGGCTGAGGTGACTGAGCACCATGTCCCTGTGTTCTAACAACTGCTCTCTCGACTGCGGCAGAATGAGCCAGCCGTCGAGGTAGTTGAGGATGCGAACACCACTCTCGCACATGGGAGCAATGGCCGCCTCCGCTACTTTTGCGAAGAAATGTGGCGACAGAGCCAGCCTGAAGGGTAAGAATTTGTACTGAAGAAACGGTCTGTGTCGAGGGAGACTCGGGACATGAAAGTACGCGTCCTTCAGGTTGATCGCTGCAAACCAATCTTGGGGACGGATGCACTTGAAAATGCGTTTCTACACAAGCATCTTGAATGGCAGCCTGTGAAGGATCGGTTCAGAACACACAGGTCCAAGATTGGTCGTAACCCACCGCTTTTCTCGGTCTTCATAACGGCTGGAGGGATCGGCTCGATCGTGTCCTTCGCCAGTTGGACTGCGATCTCTGCCCGGAGCAAAGGGGCATTGTCCGCCAGAACACGGGTGAACTGAATGCTGAAGGCTGGAGGTGGCGGGCGAACTGAATCGCATAGCCGAGTCTGATGGTATGGATGAGCTAGCAAGACAGGCTGGGAAGCGCTAGCCAGGCTCCCAGATACCATGCAAGCGGGACCAACGGTACGATAGACGTACCTGGGGTGGGGCAGCGCGGCGTAATGCAGGGACCCAACTCGGACGACATAGCGGCCCGAAGTGGGGTCTGAGAGTGTGGTGCAACACGTACCTACTTTCGTCAAGGGGCAGAGTGAGTGTGCAGAGGCCTCTTGGGTGCATCCGAGACACAGCCACTGCTGCTCGCTGGCTATAGAAGAGTGCACTGAGGATGACAAGGCATAACGTTATACACCGCCAAGTGCGCCCTCTTGGGACCCAGAGGTTTCAGAAACTGCTCTTTTGTTGAAATTGTGGGAAACAAAGGATTCTCTGCCCGACCCTCCACCAGTGGAAGGAGCGGCGCATTCACCATCTCCTGAATAGCAGTCTGATCCACCTCTGGGTTGCCTGTTTCAGGGTTGTTTGCACCTCTGCTTTCCACCTGGTTTGGCAGCAGCCTGGACGGGCAGGGTCGACTTCCTACGGCTGGGTCCATGCTGGGGCCTGGGTGATGGCTGCTGTGGAGGACGCCGCAGGAGGACAACCTCAGCAATGAGCAGATGGAGGGTCTGCGGCCAGCGGACAGGTGGAGGCAGCAACGGTCCGCCATGGCAGGAGGACTCATCTTCAGATGGCTGAAACTCCCTGGGGACCAGAATAAGAGCTAGATCAGGGCATAGGCGAGGGGACTGCACCTCCCTTGAGGTTAGCGAGAGTCTCAATCTTAGCACAGCAATAGTCATGTTCCCGCATTGAGTACATGAACATGAACCGTGTTTATACCCGCACTGCGGGGTGTGTGAAGCGATTCACGCACACCAACATTCATTGGTTCGTTATGTAGATACTCGAAGATGATAGGGCTCCCTGAAGTGATCCCAATTACATAGTCACGTCAACGTAATGTCGAACGTGAGCAACTGATAGGGAAACGTTACTTCTCGCTGTGATTATGCCCATTTTGTAGCCAAAGAAACCAAATAACAGTTTTCACTTAACATTACATTGCTAAAGTTGGACTAATTTACCTGTCCAGCAGAAAACAGGCAAATTCGCGGCTGTTTTTAAAACATTTCTCCAGCATCAGCATCTTCCATCTGGAAAAAGCCACACCGTTAATGTTAATCCGGGATTTCTGCAGTCATCTGTCTCAACTTCGTCTGGCTGCGTCATATTTGCTTTTCTTTGCCGACGAAGATTGACGCTCTGTCGGCTCTTGTGTAAAATAATACATGTGGTCCTCTATTTGTTCAAATTTCACTACTAACATTACTATTACTACTTCATTGTGCGTATTCAACGTAGTGACGGTGCAAGTTGCCGCTAAAAACACCAACGAAGAAGAAGAAAAACAGCAGAGGGACGAAACGCGCCCTTCCTGTAGGGAAGTTTGTCCGTTTAGGGCTATTGTAGAAACATGGCGGCGCAAAATGGTGACTTAGCGTATAAGGGGACCCGCGGTGTATGTCGATAAAAATGGCTCAAAGGTAATAAAAACATAGTCTTTATACACCACTCAAAACATAGTCTAGGTTTCCCGCAGCACTTTGGAACTAAAGAACTACATTGAAGAACAGGACAGAGTAACACGGTGGATATCGCTCATATAAAAAATTGACGACGTAGTTAAGGTGGAAGGTGGAATCTAATAGGGAGCCTAAGCAACACACGCCTGCCGCCTGTTGTATTACAAATCTATTAAATGTTTTATTTAGGTTTCAACATTAAAAGTTAAGACTTTGATTTTAGTAGGGTCAGTTTCTAGCTAGAGACTCCAAGCCAGTCCTGTTTTCTCTATTGTGTTTTACAGGGGCGTAGGTTTGATTTTGAGATTGGTGGGGATATCCCCAGAAGCGGAGGAATCAGGAAATTAATAGGATAATGTATTAAGGTTTTTAGTCTATATTGACCTTAACAATACATTAATTCTGTAATGTTACAGGTAACTAATAAAGACAAGGAGGCAGTTTAACAGAGACTTAACTTTACTCCGTTCATTGTGCAATGCAATAGTGTAATACTGTCTTGTTCCTTGCTTTTTGAAGAACCAAAACACATCTGCATCTTTCATGGGGATATAGCCTAGTTCACCCAAAAATGAAAATCATTTACTCACCCTCAAGTTGTTTCAATCCTATATGAATTTCTTTCTTCTGCTGAACACAAGAGAGGATATATGTTGACATGGCACACAGCAATACTGTCAAGTGTCACTTGTGACCATTGCTCTGAGCCATGTTTTCAGTGTCCTAAGAGCACTTCTTTCAGTCCAGCTGAGGAGACTGGGATGACAAGGGTTTCAACTTGATCAAACAGGCCTCTCATGTCAACAAGACATGCTATTTTTATGGGGACTTCCTATAGACATAATGATTTTTATACTGTACAAACTGTGTATTCTACCCCCCTAGACTAATTATACCTATCACAAAAAACTTTCTGCATTTTTACATTTTCAAAAAACATCACTTAGTCTGATTTATAAACTGTACAATTATTGTAAAAACGGCTGTCCCCAAATCAATATTTGACGCGATTTGCCCGTATTCTTGAGCACAGACTGTTGATTTCTCCCTCGCTTACCGCATCTAGGTTTCCTTCGGAGGAGTTTTGCCGCTTCGCACAACGAAATGTAGCTACAGCCTCTCACAAGTTAGAAAGAAAACACAAAGCCAATCAGTTTAGCGATGTGTGTTCAGGAGGCGGGACTCAGATCTATTAAAGTCGCCATGAAATCTAATTTTACAATTCGTATTTTTATATGTAATATTGTAGTGTTTATTACAAATGATTTATCTGTGCACTTCATTAATTTTTAAAAATTAATGTGCTCTTATATTCTTTAATCAAATATGTTATCCTTCCCTCCCCAACTCCCCTCAAACCGTTAGTCTGCTATAAACGAGAGATGGAGAGGAGGAGCGCTAAAGTAAAACACTGCCCTCTATTCAATGTTCCGTTTCGCTTGGAAATACGTCACAACACTGGAGAAAAGTCGTTTGCAACTTCCGGTTCATGGCGACTTTAACCGTTTGTGTAATTGGCCATTTTTCTCAGAACGCTCTTGTAAGAGATTTTAACCTAAATGAGGTGTTTCCTGGTTAAATAAAATAAGTAATACATAAAAACCACAAGACCCAACCGGACAACAGTGGTTATATATATATAAAATATATAAAACATTTTGATCGAAATTATTGCTAGGGACAAATCAGTGTCACTGGATATTGGTAGGGACACATCCCTAGCGTCCTTACTAAATTCTACGCCCCTGGTGTTTTAAATGAGTCAGATCACTGAGAATCTCACCTTTTGTTATGCAAATGGATTTCGGAGCCCAAATGGCTCTTGGAGCCCCAGCCCCAGATGTCGAATGGTTAGGCTGATTGGATTAGCAATGAAATAGACTGTTATGCTGATTGAATTAGGATTGGCCAGACCCTCAGTCTAGGGTGTGTTTTCTAAACATGCTTTATTCAGAGTCTCCACCTCTATGTAATCCCTCCCCTCTTTGAATGTGTATAACTACAATGCATACTGTATTAGATTTAGACTGTTGGACGAACTGCAGCAACGCTCAATAAAGAATAACTTCTGTTTGAACGTGATCCCAACGTCTCCTGGTCTCTGCTTTGACGAAGGAAAAGTTTCCAACAATTTGGTGCCGTGTGACCCGGATGGAGAAAAAGGAAACTCAACAAAGAACTTCAAGCTCAAAGATCGGAATCTTGAAACTTCAAGATCAACAAAGATCTGACTAAGTTCCAGACTGAATCACCTGAATCCAGATTGAAACTTCAAGCTCAACAAAGATCTGACTAAGTTCCAGACTGAATCTTCTGAATCCAGATTGAAAACTTCAAGCTCCAAAAAGATCTCAAAGAATGAACTGTTCTGACTGAGTTCCAGACGAAATTTTTCTGTACAACCAACGATTCGGTGAGTTTCACTCTATTCAAAGAACCGATGCAGACCAGTACAAATTTGTTTTCCTCTGCGCCGACAGAGAAAGTTCACAGACAGCTGCAGGGTTTTGTTAACTAAGTTATCCTCTAAAAAGTTTGCTTTTAGAGATGAAAGATATCCTCTGCCAGGCAGGGATGATTAGCATTACATGTTAATATTGTTTTGTCCTCTGCTAGAGAAGGTTTATCCTCTTTAAAGCTAGGGAAGATTAGCATCATGTGCTAATAAGATTGTACCCTCTGTTGTAGACAGTAGAGAGAAGGTTTTAGTGTTTGTTTGTGTGGTAACAAAGAAACTCATAAAATGGTTAGAAGGAATGCTAGACTGATTCCAACAACTGAGAAAGGTGGACTAGCTACACCTTTATGGACAGACAGTGAATTCAAGTCTTTGTTAGGAGAACGCATGAACTCCATAGTGACCGAGTCGGTCAAATTGGATTTGACCAAGAAATTTGCCATTCATCCAGACAAAGTATGGTCAATTGAAGATTGTAAAAAGATACTACGAGCAAGTATTCGAAAGAGAAATGTGAAAGCCATTATCTGTTGTCACAGAGAATTTAGCTTATCCATTGCACAAGAACAAGCTCAGTGTATTGCTAAGTTAAAAGAACAGAACAAACAATTGCACACTCAAGTGTCCTGTCTCAAGAAAAAGATGGGCCTTAAGGCCTCAACCAAATGTGACTCAAAAAAACAACAGTCAGATGAAACTTATCCTGACTTACAGTCTTTTTATAGAATAGAGGACAATGTCAATGTAAATGCAGCGGAAGTGTGTGGAGCAAGACAAAAGCCTCAGGGAAAAGGTGTTGAGACAGTTCCATCTGCAACCCCTATACTGCAGCTACAAGCAGTCAAAACATCTTTAGGTCCTAAAGATATTGAGAGACTTGTTGAAAGTTTGCCATCAGTGCAAAGAAATTTTTCTGAGTTTAGGAGAGAATTGTCCAAAAAGATGCGGCTTTATGATATGTCTCTAGCTAAAGTCATCCAGCTAATATCACAGATCTTGACTGAGTCAGAATTCAATGTTTTTGAAAATGCTGTTAACAATTCTGAGTTTCAAAATGCCAGAAAAGATGAATTGAGAGAGGGAGTTCTGAGAGTGTTAAAAAAATTGTTGGACCGAATGTGGACTGGTCAAAGCTCACTAGTTGTTTACAGAAGAAGGGTGAAACTGTAAGTGAGTACACAGAAAGATTTTGCCAGACCGCTGCAGCTTACAGCAGAATTGCTGACACTTCAGAGAAGGTGCTAGATGATAATGGCCCCCTAGTTCGCGCATGGTTTGATGGTCTTTTGTCAGAACATAAAAATGCATTGCCGTAGGGGAGAATGGGGTGAGTTGTGCCAGTTTTTACTCAAAGTGACTTTAAAGTGAGGCCATGGCAGTAATGCCTTCAACTTAAGAATGTACATATATTTCAGGATGTGGTGCATCCCTGAGAACAATAACTTTGGATCTGAAATAAATTGTTTAAGAAATATAGCTCTTGGGAAAAAAGTGGTCTCATGGCACAACTCGCCCCTGGTGCAGGGGAAGTTGTGCCTTTGGGGGAATACATTGGGGGTAAATTGTGCCAGTGATTTCTGAAGTAAAACAGAACATTTTAATGTTATGAACCGTAATGCTATATGAAAGCAAGATAAATTCAATACAAAATTACTCATTTAAGGTTTATTTAGATATTGTCACCCTGGAATACCATAGCATGCGTTTTTCCTACTATGGTCAATTGCATAGGGATTTTGTATTGAACATAAATCTGGATCACAGTGTCATAGAGACAAGGGGGCGGGCTCATTTTACTCAGACGACCAATCAGTCTCTCAGGATCATTATGAAGCTATCAAGCAATGCCCTAGCAACCATTTAGAGCACCATAGCAACACAATATATGATATTTGTAAATCATTTCAGGCAAAAAGGCTTTGGCAATAGATGCCTGTTGGCATAGCGCTGTCTGTCAATTATGTAACATATAAGAATAAAGTGACTAGGCTAATTTCTAAACATCCTATTGTGACTTAGACCACTTACAAACGGATTAAAACTTCTCTTTAATAACATAGTGCAAACCCAAAACTGAAATCAGTGTTAGCTAAATTAAACAAATAACAGGCAGGCCCAAGTAAAACAATGATGAGGCATGCCCATCTCCTCACTTCTCAAGATTATCCCCTGTGAGTATGTAGGTCTAGGTGGTCTGGATCTGGCACAACTTAACCCAGGCCCTTTGGCACAAATCACCCCAGACCCACAAGTTTGAAAAACTAGCATGATCCAGCAGTTAAGAGCTAACATCATGCTAACTGTATAGATTCATTGTGTAGCCTATAAAGCACTAAAACGTGTGACATTGTTCAGACACTACAATCAGAAAACCTTAATCATAGAAATTTTACTTTGAAAGGGAAAAAACATTTTTTTGCACTAAAATGTGCTTAACTCTCATTCATGTGTCTCTCTTTTTTGGAGGACGAGTAAAAGTGATTGCTTTTCAAAATTATGTGGTCACATGACCAATTTCTTCTATGGTTTTCCAGAAACAAGGGTGGAACTACTTCCCCCCCTGGCACAAATCACCCCACTATCCCCTACTTAGAATTAACATGGTCCAGTAGAACCCTGCAAAACAACTTGGACAGGTTATCTACTTGGGAAAGAGACTCTGATGTCAAGGCAAGAGTAAAAATTGCAGCAGCATCCTTTAAGGTCAACACAGAGAATCTACAGAAACGCAAACGTCTTAAGAGAGAGGACAGCTGTAATTACTGTGGTAAACCTGGGCATTGTGGAAAGGAGTGTAGGAAAAACAAAAATAAACTTAAGACAAGTTAACAATGTTACTCAGCTTCTACTCAATCTGCTTGCTACTCTGAAGCAGCCCCTCCCCTCGTCATTAAACTCGGGGGTAAGCTTTTTGAGGTGTTAACCATTTGGGCTGTGATTGCTTAATTTCCCCAGTAACTTACAACAAAGGTGAAAGACTTATTTTTGTTTAATAGAACAAAAGGAAAGTGACTGTCTCAGCCTTTCTTTGGGAGACATTCAGTAGACTCACAGCCTTAAATGTTATACCACAGAATATTCCAGACACCCATCCTCTATTATGATGTCTATTATGACTGATGTTTCACTGGAGAATGGAAATGTACAAATTTTCTCACACTGTACAGTGTATATACCACATACAGGGACAGAATAGAACACACAGACCAGTGAGGAGCCCAGGAAAGAACAGAAAGCAATAGGGCTCGGGGGCCAATCCTGCTGTTCCTTTTAGGTGTCTCATGAATTAAGAAATAGGGAAAGAATGAAACAACAGTAGACTCTGAAAACGATACAACCCTAGTGTTTGAAGAAATACTGCTCTGTTTTCTGTTTTCTTTCTTACTCTGTGCAGATAAACATTGATGGCTGTCCGGAGATCCATATGCAACGACCGTCTCACCTGCATATGAAGCCACAACCTCAAGAAGACAACTAGACCCACTGCCGAGCCAACCAACATTACGAAACCTTCAGTCATCCATCAACATGATCAAGACTACAAGCCTGCACCATTACCTGAGTGCTGCACCGGGTTAATGTCGGGTTAACCAACAAGCAGTCTTGATCTTTTAACAAAATTACACCAGATGACTGAAGATAATTGTTCATTGTTCGGAAACTTGTTCACGAGAAAAATGACTGGTCCAACCATAAAAGAATATTACCCGTAAACTTCACGGACCCTAATTGCATGTTTGTTTCTGTGTCAGCATGCAATTACAGATGAACCACACAGATCATGCTATGTGCCTGTAACTATCACACATTACAAGAATGAACTTGCTATGTGCCTGTAACTTACACAAGTTACAAGAATGAACTTTTAAGTGTCTAAATGTATATTTTGTGAGAGTTATTAGAACTCTCAGAGGGGGAAATGTTGTATTACAAATTTATTAAATGTTTAATTTAGGTTTCCACTGCAATAGTATATAAATTGAGAAAGTTTAGTAGACTGATTTCAGATGATTATTCAGTTTCTAGCTAGAGACTCCGGCCAGTCCTGTTTTCTCTATTGTGTTTTAAATGAGTCAGATCACTGAGATTCTCACCTTTCGGAGCCCAAATGGCTTTCTGGCCCAGACGTTGAATCGTTAGGTTGATTGGATTAGCTGTAGGGTAGACTTTCACCTTTTGTCCTTAATGGCTTTGGGATGGCTCTGGGAACCGGAGTTCCTGGCCAGTATCAGCATTTGAATAGTTATGCTGATTCATTTGGACTGGTAGCGCTCTCAGAGTAGGGTGTGTTCCAATTTCATTTGCATGCTTTGTTCAGAGTCTCCGCCTCTATGTAATCCCTCCCCCTTGGAATGTATATAACTACAATGCATACTGTATTAGATTTAGACTGTTGGAAGGACTGCAGCAACGCAAAGTTCTCAATAAAGAATAACTTCTGTTTGAACACGATCCCAACATCTCCTGGTCTCTGCTTTGAAGAAGGAAAAAGTTCCCAACACGCCTTAACTACGTCGTCAAAAAAATGTATATGAGCGATATCCACTGTGTTACTCTGTCCTGTTTTCTCTCTTTCAATTAGAGCTTTCTCCCGACCCTCGGGCCGAGATTTCCCGCCACTATCCTTGGGCCGGGGCGGGCTTTCACCCTTGATCAAGCACTTGTGTTACAAAATGCAACACTTCACGTGTCATGCGCAGCGTCTCCTCCGCTCGCAGGCATCACATTCATTTTTTACGTTTCTTAATTCGGATCCATTTGCAATCCATTCCATTCTGAATAAACAAACAACTCAGTTTACATGCTTGCATTATTCATTAAGATAATAATTAATAAATGCATGCACAATTATCCATGAACTTGATAAATGTTGCAGATATGTTTTACTGTGGACAAACAAATGCCTTTCAACTTATGTGTGCAAAATTCAGAATTAAATGAATGTGAAGCAATTTGTACAAATAGAGAGTCTGTAGGCCTACTATATGTGTTGCAGCCATTAACCCTCTGGGGTCTGAGGTGTTTTTGGGGTCCTTGAGATGTTCTGACATGCCCCTGACATTTGTGCTTTTTTCAGTTGCTTATAAACATATTAATGGCAAAGGTGTAATTCCTTCATTTAGGACAAACAGGGCTACCATAATATGTGAGCAACATGTATGTACATGTTTGTATTTTTGAGAGAATAATGTTTATGCATGGTTATTGAAAAAACTAAAAATTAAAGTTTCTTAAATAGGGCCACAAAACACATACTAAATATGTGTCCACAAGGCTTTTGAATAATGGCTGTTGTCGCTTAGTGTTTTTTCTTCAAAATGATGTGAAAATCATCCTGCCTAATCATTCACATAAAACAATACATTGATTTAAACTTTGTAAGACACGTTTTGTTTGAAAAGGCCATATGCGTGTGGGCATGATTCACACCTGAGAAGACAATGACCCGCATAATGAGCTGCATAATGAGCTGCATAATGAGCCTTTCATTCAGGTATGTCATGTATAGTTATGAGAGTACCACAAATAAAGAATGTGAGGACTTATTTTGTATGCATGCAAATTGCATAATATCCAAAGTAAACAATTCTAGTAACTATGCAGTTAATTCTAATACTGTATTTTCAGAATGTTTTGGAATATATCCTCTCCCCAGATGTGACACTAATAAAAAACTATAATAAACAATTTAATGCGAAGGTTTATATTGACCTATTAAGATGTTGCTTACATCTACCTTGCAAATATGTTTTCCTATTTTATTAAATAGGAAATGAGTTATTGTTCATTTTCAGACGCATTTCAGATTGGAATTCACTGACAGAGAGAAGGCAGAACAAAGATAAAAAAAAGCGAGCAGATCACGCCGGCGTGATTGCCGACCCCAGGGGATTAACTAACACATTTTCTGCGGGAAACCCTGATAGTTATGTATATTATAATGGATTTCTGACAACAGATCCTCATAAATTTTACACACTGCACCTTTGAATCGATCTCTATGCACAGTCTGTGTCTATATTTGTTCTTCTTGCTAGTAAGTGCCAAATCCCCACTTTTAAAAAGGTATATTGCTGAGAACAGCACTAATGTAGCGCAATTTGCTGGTTTGTGTGGATGCAGTCAGTTTTAACTGTAAAAGATAAGGTAATTTGATTGGATGGTATGTATTTATGGTATTTTAAGATTGAGTAGAATTAAATGAATGGCAAAACTCAGCAATCTGTTCTCAGTTTGAGAACCACTGCTGGAAATCAGCCTGCACTTTGATCATAGATTTAGATGCATTAATCAGCGCAAGCGGTTTGTGACAGACCGACTGATGACCACCTTCATTTAAGTAGAAAATCTCAAATGAAGATCGCTGAACTCCCTGTCGAAGCCACTACCCATTTTACTGTTTTTACTTGATTTCACAATGATCACATGGGAGAGGTTAGAGCTTTCTCTTCAGTGTTTCCACAGGACTAAGTTCAATTCAGCTAAAACATGAAAGGTTTTTTTTTAAAGTTAAAACCACAAATGTTAACCTAGTTTATTCCTTTGACAGTTCCAGAGGGTGTGAAGCTGAATCTGGTTACGGATTGAAATCCTTCATATCAAACCTGATCCTGAACCAGGGAGACAGAAGATCAGAGCTCAGCTCAGGGTGTGTGAGGAGAGACGTGGAGCTTCATGGACGTCTGGTGTCTCTGGTGGAGCTTCCAGCTCTGTTCAACACTCAGATCTCAGAGGAGGAAGTGATGCGTCAGACGCTCCGCTGTGTGTCTCTCTGTGATCCTGGAGTTCATGTGTTCATCCTCATCATTCCTGATGCTCCACTTAATAATGAAGACCGAGCAGAAATGGACAAAATGCAGAAGATATTCAGCTCAAGAATCAACAAACACACCATGATCCTCATATCCCAGAATTCAGAAGACAAGACAGCAGAACTAAATAAAGAAACACAGTCTGTCATTGAGAGTTTTGGAGGACGACATCATTGCATTGGCCCCGACACACAAGTGTCCATGTTAATGGAGAAACTACAGCAGATGGTTGAGGCAAATAATGGAGTTTGTTTCTCCACAGAGACATTGATGGATGCACAGATGGAAAAACTGCAGACATTTGAAGAAATGAAGAAGAGAATCCATTCATTAGAGACATGGTTTCAGTCACAAGGTAATGATCAGAAAATCAGACTTTTCATGATCGCAAAAGTTTAAACAGATTTGTGAGATAAATAAGTAACATCAGGCAGAGTTCAGAAGAAATTGTATGATTAGCACATGATGCTTCAGTATAAATTATACACAATCTCTGTTGACCTGTATGATGAACAATCATCAGTTGAAATTCATTGTATTGTTTTTATTTATCTATCTTTAGATTCAAAAGAAAGAGCAGATGATCTGAGGATTGTGCTGCTGGGAAAAACTGGAGTTGGGAAGAGTGCAACTGGAAACACCATCTTAGAAAGAGAAGCATTTATATCAGACACATGTCAAAAGTCTGTTACTAAAGATTGTCAGAAAGAGACCGCTGAAATCAACGGCCGACACGTTACTGTGATCGACACTCCAGGACTGTTTGATACTGAACTTACTAATGAGAAAATCCAGAGAGAAATCAGCAACTCCATCTCCATGATCCTGCCTGGACCACATGTGTTTCTCCTACTGATACCAGTAGGACGATTCACTCAAGAAGAAGCAACAGCAGTGAAGATCATCCAAGAGACGTTTGGTGAAAACTCTTTAAAGTACACCATGGTGCTCTTCACCAGAGGAGATGATCTGAAGAAGAAAACCATTGTACAGTGGCTTGGAAATCCTGAACCTGCACTTAAAAATCTCATTGAAGCGTGTGGAAACAGATTCCATGTGTTCAATAATAATCAGACTGGAGACCGAACACAGGTGTCTGATCTACTGCAGAAGATAGACGACATGGTGAAAGAAAACGGAGACAGTTACTACTCATGTAAGATGTTCAGAGAGATGGAAAGAGGAATACAAGAACAACAGATGAAGATTCAGATAGAAAAAGTGGAGCAACTGAACAGAGAGAAAGAAGAACTGATGAAAAAGCATGAAGAAGAGAAAAAGAGGATAGAGACGAAGATGGAGGAAGAAATACAAAATCAAAGAAAGAGAAGAGAAGAAGAATTTAGAGAAAGAGAAGAACGATACAAAAGAGACATTAAAGAAAGAGAGGAACAAAAGAGAAAGATACAAGATGAGCTGAAGAGAGAACAAGAGGAATGGGAGAGACAGAAACAAGAGCAAAAACAAAGAAGACAAGAAGAGGATGAGAGAAGAAGAAAGATAGAACAGGAAACATGGGATGAATATTATCAGAGACTTAAAAGAGAGATAGAAAGAAGAGACACAGAGAGAGAGACTCTTCAGTCCAAACATGAAGAAGAGAAAGAGAGAATGAAAATGAAGATGGAGGAAGAAAGACAGAATCATGATAAAGAGAGAAAGAGAAGAGAAGAAGAATATATGGAAAGAGAAGAACAATATAAAAGAGACATTAAAGACATAGAGGATCATGAGAAAAAGATGCGAGAGGAAATGAAGGAAGAACGAGAGGAAAGGGAGAGACAGAAACAAGAGGAAAGACAAAGAAGAGAGGAAACACATAATACAGACACACACCCTCAAGGTCAGAATTACAAATATGAGCAATGGAGGCTGTGAAAATAAATCTGCATAGTCCTTTTGATCTTTCATAGAAAAAAGAAAAAAAAATCAAAAATGTATTTAATCTATCTATCTATCTATCTATTTTTATAAACACAAAAATTCAGGGAAGAGACCAACACATTATTTAATGGGGTGGTAAGAGACCTATATAATGGATCGGGGTTTATGACCCAAAAAACATTGGGAACCACTGTGATACACTTTTGCAAGTAGTTTTAATTTTAGTTTTGAGTTTAACACTTGTTGCTCAGAGCCCCAAATTTAATCAGTTGTTTGTCAATCTTTAAACTCTTGTCATTTTCAGATGATGAAGATCCAGGATGTTTGAGAATCTTGCTGTTTGGGAGGAGAGGAAATGGAAAGAGCTCCACAGGAAACACTATCCTCCAAACAGATGAGTTTCATAGTAAAGCCAGTTCGCAGTTGGTGACCACTACTTGTCAGAATGGATTTGGTGAAGTAAATGGTAAATCAGTAGCTGTTATTGATACCCCAGGACTCCTTGACATTACAGTGTCAAAAGAACAAGTGCAGGAAGAAATGATGAAGTGTGTTTCACTGTCCGCACCTGGACCTCATGTGTTCATCATTGTGTTGAGTTTGGGAAGAATCACTCAAGAGAAGCAAGACACTTTAGATGTGATAATGAAGATATTTGGCCCAAAAGCCGCAGAGTTCAGTATTGTTCTCTTCACTAAAGGAGATGAACTGAAAGATCAAACAATAGAAGAATATGTAGAGAAAAATGATGAACTCAAGAAACTGATCGGAGAATGTGGAAACAGATTCCTGGCTTTTAACAACACAGAAACACAAGACCGGACGCAAGTTACTGAGCTGATAAACATGATAGAAGAGGTGAAGAAGTCTAATGAGGGCCGATACTTCACTAATGAGATGTTTGAGGCAGCGATCTCCATTGAAAAGAGAGGAGAAATGCTAGAAGAGAATAAAAGAAAAAATCAGGCTCAAGTTGAAGAATTAGAAGCCAAATATGACCTGGAAATCAAACGCATGAGAAAGAGACTGGAGGAGAAGAAACTAAAGATAGATGAGGAGAGAGAGAGGCTGGAGAACAAGTTCAGAGGACTCGAGGAAACACTGAAGAGAGAGTTTGAGGAGAAAGAAAAATCAGACCAGAAGAAACAAGAGATGGAGGATCAGAAACGATCAGAGGAGGAAGAACAGCGAAGAGCTGAATATGATCAAAGAATAGAAGAGATGAAGAGAGAGACTGAAAATCAGAGATTACAGTGTGATAAACAGCAAAAAGAAAGAGAAGAGGAAGATAGGAAGAGAGAAGAAGAATATAAACAAGCTCGAGATAAGATGAAAACTGAGCAGGAACGCATGTCAGAGTTAAGAAGAAAACAGGAAGAGGAGATAAAAAAGAGAGATTTGGAGGAACAAATGAAGAAGGGACAAGAAGAGAAAGAGAGAGAAGAATGGATGAGAAACATAAAAGAGGCAGAAGATGATGAAGAGACTCAAGAGGACATTAAACGACAGCAGAGAGAATGGGAGGAAGAGAAGAAACAACAGATGAAAGAACGAGAGGAAGAGGAAAGAAAGATAAAAGAGAGACACAAGAAACAACTGAGAGAAAAACTAGAAGAACTGGAGAATATTAGAGAGAGATTTGAAACTGAAAGAGAAGAAGAAGAACAGATGATAGAGAAGGAGAGAGATAAACATATAAGAGAGAGAGAAGAAAAAGAGAGAGAATATGAAGAAGAGAGAAATGAAATAAAAAGACGTTATGAGCAGCTGGAGCGAGAGAGAAAAGAGGAGTGGGAGAGAAGAAAACGAGAGGATGAAGAGAGACGAGCGGAGAAGAGAAAGAGATGGGAGAAAATAATGGAAGATCTGAAACGAGAGCAAGAAGAGATCTGGATAAGAGAAAGAGAGGAGAGAGAAACAATAGAAAGAGACGAAAAAGAGTGTGAAGAAATAAAACGGAAACATGAAGAGGAAATAGAGAAGATGAAGAAGAAACATGAAGATGAAGCCAGAAAACAAGAAGAAGAATTGAATAAATTCAGTAAGAGAAAAGAGCAGCAGGTTCAGGAGCTCAAGGAGAAAATTGAAAAACAATATGAACTGAAAAAGAAACAAGAAAAACGGTGTCTTGTCATGTGAAACAGTTTTAAACATTATTGATCTCTTCTCTTTTGTTGTATATGTGAAGGGGTTTTCTGTATTTCTCTTATTCTCGATTCCCTTAATCAGGGCTCTTCATATCTGCTCCTGTAACCCTGCACTTACACCTGATGCTCATTAAAGTCCCCCTGCAGTCAGTAATATTATCCCTTAAAACTAATCTTTGATAATCAAAATGACATATTTAAACGTTTTTTCCTGCGACAAAAATTCTTCATGCCTTAAAATATCTTGAATGTAACTCGACACCCTTGCCTCATTTAGAATACTTGGTTCTATGAATATGCAAATGAGCCCCGCCTCCACTCACTCACACCAGCTCAGATTACCTGATCCACTCGCTCAACTTTACTGTAGTAACTTTACTGTTTCTGGCAAAACATGAGAATGGAGAAGCAGTTGCTATAGTTATGAAATCTCACACATAAAGGACCACTTACTTTTCAACAAGTTTAACATTTACTTAACTATACAACTGTACAGTATTTGAATTATGGAGATTATTAAAGGTGGTCTGATGGATGACACAGAGTAGGGCTGGGACACTAAATCAATGCATCGCGATTCTTCAAACAATTCATGGATCAATTCTGAGATTTACAGTATGCATTGCGATTCCCTCTCCAATTGATTTAGTTTTTAACAGCAGATGGCGCTGTGTGCTTTAGAAAACAGCCATACTCTGATTGCTTCCAATTCCTTATGGTGTGTTCACACCAAAAGCGAAGCGTACATTCACATCGCGTTACTCGCTCCAGATTACTTGCGGGATGTTTCTTGTTTTCGAGTCACTCGCGTGAATAAAAACATTGCACGATTAGGAGTGTCTTCACGCGCATCATCATCATCGTCATCATCATCAACATCAACATCGTCATCATCAACATCAACAACAACAACAGCATTTTTCTCTCTGCCATTTTTTCCATCATCAACCATTACTTTTTACATTACCATTACATTACCATTTACTCTTGCTGCCCTGTACCTATTGTAGAACCTCGAAACGCCGAGGTGTCTTGCGCGGAAAACACGATTAAGGCTAATATCGGGCGTTTGCAGCAAATTCGCCAAATTTGCGTCTATTCACTTCTTTGCATTTACTTTGTTTTTAATCTACTCACAAAAATAATTCAATTCGCGTTTGGTGTGAACACACCATTACACACACTGCTTGAATCTTCCATATAATAATCTTTCATAAAGTTCAAAAACGTTGAAGCAAATTACAAGGGTTTTCACAGTTATTCAATTTAATCATATAATCACTCACTAGCCTATACTTTTTAACGATTTAATAATTTTTCATATTACTTATTTTTCTAGCTCTTGCAATATTTGCTATTGTCGTTTAATCTTATGATTGTGTGGCATTAAGGTATGTTGGTCTTCATAAGAGATAAGAGAATGTCTCCATTTCAAGGTTTTTCATCGTCACAGGACGATGTTGTGAAGCAGTAATTTTCTGTAGCTTTTGCTATAATAACACTTGATGTATGTGTATCACAAACATGAACGAATGAACTAGTCTCTGTTTCCTCTGTATCTTACTAAAGGGCTAGGGTCCCTTATAAGACAATGCAATTTGCTAGACCCGTTTCCTGATTTGCTGTCAGAGGCGAAGAACTGGAAACAATAAACTGCTTGCCTAATACCCATATACTAAAGATCGAGAGTCTAAAGGCCCGTTCACGCCAAGGACAATAACTATAAAGATAACGATAAAGATATAGTTCTAAAAATCGTTCTCCATATTAAAGAATAGCAGAGTTCACACCACAACTGTAACGATAAAGATATAAGGAACGATATTGTTGCGATCACTTTCAGAACAATTTTTTTCCAGCTGTTGAACGATAAAACACTGACAGCCAATCAGAATACACTCAATTTTAAAGGGCTCGCGCATTTAAAATGGCAGACGACATGGTAGAGAAGCTAATCGCCGAGGTCTAGAAAAACCCACTGTTTGACAGTCAAGCCTGTGTTCAAGAAAATGGATATGGAAAACAATTGTTCAAACCCTCTGAATAAACGATGAGAAGTACCTCAGGTGTCCAGCGCTCGTTTCCACATCATCTTGCTTCCTATGAAGTCGCGGTGAAAAAGACTAGGTGTTGTTTTAATTCCACTATATTGACTCCGTCAGCTAAATTCACTGTTAGATTATTAGCGCGACTACACTAGCTTCACTCGAAACATAGCATGCTGAGGACATCTGCTGGTTAAAGCCTGTAAGTGCAGCAAAAACA
Organism: Leuciscus idus; assembly: GCA_021554675.1. Taxonomy (NCBI): domain Eukaryota; kingdom Metazoa; phylum Chordata; class Actinopteri; order Cypriniformes; family Leuciscidae; genus Leuciscus; species Leuciscus idus. The sequence continues at coordinate 3,361,677 of CM038625.1, read as the reverse complement.
TGTTCAATGACGTCATACACACTGCAGCGCGCGAGCTTAGAATAAACAGACCGTTATCGTCCGTTGGTGGTGTGGACGCAAATATAGTTATCTTTATAGTTATCGTTCTCGGTGTGAACGGCCCTTTAGACTCTCTTTGCTGCTTCTTTTCTTTTTTCTCTACTGATTGACAATAAAGAACATTTATATTCAACACTTCAGAATTTTGTCTCTTCCTTAACACATGGAAAGATGGAGTTTATATTTATTTACTTAAACAGTCCCATTGAGAAACAATATATCTTCTACCAAAGGAGTCTTAGTGAAGATGACCAGCAAAACATTTTCAACAAATTCATTTCCTACCATATTGGAGAGAAAAGATGAAGCATGTTGTTCGACCAGTTGTGGATGTTTCAAGCAAAGAACTCTTCTCATATTTTTGCGTAATGATGCATTTAAAAGTTGATGGCCAAACATATCTTTTTAAAAGTTCACATTGTTGTTGCAGATTAAATATAATACGGATAACATTAAATAGTCTCTTTTTTTATCAGATTAATTGTTTATTAGTCACTTAAACCCCTTCATCTAAACCTCTCACCGTTGGTCACGCACATCTGCCATGTTTGTAGTTTTTTAACATTTTTTACTTGTGTTTGTAATTCTGAACCGAATCCTCCAAAGCACAATGGGTTGTGTGCAATATTAGCCATTATAGTGAGCACGAATCCACACTTCCAAAATCCACTGGGAATAGTAGATCATCCTGGGGACTTCTGGCATACTCTTTTCAACATACTATGCTTTGAGACACTTATTCTAATCTCACATACTATTTAGGATGGATAGTATGGACATTGAGAAATGATGTGATGCGTAAAGCATATTATGAGGAAATGAAAGTGCTTTTTGACCTTGGATGCATGTAAAACTATAGTAGAGACTCCAAAACAAAATGAGGAGCCTTTAAAATAGCACAGCATTCTGGATGGCCGTAGCCAAATTGGCCGGTGAGTGAACAAGTTAATTTCAATCCCTGAATACTACTTTACTTCAGAATAACATTACAAATCAAAAGGAAATCCTTTTCTTTTCAAAAATATTTTTATTCAATCAATATATTTAAACTATTAAAAACAGTTCTAAACATTTTGGTACTGTGTTTGTTACCCAGAGTACAGTGCATCAGCAATTTACAGCCATGAAAGCCTTTTTAAGTGTGCAAGAATGTAAATTAAACACATGCGAGAGAAGAAAAGCTGAGAGCTGGGAACCAGCGTCCAAAGGCAGAACTTAAAGGTCCCATGACATGCTACTTTTTGTAGGCTTTAATATAGGCATTAGTGGTCCCTAGTACTGTATCTGAAATCTTTTTCCAAAAATTCAGCCTTGGTGCAGAATTATAGCCACTACAAGCCAGTCCCAGAATGAGCTTCCTTTAGACGGGCCGTTTCGGTGTCTGTAGCTTTAAATGTTAATGAGGAGTAGAAAGGCGGCGCAAGGTGGAGGCTGGGTGTGGCCTTGACCATCTTGCAGGAACATACTATTGAGCAACGGTACCATGCATGTTTACGTTGGATGTATTGCAATGGCACGAAGACACGCAGTCGTTCAAGCATTTCAGTTCGACCCAGAATCGGATCCAGATGGAGAAGCAACGGATGAAGAAGTTGCAACTCAGCGGCACCAGCAGGACGTTTCCGAATGGTTAGTTTAAAATATTATGTCTGGATATGGTACTTTAGTGAATAACAATAATACTTAAAATTAGATCTATGAAACGACAAAATGATATTACATAATTTATTTGTTTACATAATTTATATTTCATATATATTAAAAGTAATATATATAAAAGTATATATATATATTGTTGTATAATATCAAGAAAATGCAATTACCTGCCTCCTTATTTATTATAGATGCCTTTTTGTTACACATATTTAGCCAGTGTAATGCATTGCATTCAATGTTGTTATTTATTTTGTTTGTAAAAGATGGCTTATATTGTTTTGGCATAGATGTACAGTAATTGGTTATGTATGTATATGTGACTGTGCCAACCCATGTTAAGAGGAGCAGAAAATTGCGATTATGTGTGTGCGCTAGACTCCTAGAACTTTAAATGAACTCAGCCATCTTAGCTGAGTTTACTGTAGTTCAAGGACATGAAGAGGTGGACCGCTTGCACCTGACTGGAGAAGGATCTGGGAAACTTTGGAGGAGTGTCAACCAAATGCCAGTTGTAAACAAGGAGTATAAAAGACTGATGAACGGACTGCCTCTTGGGATACTGATACGCCAGTGCCCCCGACGCCTAGAAGCCCAGAGCTGAGGACAAGAAACCCCAAGCAGAAGAGAAGAAGCCCAGAGCTTACTACACCTTTGTTTCAAAACATGACTATTGTATTTTATACTTAAACGATTAAGTTGCATTCGCCTTTTATATTTTTGTTTATTATAAAAATAAAAGTAACCAATTAAAAGAAATTTAATTGATTACAAAATCTGCCTACTGAGATTTAGATTTATGATGCTGGAAGACTTTTAATGAGAACATACCACAGAGGAGTCTTCTGACCAAATTGTAAGTACCTTTTGAATGCTTACGGTTTAGGTCAGATTTGACTTTCTTTACCTTACCTGAGAATAATAAATAAATAGGTAAAAGGTGTTAAGAGTAAAGTACACACCGTAAAACAATATATAGCATGGGGGGAAAACTCTTTATTGTGCCTAGATGTTCTAGTACAGAGATCTGCAACGTCTGTAATTTATCTTATTACAATTACATCAAGCTCTGCGATCTTGAAATGCGGATATCGCGCGCACCATATAACCAACAGGAAAACGGTTATCCAAATAACAAAGAAGTGTACAACACTCGCTTTACAGTTTGTGTGTCCACATTCTACGTATAACAAGCTAGGTAACCATAAACAGTAAACAAGCAACACACTTATATATCATTAGTTGACTTGCTTGTCCGAGGTGTGTAGCTGAGCCAAAGAGAGTTGGTACTGATCCAGACTTTAGTTTCAGACGTTCAGCAAGCCCAGCTCTGTATTGACCCAAGTTGAGGGAACAGTCGTCGGTGAAATGTTTGCCGCAGACATGCAAAACTTTGGGAAGTTGTGTCGGCGCATTTCCAGAGAAAATGAAATTAATCCACTGGTTCTTCTGGGGCTTGGATGAAGGCTTCGGTGTTCATTTGTACATCCAGTTATTGAGCAATTATTCGCTCGCTCAAAAGCCATGATATCTCTCGTGGACAAACTAAAATCGCGCGCGCGCGTTCCTACTTCCTAGCTCATTTTCTCATGGTCGGGAAATATTCTCTGGGCGGGCAAAGCAGAGAAAGGGGAGGTAACATTTCTCCTTATGACGTCATAAGGAGGAGATTCAAGATCAGCCTGATTGAGCCTCCATTTTCTCAAAGGCAGAGAAAGATAGCAAAAGCTCGATTTACACCGATTCAAATTTCTAGAAACTTGGGGACCATATACAGGCTAGGGGAACTCATATTAATGTTAAAAAACCTCAGAAAGTGGAAATTTCATGTCATGGGACCTTTAAGGTATCTTAAAAATTCTACAAGTGAGCAAAAACAACAAGTGTCCCACAACCTTCACCCATAACTGGTTGGTGGCAGACAGGCCACTGACCCTCAGTGTGAAGTCCTCCATTTATACACCATCATGGACCGAATGAAGCTGTTGACATGTTGATGGCAATCCCTCTGCACCACCGTCCTGATCTTCTGCTCACACCGTCTGGCAGTGTTCTTCTCATCAATGGTGAAACTGTAAGAAAGTCATGGCACACACACACACACACATACACACAGAGAAAAAAACTGTTATCCACAGCACCAATAAAGATAAAAAAGACAGTGTAAGGGAGAAATGGTGATCAAAATTCTGTAGCAAAACAAAATGCGACTAATTTTAAAAGTTTAAAAAGCTGTTTTTTATGCCTAATACCTACAGAAAACTAACAAACCGCCTGGTGACAGCAATGCCCTTCCCAGGGTGCAAAGACAAGTGGACCTGAAAGAAATCAAAATAAATTTGTTTCAGTGATGTGTTACTTGTTGAGGATGTATAACACATACACATGTATTTCATACACTCAAACAATACATCTATGTTAATAAAAATCATATTATGCTAGACCTTGCAGAATATTTTGCCATGGCATGCATTTGACTTGTCGTTGATGCATAATAGATGATTAGCAACTGTGATTCTGAACTAAAATTAGGCTAATTTGTACCCCGTTTATATTTTTTATTACACGGTCCATCGCTCCATCCAGCTTTATATTATCCCCAGATAACAACATCTAAAAACAGAAACACAGGCTCATCCGCGTCACTGAAGTCAGCAGCGCTATACGCTCGCTAGGAATGGTTTTACTTAGTGGAAGTTTTGTTTTTGGTGAGCTAATAAAATAATACAACTCAGTCAAATCAATATTTTGTGTACAGTTTTTAAATTTAATTTAATTATGCCATCCAGTATCGTGGACTCGCTCTCTCTCGGTTCATACAAAGGCTGCTGCCGCCATTTTGCAACTGTTTTGTACACAGTTGGATTATAAGATACTAACAGGTACGGTTTTAAAACAGTTTAATCTCAAATAAATATCTCTTATCTCCATAATTATTTATGTGGTGAAATGCTGTGTAATAAGTGTTATGACTGTAAACCGTATCTCTTAAATGTCCGTCTAGTTTCGCCGCTGAAACTGCTCTCTCTGCGGAAGCTTTGCGTTTATAGACCTAATAAAATATTTCACCTCAGATCAATATTTTGTGTCTAATTATTTACTGAAGTGGCAAGTATCTGTGTAATAAGCGGGATAATGTACATCCAGCCGGTTGTTATCTCAGAATAAACCCCTTCAGTCCAAAGTGACTTACATTGCATTTCAAGGTTTTCTTATCAGTTCTTGCTTTCCCTGAGAATCGACCTTGGCGTTGTAAGTGCCAATGCTCTACTGTTTGAGCTACAGGAAACTTCTGTATTTTTCAACCTGGACCAAGTTTTACGATGTTTTCATGTCTAATTAAAATTGGAAACTAATTGATAATGTCCAGTATCGACAAACGAAACAAACTGCAAATGTAATAGCCTACTTTTGAGCACTGTCAATGTACGTCTATAAAAGTGCTTGTTTTTGCCAATGACAGACTTGGAACATTATTAAAAGGATCTCTACAGATATAAACATTTGTGTTAATTGTAAGATCTTTTTTGTTTAAACACAAATGGCCATTTATCAAATCTCCTCAAACCCTCAGAATCCATTGACGTAATTTTATCTCGCACACTATCGTAAAACAAACTTCGTTCACCAAAAAGGTTTCGGTTTGTCTTTCCACAGTTCCAATTATCATCAACTCTGGTTTGGTTGAAATAAACCCTAAGCTAATTCACTATTAGATTTGAAAATGTCAGGAGAGCAGCTGGTAGACAATCTAAGGTATTTCCGACCAGAAATTATTGGGCGAGGGAAGAGATTGCAACTTTCACTGGCTAAATTTGTAGTTTCATTCACACTTAAAAAACAATGAACACTATAATGTTAAAAACTAATAATAATATTAACTTACCAAACTTCCAGAAATCCAGCGTCCTGCTTCTCCAGTCACCATCAGTAGTGTTCTGTCAGTGTGATGTGGTGCATCAGGTGGCGCGCAATATACTGTACAGCAATCCGGTATTATTGCCTGGCATACTACAGCCAGCTTACAGCAAGACTAAAATATACCGTAAAACATTCCTGCTCAATCAAAATGACCCAGAATGCAAAGTAAATTACCATATTTTCCTGTAATGTAGAAATGTGGTATGTTTCTGTAAAAACCTACAGTACTTTTTCGAGCTTCTAAATCTACAGAGTATATGTGTGTGTGTGTGTGTGTGTGTACGTCTCCGAAAAATTCTGTTGGGTTCTAGCAATAAGTGTCTCACGACAAAAATATGAAAGTTATTACTCACCTCTATCACCTCTAGATAAGTAAGGGATAATCCACGGCTAGCCATGCATTAAAGGATTTTAATGCACGACGTAGAGGCGAAGAACCACCCGACGCGAAGCGGAGCCTCTACGAAGTGCATTAAAATTCTTTAATGCATGGCTAGCCGTGGATTATCCCGCTTATACCTTGGTTATTTGCCAAGTTAAAAATAAGTTAAAGCTGTAACTGATGTTTACAGTGTAATTTTTTAACAGACGTGTAAAAATGACGGTTATTTCTTAAGTTAAGGCTCGGCAGTTCTTGCACTCCGTCCGCTTTAAATAAAGTAGAGCCATCGGATTGCTTTTATTTGAATGAATTCACATTTATTTAAATTCATTATTAAAAGAGAGAGACAGAGAACTGAAGGAGGAGAGAGAGAGAGAGAGAGAGAGATGCGTGCGCGAGTTAACGTTACCTGTGTGCGTCGATCTCTTCTTTAAAGTCTAGCAGCTAACGTTACAGTCCCCTCGTTGCTTAAGCATATAGCTAACTTAATGATTCTTTAATGGATTTATTACAATTATTTATGAATGACAGGCAACACTGAAAGTGACAAGGCAATCTTTATTTGAACTAATCATGTCATTTATTTATTGTTAATTCTTTGTGCCGCTTTTTGTCATTCAGCATCTTCTCCAAGTCTTCTATTTCGTCTTGTGCCTGGGCCCATTTCTCAGAGTTGCCATATTCACCATACAAATTAAACAATATGCAAAAATCATCCATTTAGCCTACCTAAACGTTTTCATTTGCGTCTCTCACTCTGCTTGCAAGTGTATCTGTGTTACTATGGTTACCAATGTAGCGGATTAATTTCGAACTGTAATCAAACTGACTGGAACTTCCTGTGCATTAAACGGTTTTACTGCACACCTTCCAGCCAATCAAAATCGAGTATTTAAACAGCCCATGGTATAAGCAGAGCCCGTCTACGGAGAGCCTTGGCACTTCCTATTAGCCCCATTGTATCGATCTTGGTTGCAGTTCCATTAGAATTCCACTGGAGGTGATCGCGGGCGAGTGCAGACTGAATGGGAGTCTATGGGGCTAGACGGCTAAATGTGTCTCTTTCACCCGATTGCTGTTGAGAAATCTCAGATTTTATTGTAGGTTTTGCAAGTTCAACATGGGTTATAGGTCGAAAGTTGAATGAACGAGTACTTATTTCTTTTCGATTTCTTACAGGTTGAGTTGTTGTTGCCCATAACACGCTAGCATTCTGCTAATGACGTCAGCGTTCTGACGTCATTGACATTTTAAAAGACTTTTTAAACCAAACAAGAGACTCTAAAAAATCTAACACCCAGCAATGTGTAATTTCTTTGCATCTCCTTTCGAATACAACATTCAAATTACTAGACAAAAAATGATATCCTGAGAAAAGTGGATTTTGAGGGTTTTTCGCCATAGACCTCCATTCATTCTGCACTCGCCTGCGAGCGCCCCCGCATGGACAGAGACCTGTTACTGCAGCCAGTCCAGAAACCGGAAGCAAGCAGAGAGTGCCAATTCTCTTCCTATTAGACATTCTCTGGTATAAGCCTCTTTATTCTATCCACCGTATTCCTGGCGACCTCACTGCGTTTTGAATTAAGCCTTGTTTATACTTTCGCCCGGCTCCGCAGCGCGAGTCTCCGCAGACTGCGCGCGCACCTCCCCAAACGGACGAGGCGTTTATACTCGACGCGCTCGCCGTTGTACTATTCTTTGAAACGATAGGGGGCGACTCCAGTGATTATCCTCTAACCATCAGGAATCAGCGATGAGAAGAAGAAAGCTATACACACGTGACAATGTTTATTTTAGTACACGGCCACCAATACCACACTACAAAAAGAATCGTGTAAAACCCAGTAAACCCTGAGATTATTGCTAGTGACAATAAAACAAAATATATGGATATGAGAATGTGTATACAAGATAACTAAATTAACGATCTCTTACATATTTTCTAATTTCACTAAACATTTCATTAAGTTTCGTGAACATTTTTATTAAACATGCACCTTTATGTTCTTTAAAAATACTTTTTATGCTATTGTATACTCATTTTTAAAATGTAAGCAACTCATTTAGACGTGCAAACTGGGTGCCAGTGTGGTGAGAAGTTCGAGCTCGGCCAGATTCGGTTCGAAGTCGTTCATCTTCGGATGCGGCGCCGCGCGCGTTGTTACAAAATCTGCCGTGCACACCGCCAGGCGAAATGGGCCCTTGCGCACCCAACGCGCGCGACCGCCCACTCCGCGATGACGTCATTTTTGCCGCGCGCACCTTCGCGCTCGTGCGGACGCGTCGAGTATAAACCAGGCTTTATGGGTGGCACTTCCGGTTTGGGGAACTTCCATTCAAAAAGGCTGAAACGAATCATTTCAAATCATAAAGTTGCCCTACAAATAAAGCTGATCTGTCAGTTTGACTGGATAAGATGTCAATTTTCCTTCATGATTTATTTTCAGACATCATGAGAATAACGTTATACTTGGTATTTTTAACGTGACATGTTATAACAAGAATATCTATGGCAAGAGCTCTTTTCAGTCGCTGCTTTCTTTTCCTCATGATTGATTTCTTTTTTCTCTTATATCCGCTGTAAAAGTATGAAAAAGGACAACATATGCTGCACATTTGTGGTCTGTTCTCCCGAATTTAATTTACGATAGAATCTCTCGTTATATTCTCCTCAAATCATCACGTCTCTTTCCAGGTTTGTTTTTACAGGTAATAATCTGTCAAAACGGAAATCACTTTGAAATAATATCACGTAATGCTGAAGTTAATGAACATTTTTGATTAAGGCAACATTAGTTACATAATACGGATATTATATTACTAACGTTACAGTGATATTTAACCCGTTCGTTATTGCTGTGGAAAAACTCGCGCTTTTGGGGTTAACTTATTTGGTCTGTTAAAAGTTGTTGATGCTTTTACACTTTTAAATTTCCTTTTCGATGGTTGAAGGATGAGTAGATTAATGTCGTCTCATTGTGACACTTTTTTAACGTATTGCTGTGTGTGTGTGTTCGCCGCTGCGACACGCACATTCTCCTTCTAAAAGAGCACGAGCGTCTTTTTCAAGATGCCTCGTTCTTCCTGCGGCTCTTGCCGAGCTCCACTCAGCGACGGGGACCACCACGTCATCTGTGTTTCCTGCCTGGGTGAGGATCACGCAGCTATCGCGCTCGACGAGGGCGGCTGCCCTCACTGCGATTTAATGCCTTTGGTGACTCTGCGGACTCGCCGAGCATTCTTCCGCAAAGCTGCGCCCGCGCCTTCGCCCGCCGAGCTGCCGCGCCGTAAAAAGCGCCGCGCTCAGCGGGTCCCTGAACCTCCTCCATCCCGCGAAAGCTCGCCGGTGCGCCCGCCAGCTTCGCCGCCTGCTTCACCCGAGTCTCTCACCGCCGGTCAGCGGCCGCCGTCTGCCGCCGCGTCCGCCATTGAGAACTATGAGGAAGTTTTACGAGTGGAGGACGACAGTTGCTCTATCCTGGCGTCGGGCAGTGAGGACTGGTCGAGCTCCGCGGACCTCGCACCACCCTCTCACCGGCCCTCTGGGAAAAGAGCTAGCATCGAGGCGGAGCTGATGCGTCTGCTCGAGCAGGCCGTCGAGAGCCTCGGCCTTGAGTGGTCGACGCCCCAACAGCCTGCACTCAACCGCCTGGACGGCTGTTTTCTACAAAGGGAACGTGCTTCAAATCCTTCAAGACCAGCTCCCTTCCTTCCTGAGCTTCACGAAGAGGTAGCTAAGTCTTGGAGCGCCCCCTTTTCAGCCAGAGTGCGTGCTCCCGTGTCCGCAGCATTCTCCGTAGTCGACGGTGCTAAGGACAAAGGGTACCACTCTCTTCCTCCCGTCGAGGAAGCGGTAGCCGCCCATCTTTGCCCGCCCTCTGCTGGACGGCGCGCTAAGACGCCGCTGCCATCTAAAGCCTGCCGTACTACCTCAGCCCTGCACGGTCGCGCTTACACCGCCGCCGGACAGGCTGTCTCGGCGCTTCATTCAATGGCCGTGCTCCAGATCTTCCAAGCCAACCTTCTCCGCAAATTGGACGAGGAAGGACCGGAAGCTGTGAATCTCACGGATTTGAGGAGCGCGACGGATCTCGCCCTTCGCGCCACTAAATCCGCCGCGCAGGCCATGGGGCGGAACATGGCGTCTCTCACCGTTGCTGAGAGACACCTCTGGCTAACGCTCTCGGAGATGTCGGATTCGGAGCGCTCTGCTTTTCTCGACGCCCCCGTCTCCCCCGCTGGCCTCTTCGGATCTTCTGTCAAGGATTTCGCAGACAGATTCGCCGAGGTTCAAAAGACATCGCAGGCCATGAAACATTTCCTGCCCAAGCGCTCGAGCTCCGCAGCAGGTCGCTCAAAACAGCCGTCTGCTCGCAGCTCTCAGCCGCAACCCCCAGCTGCCGCCGCCCCACAGCGCCGTCAGCCCAAGGATCAGAGACCGCGCTCTCGCTCCGCCGGCCGCCGCCCCCCGCCGCGTGGGCCACGGCCGAGGATTGAGGTAAAGCCCGAGGCCTCTAAGTCTTCCTAGCCAGCCTACGGAAGCGACGGTGTTCAAGTCCCGCTGCGGCCGAACTTCCACCGAAAATTTTCGCTCGCTCAGTTCCAGTAATTGCGACTGTTCCAGCGTATTTCGCAGTAAACAAGTCGGCAGTACAGCCCGCTTGCCTGCACACAAACGCCGTTTTTACGGCGACCCAGATAAATCCCAAAAAGAGTGTATTTTCTGGTATTCCGGCCACGGCCGATGGTGTTATGAGTGTAGTAAACATGCCCACTGCCCAGTGCCCATTCCTACACACAGACACGGCCCGCCACACACGGCCCGCACAAATAAAACCGACTCATGTCGGTTGTGCACCAAATGTAGTGATTGTGCCCACGCCCCAGTGCCCGCAAACACTACACGCTACATGTCTCACGGTTTCTGTAAAAACGAAACCAACGCACATACAGTCTGCACAAACAGACGGTGTTCTCAGCGTTATGCATGGGCCCGTTGTCCCGCGCCCTCATTCGCTCACAGACATATTAAACCCCACGGGGCTCACCACGCTCGCTCTCCCTCAGCACACAGCTGCAGGAGAACTGAGCGCGGGCAGACCGCTCGCTGTGATCAGCGCGCCCCCAGTCTCGCATGCTGCAAACGCGGCGCTCATGTTACAGCACACTGTTGCTCTCCGCTCGCCACTAGATCGCGGCCAGAGCCCAGATATCATTCCACCCCTAGCCACTCACGCGAAAGCGTGGGCAGAGCTCCCCGGGGTCTCAGAGTGGGTGCTGAACATTATAGAAAGAGGCTATTCGCTACAGTTCGGTCGACGCCCGCAACGCAAAGCGGCGCGAATCGAAACTACGGTGAAAAAGGAAGTAGCACACCTACTTCGAGCCGAAATAGCGAAGCTACTGAGCAAAGGGGCTATAGAACCCTTATCACAAGCTCAGAGCGAAGGGGGCATGTACAGCAGATATTTTCTGGTACCCAAGAAAGACGGGGGTCTCAGACCCATTCTAGATCTAAGACGGCTAAACAAAGCACTTCTGAAACGACGGTTCAGAATGCTCACGACCAAGAAAATCCTCTCGCAAATTTGCCAAGGGGACTGGTTCATGTCGATAGATCTGAAAGACGCTTATTTCCAAATACAAGTAGCGTCACGTCACAGGCGATTTTTGAGATTCGCCTTCGAGGGTCAGGCATACCAGTACACAGTCCTGCCATTTGGCCTATCCCTGGCACCTCGCGTATTCACGATGTGCATGGATGCAGCGCTCGCACCCCTCAGGCTGCGAGGCATACGAGTGCTGAATTATCTGGACGATTGGCTGGTTCTAGCTCGATCACAGTCGGAGCTCATAGAACACAGGACCGTATTACTCGATCACCTCGAGAATTTGGGTCTCACAGTCAATTGGACGAAGAGTTCGCTGTCTCCCAGTCAGAAAATATCCTTTCTGGGCACAGATTTGGACTCGCTGTCTATGACAGCACAGCTGTCGCCGCAGCGCAGACTAAGTATTCAGCGCATGACAGAGATTTTTCGCCACAACGCTTTGGTCCCGCTCAAAAAGTTTCAGAGGATGCTGGGTCTCATGGCTTCAGCATCCTCAGTGCTTCAGCTGGGTCTGCTTCGCATGCGCCCGCTGCAGTACTGGCTGAAAGCGCGCGCGCCGCGCAGAGCTTGGACCTCCGGTCTCGCGCTCCTCAAGGGCGATCAGAAATGCGTTGCAGCTCTGAAACCTTGGACAGTGACCGACTGGTACCGGTTAGGTGTAAGCCTGGGGACTTCCTCGAGTGTGAAGGTGGTGTCTACGGACGCCTCAACCTCGGGATGGGGAGCGCTGCTCGAGGGCAGACCGTTATTCGGCCAGTGGTCGGAACGGGAAAAGCTTCTGCATATAAACTGCCTGGAAATGATGGCAGTCGACAACGCGCTGAGGCGTTTTTGTCCCCATATAAAAAGACACCACGTCTTGGTCCGTTCGGACAACATGTCAGTGGTGGCTTACATAAATCACCAGGGAGGTATCAGATCCAGAATCCTTCACAGGCTGACGGAACGCCTCCTGATCTGGGCTCAGCACAATCTGCGCTCGCTCAGGGCAGCGCATGTGCCCGGCCTTCTGAATGTGGGGCCAGACAGACTGTCCAGAAACAATATTCCGGCAGGAGAATGGTCTTTGCACCCGCAGACAGTCGAACTGCTGTGGAAGACGTTTGGCAGAGCGAAAATAGACCTATTTGCGTCTCAAGAGAACGCTCATTGCCAAGAATTTTTCTCCAAGAGCAGGGACGCGCTGGCTCACGTCTGGCCCCGCTGCCCGCTCTATGCGTTTCCCCCTGTCACGCTCCTACCCCAGGTGTTAGAGCGAATCAGGGAGAGCGGATGCCCAGTGCTGCTCGTCGCCCCATTCTGGACAAACCAAGCCTGGTTTCCAGTCCTGATGCAGCTGACGAGTACCGCCCCGTGGCCGATACCGGTGAGGAGGGATCTCCTCACACAGGCGAACGGCTCGATCTTGCATCCTTACCCGGAGCGTTGGTCCCTGCACGTGTGGGCCATCAACGGGTACCCGTTAACCTCCCAGCGGGAGTGTTAAACACGATCACTCAGGCTAGAGCCCCATCCACTAGGCGGCTCTATGCCTCAAAATGGTCTGTGTTCACTAGCTGGTGTGCAGCGAGTGGTACTCCGCCCTCATGCTGTGGGGTGACGGAGATCCTCTCTTTTTTACAAGAGCTGCTGGATAAGGGTAGAACCCCATCCACGCTCAAAGTTTATGTGGCGGCCATAGCAGCGTTCGCTGAACCACCGCTCGGCCAGTCACTAGGAAGGAACGATCTGGTCATTCGCTTCCTTAGAGGAGCTAAGAGGCTGAACCCTCCCAGACCTCCCTCAGTTCTCGTTTGGGACCTCTCCACGGTTCTGGAAGCCATGAAAGGTGCCCCATTCGAGCCAATACAGTCAATAGACCTGAAACTCTTGTCTTTCAAAACAGTGTTTCTTCTGGCTCTCGCTTCAGTGAAGCGCATAGGGGATCTGCAAGCGCTCTCAGTGAGCGCGACGTGTATGGAGTTTGGACCTAATGACTCGAGAGTCATACTCAAACCAAAGCACGGATACGTTCCAAAATCCCTCAATACACCGTTTAGGGCACAGGTTATCTCCCTGTCGGCCCTGCCGGTATCTGAAGAGGAAGGTGACGCAGGCTTCCTTTGCCCGGTCAGGGCGTTAAGGGCATATGTGTCTCGCTCATCTGTTTTCAGACAGACGGAGCAGCTCTTCGTTTTGTTCAGCGGACGTTCTAAGGGACTAGCTGCGTCAAAACAGAGTCTATCCAGATGGATAGTGGATGCTATTGCGCTAGCTTACACATCCAGGGGCCTGCAATGCCCGATAGGTGTCAAAGCGCACTCCACAAGAGGCATGGCCTCGTATGGCGGCAGGCTGGGCCTCCCCGTCTACATTTATAAGGTTTTATAACCTCGAGGTTCCCGCTTTACAAGCTAAGTTGCTCTCGGTTTAATTTTTCAGTACTGCCCGCCCGATGCTATCGACTCGGGATGCTGAAACTGCTAGAGCGTCGATCACTGATCGCCTATATACTTCTGTGGGCAGTGTGTAAGTCCCCCTTATTTATCAGTCCAGGCCAAGTTCGCCCTGGCTGTGTGGAACACTTGATATAATATGCTCTTATCAGAGTTTTATATTACAGGAATGACGCTATTCTAGCCCCTCTTCCCGGATTCCCTGTGAGTCCCTTGTGATTAGGCACTGTATGAGCCCTGGGCACCTGCCCCTGGGACTTTAGTGCTATGTCTCAAGCACGCACGGTGTTTTACATTGTGTTCCCCTAGCGTAAGATTTTCTTACGCAAGTACGAGAGACCTCTCGTAAGAGAACGTACTCGGTTACTAACGTAACCTCGGTTCTCTCTAGAAGAGGGAACGAGTACTTGCGTATCTTGCCGTGCATGCGTCATGTTCTGATTCGCTTCAGCGATGAAAAACTGACCAAACCAGCCTCTCTGGGCCGTATTTATAGCCCTGGCCCCACCCGACTTCGGCGGGACATGACGTAATGGGCGCGAAGCGCCCTCATTGGTTCTGACGTCATGAGGAGCCTCTATCGATAGGCTGGTGCAGTTGCCGCAGAGCAGCCAATGGGCGCGCGAGCTGTCTCGCCCATGTCTGCATGCTGCTGCAATGCGTTTTACATTATTGCAAAATTAAGGATAATTTTTGGCTTCAATATCTCGAGGAAAAGAGGTTTTCCCCCTAGCGTAAGATTTTCTTACGCAAGTACTCGTTCCCTCTTCTAGAGAGAACCGAGGTTACGTTAGTAACCGAGTACGTTCTCTGTGGGTCTGTCCTCCAGCGATGTCGTCCGCCGAATAAATCATCAACTAACCACTGTATTTCGCCAAGTTCATTTAACGAACTTTCCTTTCAAATGTAAACAAACAGTATCTCACCACTTTAAAAATAACGAAACAAAATAAAATACATTAAAAAAAAACACTCACGGAGTGAATTTCTTGTCGAAACCACTCAATACACAATCTAAATAACAACTATAACTGGGTCATTCTACAGAAACGTCCACTTTTGGCATGGCAAGATGTCTTAAAATTGATTTATTTTTCTAACATTTAAACTTACACCACATTATTAGATTACCCTTTGACTTTATGAATAGGCTACACATAAATTAAAGCTTAATGATTTTTTATATTTTTTGTACATTTATTTAAAGACCGCTTGTACCATTTTTTTGTCACTGGTGTTACCTTACTTCTTTGGCAATATTAAAGGTTTTTATGAAATATTATTTCAATTTTTTTTCAGCACATGTAGACAGAGTTAGCGAAAAATAATAATAACACAACAAATAAGGAGATTATGTTTTATTTATTTTAATCGGGTTTGTTAAAAGTGTGCTTGAATGAGGTTAGTTCATTTGCACTACCATCTATTTGCTATAACAATGAAAATATTTGAAAACCAGTTAAAATCAAGTAATGATGCAATCCTTTAAATCTTAACTTTTGAGTGTAGCAGAATTAAATGGATGTAACATTATTACTATGTCACATGTGACATTGCATTTAATGTGAGAGAAAAAAAGACAGTAACACCAGTGACACAATAAAGTTTATCTATAAATGGGAGTCACTGGTGTTACTGGTGTTGCCCATAAGAAAGGTGACACCAGTGACAGTAACACCAGTGACAATTTTCATGAAAAATTAATTTTACAAAATGGCTGCTGCAAGGTAACAAACCACATGTTGTCAATCATGGTATACTAACTAAATTAAGTAGTTTAATCCATTTGTATTCTAGTTTTTTTTACAATTACCTAACAGTAAAGTAGGTCATACCAGTGACTTCAACTAAAAGCTTCATATGAAATCATGAGATAAATGAGAAGATTTCTGATAACTGAAAAGAGACAGTGGATCTACCATGGGCTTTTCTTCATAGATATCCAGGAAATTGGAAGAAGAAAGTCAAGTGATGTCATCAGTGTGATTTTTATTTCAAAATAAGAGATTTTTGTTTAACGGTAACACCAGTGACACAACTCCAGGGGACCACTACTTTCATTATAAATTTTATAATATTTATTCTGCATTTTTTTATATATATATATCATTAACATAATATATTTGATAGTTATGTATACATTATTGTATTTTAAATGGTGTAAAAATCTGTTATTGACCTCAAAATAAAGCATTTTCCCTCTGTACATGACTGTGGGGACGGGCACTTCTGTGGTGCTTGAAATTCTATATAATTAATAAAAATCAAATATTGCCACATTGATGGCTCAAGAGGGTGTAATTGTTCAAATAACATATTGTTTTATTTTAAAATGTAAAGAAATTGTAACCCTAAAGTGTTTTTTAAGTGTAATATTTCTGTAAAGGCTAGGGACAGAAAAATGGACATTTTCATAGAATGACCCAACTGAGTGTTTTCAACTGAGGAATACGCGTGTGACCGCTCTCCTCTGAATGACAATTAACTATCCAATAGGAATCCTCTTTCCAGTACGGGAGGCGGAACCATTACTTTATCAGCCATTCAGATAGGAAATGCTTCACTCAACCATATTTGCATATACATTATAAAAGTTTGAAAAGTGTAAACAAAAATAGCTTTCGGTTTTCGGAAATGTTATGTTTATTAAATATGTAAATGGAGCGTTATCTCACAAATTTGCATACATTTCTAGAACAAAATTCTTGTTTCGTTTTTCTTTTCTTTTTTGACATATTATAGTCAAAGGTTTTTACAGAGGGGATATTGGATTTCTCTTTTTATCACTCCATAGGTTTAAAAAAAATACTGTCAACAACCAGGAAAAAATAAATTTCCTTTTTTTTTTCTTTTTTTTTTTTTATGTTGAATAAAATCAGGTAAATTATATATGAACAAACCCCTCTGCAAAAACCTTCAGAATATTGATAGGAATAAAACTGTAAAGTTTGGTATATGTAAGTACTGCTGAAGTGGAGAGAAAAAGTGATTTTGAGAAGACAGACTTTAAAGATATTTACTGTAATTGAAATCTACAGACGCAAATAGATAAAGTGCTATAAAAGGTACACTTAAAAGTGTATTTAGGATGTTTTCTTTCCACTAGTCTGAAAAATAAAGCCAAAAAGCCCAAAATCTCAAAATTGACATGATAAAACAGTTTTTGTCTGTAGTGTCTCGCCTTAAAGACACAGTTACATAACAAACTTTAGAATTAAAGTTAATTCTGAATTACACAAGGACAAGTTTTTATTTTGTGAACAAATTTAAATTTAGTTTTTATATATTTAGTTTCAAACTCGGTTCACTGGACAAAATGCGTTGTCAACCTGCAACGTCATCAAACACAGACGACACTTGAATTAAATAAATATACATGTGCATATAATAGCTACATATGTGTATTTATAATGTAAATTCATTATTAATTATAAATGATAAATTGTCACATTTGAAAGTGAATGACACATTGTGATATTTAATATGAAAATAAATGTAATTGGTCATATTAGATGTGTCTTTTATCTTATTTAACTATAATCATGATCCAACTTATCTCTGTTGATTTGTGGTAGTTAGCCTGTTTATTATTATTATTTTTAATGAAGGCTATAGATCATGGGTGTCAGACTCAGTTCCTGGAGAGCAGCAGAGCTCTCTAATTAAACACGCCTAAACCAGCTAATCAAGGTCTTCAGGATTACTTGATCCCTTACAAAAATAACCTACAGGAATCCTGCAGGAATATTATGCAGATTTCCTACAGGATTTTCAGCTCATTTTCCTGAAGGAATACCTGCAGGAATTTTATGAAGGAAAACATGCAGGAATTACATCCCTGTAGGGTTTTAAAATATAATACTCAAAGTTCCTGCAGGACTGTTGTGGATATATATGCAATTATACAGATCTTCTTATGTCTTCTGTAGGATTCATGCAGGGGGAATAACTTCACTACAAACAATGTATTTTCACAAATTATTTATTGTATTTATTGAAACTGTAAGAGCAGAGCGAAGCTGAGTCCAATTCACAGCCAAATGTTGCTCTGATCCGTTAAATGAAGCCTCTACACTGTTTTCCTGAAAAACAAGAAAAAAAAGAGAAATTTAAAAACAAATGTGTGTGTGTGTGTGAGAGAGAGAGAGCATGAGCATGTGTTTGTGTGTGTGTGTGTGTGTGTGTGTGTGTGTGTGTGATAGAGAAAGAGAGATCATTAACGTGTGTGTGTGAGAGAGAGATAGAGAGAGAGAGAGATCATTAATGTGTGTGTGTGTGTGTGTGTGTGTGTGTGAGAGAGAGAGAGAGAGAAAGCGCATGAGTGTGTGTGTGTGTGTGTGTGAGAGAGAGAGAGAGAGAGAGAAAGAACGTAACTTTCGTTTAGTTTCGTAACTTGTGCTCATCATTTAACTTTTCTCTTAGTGCTGCCCTGATGAACTTTTTTGGAACATCAGGGAACTTTTTTTGTACTGTGTCTGTAAATGCAATTCCACTTATCGTATGTGATAACATTATTACAATTTTGCACTATAACTGCAACATCATGTTTGCGTAAAGAAAAAAAGCAGGACATTTCTCACCTAGGATCAGCACAACTTTGTCCTGGTCAAGAGCTGGCTTTGCCATAGCGCCTTTGTTAGCATTGCCAGCCCTTCCGGACAGCCCATGTGTGGCCAGTGTCTCTCTCCCAAACACTGCCACTGCCAGATCTCTCACCATGGCAGAACATGATGATTCTTCAACAAAAAAGTGATATATTTTGGTTTAGTGTGCCAGCTGTTTTATAGTCAAGGGGGGGTGATCATACCAAATGTGTATTTTGTTACAAAAGTAAAATGAAACATGAAGTTAGCATGCCTTCTACGACTTCTGCACAACACTTTATGTGAATATAGGCTATATAAACAAACTAATATATTTGTATTCACCTTTTCAGGGGGATTCTTCTGGCTTGAATCTTGTGGTTGTTGACCAACAAGAGTGCCCTGGCGAGCGCTCAGCTAATCCAGCCGGCTCCGGTGGCCTCTGAGACCGGCGCTTCTTCTTGCGCGGCCCGGTGGAGGCAGACGGAGAGGCAGTAGGAACGTCGAACAAGGCGAGACGAGCCCGGAGAGTCGACATCGGGAGTTCTTCGCACAGCTCGCAGCCGCCCGACGTCACGCCAGGCTCAGTGATAGGCTGCTGCAGTTGCCGCAGGGAAGCCAATGAGCGCGCTAGTAAGCTTGCTCTAGGTCTGCGTGCTGCTGCACTGCGTTGACAAGATTACAAAAATGAAGGATAATTTTTTGGCTTCATATCTCGAGAAAAGATGACTTTTCCCGCAGCGTAAGCTACTTACGCAATACTCGTTCCCTCTTCTAGAGAGAACAGAGGTTACGTTAGGTAACTGATACGTTTTAACTGTGAGATTCACATCAACTCAAAGATAAAGGTTCTTCCTAAAGAGCAATATCGCATATATCATTTTGCTTAATATAATCTATATGTTTAGAAGTACAAGTGTTTGTTTGTTTTTTACTTTTTTTACTAACTGTTCTTGCTCAGGAAGCTGAAGAAGAGGCTGATTGAGATGCTTTATTATCTTGTTAGTCAATAAAGAGAGAGATCTGTCTTATTTGTTTCCAGTTTTACTTTCTTTTTGTATTTGCTGCACCAAGTATTAAACTTTTATTGTCCATTTATTGTCTGCTCCTCCTTCTTGCATCAAGAAAAAATAATTAGTTAATTCTAATGTTTTCCTGTTATTAGTTTGATTGCTTCTATTGCTCTCTGCATTTGTACGTCGCTTTAGATAAAAGCGACTGCTAAATGATCAAATATAAATGTATTGTATTTAACAGATTTTATAAGGAAGCAGATTGATGGAGGTAAAATGTGTGCAATGGTACTCTTGGATCTCCAAAAAGCTTTTGACAGTGAATCATTCAGTACTGTAAGATAAATTAAGTGTCATGTGTTTTTCAAGTATGCTGATAGCCTGGTTGAACTTTTATTAAACTGGGAGAATTCAAAGTGTAGAAATTGATGGGTTTCTCTCTGAATAAACGATTATTAATAATGGAGTTCCCCAGGGAAGTGTCTTAGGCCCCCTTTTATTCCTCCTATACATAAATGATATGCAAGCAGTTTGTGACTGTAATTTGTTCTCTGCTTTACTGGTTTCAGACAAGGATGTCAGTAAAATACAAGTGATATGAGGAGTTATATAGCCTAAAGTAAGAGACTGGCTCTCTGAAAATAAACTCTTATTATCCATGTTATTTGAGTCTAAAGTAAACTGAACAAGGTTCCTAACCTGTCTGTCAAGGTAGGGGATTGTGTAATATCAAACAGAAATAGTGTTAATTATCTTGGCTGTGTCCTTGACAATGATTTAAGTGGTGCAAGTATGGCTATGAAAACTTCAGGTAAGACTAATGCTAGAACAAAACTTCATGCTAGATATTAAATATGTAAAACTACTTGCATCATGTTTAGTGCAATGCAATGTCATTTTGAGTAAGCATGCATTTCTTGGATGTCTGATCTGTTCTGTGTATGGTTGGATAAGTTACAGAAATCTCTAAATAAATTTATACGATTTTGGGTTTGAGTAGTTTTTCACATGTTGATGATCCCATTTTAGGGATTCATTGATTTCCCATTGATTTATTTTATTTCTTTCCCCAGCCAAAAAATAAAATATAATTTCTTACTGATCCCAAACTTTTGAATGGTAGTGATTAATATTACAAAAGATTTATATTTCTGTTCTTTGAAACTTTCTATTAATCAAAGAATCCTGAAAAAAAGAAATTTGAGCATCAAATAATCATATTAGAATGATTTCTGAAGGATCGTGTGAGACTGAAGACTGGAGTAATGATGCTAAAATTCAGCTTTGGTCTCAGGAACAAATTATACTTTACTATATATTCACATATAATTTTTTTTATTTTTTTTTTATTGTAATAACATTTCACAACATTACTGTTTTTTTAAATGCAGCCTTGGCGAGCAGGAGAGGCTTTTAAAAACATGCCTGAAAAGTTGAATAAGGCCACTGGGAATGGCATCAAATACTACAGCAAACTCTTTAGTAGTTACAGGGATCTTATAATGATTAAGGAATTCACAGTAAAGAGATGTTCATTGTTCTTAAATAACTGACCAAAATTATACCGTTATTGTACCAGTTTCTGTAAAATAAAGATTTATTTTTAAACGTAATATATTGTTTGGTTCCAAATTACAGAGTTGAGTGGAGAAAAGGTATGCTTAAAAATGAGTTTTTGATAATCTATCATTTATTTCGTCTCGCGGTGATGACGTCACCACTTTCGCGGTCGCGCGTCTCCTGAGTCTTTTGAGGTAAACAGTTCACACGTTAAATCTCGTAACTGCACAATAAAGTTTACTCAACATTTTACGGGGTCTTTTCAGAAAGGTTTTCATCGTGTGTCTGTTTCTTTTCCCATACAAAACGGTAAGATGTTAGCGAACTACTTTGTTGTTATGAAGTTATTAGGGAATCGGATTCATGTGGACAAATTACAAGGGTTGATAATGTTATCAGCGGCTGTATTTATATTTACATTTATTTTACTGTTGTTATATTTTACTGTATCATTATTGTACTCTATATTCTTGTTGAATGAGTATTGATAGTCTATGGCTCATCACTATTATCAGAGCAGCTGAAAAGCCTCTGTTATTTCATGTCAATAGATCCTGTTTTCTCCTCATTCATTATGCTGATGTCTTCAGATCTGTAAATTGACACATTAAGCTCATTTTATTGTCAACAGATTTGAGCAAACGACACGATCAGCTATATTGTGACATCTGCAAGATATAGGTAAGTTTCATAATGGCTTTTATTCCAATAATCTGTGTTGAACCATACATATGCAACACAATAAACAAAAAAAAGTTGAGTTAACTATATTGGTGCGCCATTTGTTTCTTGCAAACCTGTAAATATATTTTTATAATGTTTTAATCTTTTTTTTTTATTCTTAATTTTTTATAATGTGACCATAAATACTTGTGGGTGGGTGGACTATTTTTTTTTTACTCAGTAAGTGATTTCTTCTTGATTTTGTCATATCTGCTCCTCTTCCAGTGAAACTCCTCCTCCTTCTGTGAAGCTCCTCCCACTGCAATTCACCAATAAATGCTGGAATATTCCCATCAGCTACAAGTGAAGACGAGCATCAAACCATCAGGAAGAGCTGAAATCTGCAAAGACAGAGTTTATTGAAGGACAGTGAGAACATGAGAGATCCAGAACACTGCAGAATGAAACACACTGAAGAACAAAGAGGTTGGTGTTTATTCCTGATTCTTCATTAGTGAGGCTGAAGAACATTAAGGTTATGAAGCAGTTCATCAGATTTAGCTCTGTTATAGTAGGAAAAATAGTTGAATTATAATTAAAGCAGCAAATAATATGAACCGGGTGCAATTATTTATTTATTTTAACTAGGATGTTTGTTATCTGTAAGTCAATATTACCGTATTTTCCGCACTATAAGGCGCACTTAAAAGCCTTTATTTTTTTTCAAAAAACGACAGTGCGCCTTATAATCCGGAGCGCCTTATATATGGATCTGTCTGTAAAACAACCTCTGACTTACGCCGGTTTCACACTGCACGCATTAGCAGAGCGTAAGCAGCGCAGGAGCAGTGCATATGGTGAGCGGGAGCAGGACAGGAGCGTTTTGCTTTCACACTAGCAGCGTTTGTCACGCGCGGCTGAACCGCGACGTGTGTATAGACAGAGTACTCTATAATCAGGGTAAGTTGGCATTGCTTTATTTCGTTTTCAAATACATTTAAGAGAAAAGACTTGTCAAGAAGCTTATTTTATTAATCATTTCATTTATATATCTTTTGATTCGTCTTTGTTTTTATTGTTCTGGCAACAAGTTTGTTTTTGGACATTTGTTTTCTTTTTAAATTGCTGTTGGTTATTTGTTTGACTGTTTAAAACACAATAGATATCATCAATGCACTTTTGGGGTAAAACTGCGGTGTATTTTGGCCATGATCAATGCGTGTCACTTTAATTCAGCGTAAGCGGCGCGTTAAAAATAGACTGGGCGCCGAAACTATCGCGGCACTGCTGTTCCTGCTCTGCTCCTGCTACGCGCTGCCGCGCCGCTTCTGCATGCGGTGTGAATGCACTCATTGAATAACATGGACGCCGAAAAAAATATGTGCTGCTCACGCGCCGCTGACGCTTGCAGTGTGAAACCGGCGTTAAACCTTGTACTTTCGCCTGGCACCGGAGCGCGAGCCTCCGCTTCCCGCGCGCGCACCTCCCCAAACAGACGAGGCATTTATACTTGACGCAACTGTTTTGTTTTAGACTGAACACCAGACCATACAACTGATTTAGACGCGCAAACTGGGTGCCGGTGTGATGAGATGTACTAATATCCGTCTGCTCGGGCAGATTCGGCTCAAAGTCGTGCATCTTCGGATGCGGAGGCGCGCGCGCTGTTAAGCCTGGTTTATACTCGACGCGTCCGCACGAGCGCAAAGGTGCGCGCGGCAAAAGTGACGTCATTGCGGTGTGGGCGGTCGTGCGCGTTGGGTTCGCAAGACCCAATTTCGCCTGGCGGTGTGCGCGACATTTTTTGTAACAACGCGCGCGGCGCCGCATCCGAAGATGAACGACTTCGAGCCGAATCTGGCCGAGCTCGAACTTCTCACCACACCGGCACCCAGTTTGCACGTCTAAATGAGTTGCTTACATTTAAAAAATGAGCATACAATAGCATAAAAAGTATTTTTAATGAACATAAAAGTCCATGTTTAATAAAAATGTTCATGAAATTTTTAGTGAAATTAGAAAATATGTAAGAGATCTTTAATTTATTTATATTGTACACATTCTCATATCCATATATTTTGTTTTATTGTCACGAGTAATAATCTCAGGGTTTACTGGGTTTTACACGATTCTTTTTTTAGTGTGGTAATTACCACACAGTGTGTGGTGTCTACTAAAATAAACATTGTCACGTGTGTATAGCTTTCTTCTTCTGACTGCTGATTCCTGATGGTTTAGAGGACAATTACTCGAGTCGCCCCCTGTCGTTTCAAAGAATAGTACAACGGCGAGCGCGTCAAGTATAAACGCCTCGTCCGTTTGGGGAGGTGCGCGCGGAGACTCGCGCTGCGGAGCCAGGCGAAAGTATAAACAAGGCTTTACAATGACGTCATTTTGCCGCGCGCGTGCCTCCGCATCCGAAGATGCACGACTTTGAGCCGAATCTGCCCGAGCAGACGGATATTAGTTTTTTATTACCTTCGCGCTCATGCGGACGCGTCGAGTATAAACAAGGTTTTACAGCTCAGCCACTTGTTTTTTCATAATTTTTTGCAAGTGGTAGATCTTGGTTTACATTTGGACTTTGGATGTGATCTTATAGGCTTGAAAAGGTTGGTGACCACTGCATAACGCAAACCCAGTCAAACGTTTGACTGCAGTATCTTCTATTCTATGCGCCTTATAATCCGGTGCGTCCTATATATGAAAACAGTTCAAAAATAGGCCATTCATTGAAGGTGCGCCTTATAATCCGGTGCGCCTTATAGTGCGGAAAATACGGTAGTATTATCTGAGCATTTGTTTCTGTTTATTTTACATCTGGTTCACAATTACTGCAACCATGTTTCCAAAATTATGGATATGTCTTAATACAGTTTTTGCACATTCCAAAATATTATTATCTTGCTAAAACACCAACATTTAAAAACAATGATCAAATAAATAGACTTTGCTACACGTGGTTTAGTTTGTGTAAAAACAGTGAGTGTTAAAATTATAGCATTATTGCATATTTTTTAAATGTTAGTATTTTAGGTAGTTGCATAATTTATCAAATATTTAATAGTTCTCACTACAAAAATGTGATTTACTCAGAGCCCCTAAAGGGACATGGTGATGGAAAAACTATATTTCATTGTTTTTGCGTTCTTTAGGGTTGCAAATGAACAAAGACGTTTGCTTTCCTGCTCCAACCCCCTCTTTCTTACCACAAGGGCCATTAGTGATCCGTAAAGAAGTGCTGATAGTGATAAAGGTCTGTCGGCCAAGATGTGTGTGTACATCTGAGGTTTGCTAAATGTCACACCTTCAGTACGATGTGGGAAAGCTGTAATCTGCTGATTGGTCAGTTTAAATGTCTCACATTTGGTTTCAATCACATGTTCAAAAGGATTAAAGAAGATTGTGAGGCTTTGTCTACAGCTGGTGTTAAGATGCGTTTTGGTCAGTTGGATCACAAGTATACAAGGGCCCAATCCCGTTTACACCTGGTGCTTCAAATCCATCTCTTTTATCCACTTTCGACCACTTTTGTTCTGTTTCTTTGAGGGGACGGTCTATGGGCAGGTAAATGTACGAGCTTTCAATATAATGGGTGAAATATGCTCATGCAATTTGCATGTGAGCATGACCAGAGATGGACAGAAAAATAGACGAAGAGTTTTGTTTCTGCTCTTAAAGCTGCAAGTCCACGTCAAACAAAGAGTTTTCCTTCTTTAAACCAAACTTGGGTCTTCAGCCAACAAAGTTTAAATGCCGTCTGGCTACAGCGCTTCCCATAATGTTTACGCATTTGTGTCTGTTTGAACACACTCGCCCACATGAGCGTCTACACTACCAAAGCAATCCGGATGAATGTGTTTTCAACTACCTCTGGAAGTGGTCAAAAGTGGACAAGCTCAAATTGTTTTAGACCCTGTTTACACCAGTGTTTAGCACGTCCACTTGTGATCGTTTTTTTTCACTACATAATTGTTATTTTATTGATTTACTGAGCACTTTTTTAACTTTAATTTCAGGCCCGATGGATGAAACTGAAGAAGTGAATGAAGTGGAGAAACATCAAAGAAGATCTCAGAAATCTTTCACTTGCACTCAGTGTGGAAAGAGTTTCACATTCAAACCATATCTCAAGGTTCACATGAGGATCCACACTGGAGAGAAACCGTTCACATGTGATCAGTGTGGGAAGAGTTTTACACAACAGGGAACCCTTCAGGAACACATGAACATCCACACTGGAGAGAAACTGCATGAATGTGATCAATGTGGGAAAACATTTTTGTCGGCTTCAGCCCTGAGGAGACACATGACAGTTCATTCACAGGAGAAACCACATTCATGTTCTTTGTGTGGAAAGAGTTTTTCACGTCTGCAGGATTTACAAGTTCATCAGAAAATACACACTGGTGTAAAAAATCATGTGTGCTTTGAGTGTGAGAAGACTTTTGTTAGAGCTGAAGATTTGAAACGGCACCAGAGAATTCACACTGGAGAGAAACCTTACAAGTGTTCACACTGCGACAAGAGATTCAATCAATCAGGATCCCTGAAAAAACACGAGAGGATCCACACTGGAGAGAAACCGTATCACTGCACTGCATGTGGGAAGAGCTTCACTCATTCATCTAATCTACACAGTCATACAAAAACTCACATTGAGTAGCTTATCTTCAGTTCCAGCACTTTCAAGTGTGATGCCACCTCTCTTTCCTATTAGTTTGTCTTAACCAGCCTCAACCACGGCTGTAACCAGTTATGAAGTCACAGAGGTCCAGACTTCAGTATATTTCCAAGGTGTATATAATAAAGGTTGTGAAATAATTCCCTAATATAGTATTAACTCTACTTTAGTGCTGCAAGGATATTGCACAGCTCCAAGATCTTCTCGTCTGAGCTCTGCGGTCTGTCGCCGCTCATCAACATCAGAATATTGAGATGACCAATCAAATTAAAGTAGACAGGCTTTATGTTCACAGAAGCTGCTGAGCGCATGTTCTAGCGCTTCAGTTAACGGTCATGAAGTGTGAGATCAAATATAGCTAAACTAAACATTTCATATTTGACAGCTATTTTAGGATAGAGATGATAAGTGACGGACAAAAATAATCAGGAAAACTGATGTATATAAATATCAGTTGAGCCTATGTTTATGACCCCGAACCCCCTGAACTACCTCATATCTGGGACACCGGTGATTCTAGAACTCTTCAGCTCTGGCCACAACCATCGACAGTATAAAAGAAACATTGTCAACATTGTTAAGATCTGTCTTATTTGCTTCCAGTTTTACTTTCTTTTTGTATTTGCTGCATCAAGTATTAAACTTTTATTGTCCATTTTTATTGTCTGCTCCTTCTTGCATCAAGAAAAAAAAAATAGTTGATTCTAATGTTTTCCTGTTATTAGTTTGATTGCTTCTATTGCTCTCTGCATTTGTATGTCGCTTTAGATAAAAGCGTCTGCTATATGATCAGATGTAAATATATTGTATTTAACAGATTTTACAAGGAAGCAGATTGATGGAGGTAAAATACAAGTGATATGAGGAGTTATATAAAGTAAGAGACTCTCTGAAAATAAACTCTAATTGCATTTAGGTAAGAAACGGGATCATGTTATGTGAGTCTAAAAGTAAACTGAACAAGGTTCCTAACCTGTCTGTCAAGGTAGGGGATTGTGTAATATCAAACAGAAATAGTGTTAATTATCTTGGCTGTGTCCTTGACAATGATTTAAGTGGTGCAAGTATGGCTATGAAAACTTTAGGTAAGGCTAATGCTAGAACAAAACTTCATGCTAGATATGTTAGTTTTCTGGCTAAACAAAATGTAAAACGTACTCGGTTACTAACGTAACCTCGGTTCTCTCTAGAGAGAGGAACGAGTACTGCGTAGAATACGCTAGGGGAAAATCCTTTTCCACGAGAATACTGAAGCCAAAATTATCCTTAATTTTGTATTAATGTAAAACGTGTTGCGGCAGCATACAGACATAGGCGAGGCAGCTCGCGCGCCTATTGGCTGGTCTGCTGGCAACTGCTTAAGCCTATCGAGAACCGAGGTTACGTTAGTAACCGAGTACGTTCTCTTACGAGAGATTCTCTCGTACTGCGTAGAATACGCTAGGGGAACCTACTGTAAAACGCCGTGCGTGCTGGGATCTGATACTATAGACTCAAGGGCGACAGCCCGGAGTTCATACAGTACACAATCACCCAGGGGACTCACAGGGAATCCTGGAAGAGGAGGGGTTTAGCCACTATCTTCCTCTATGGCAGCATAGAGCAAGGACTGCAATACTCAAATAGCTGCATAACTGACAGCGTCAGTTTATGAGATTTGGCCATACTAGACCGACAGTAGTCTGGCCTGTAGTGCGGGAACCTCTAGGTTGTAAAACCTTATAAATGTAGACGGAGAGGCCCAGCCTGCCGCCATACAAATATCTTGCAAGGCAATCCCCCTTGACCAGGCCCACGATGAAGCCATGCTTCTCGTGGAGTGCGCTTTGACACCCAGCGGGCACTGCATGCCCTTGGTTGTGTAAGCTAGCGCTATTGCGTCCACTACCCATCTGGATAGGGTCTGTTTCGAAGCGGCTAGTCCCTTAGAACGCCCGCTGAACGAAACAAAGAGCTGCTCCGTCTGTCTGAAAACAGACGAGCGAGACACATAAGCTCTTAACCCCCTGACTGGGCAAAGGGAGCTTTCGTCCATATTTCCTTCAGTGACCGGCAGAGCAGACAGGGAGATGGCCTGTGCTCTGAATGGTGTATTGAGGGATTTAGGAACATAACCGTGCTTAGGTTTGAGTATAACTCTAGAGTCATTCGGGCCAAATTCCATGCACGTCGCGCTTACTGAGAGCGCGTGTAAGTCCCCTATGCGCTTCACTGAAGCGAGAGCCAGAAGAAACGCCGTCTTGAAAGACAGGTGTTTAAGATCAATCTTCTGTAAGGGCTCGAATGGATGACCTTTCATGGCTTCCAGTACCGTAGAAAGGTCCCATATAGGGACTGTGGGAGGTCTGGGAGGATTCAGTCTCTTAGCTCCTCTAAGGAAGCGAATGACTAAATCGTTCCTTCCAATAGACTGGCCAAGCGTGGTCGAAGAGAACACTGCTATGGCCGCTACATAGACTTTGAGCGTGGAAGGGGACCTGCCCTTATCCAACAGCTCCTGTAGGAAGGAGAGAACCTCTGTCACACCGCAATGCAGGGGTGACACACCACGAGCTGTGCACCAGCTAGAGAACACTGACCATTTTGAGGCATAGAGACGTCGCGTAGACGGAGCTCTGGCCTGTGTGATAGTGTTTAACACTCCCTGTGGGAGGTCAGCGGGTACCCGTTGATGGCCCACACATGGAGGGACCACAGCTCTGGGTGAGGATGCCAGATCGAGCCGTTGGCTTGAGAGAGGAGATCCCTCCTCAGAGGCACTGGCCACGGGGCGGTGCTCGCTAACTGCATCACAATTGGGAACCAAGGTTGGCTCATCCAAAGTGGGGCTACAAGCAGCACTGAGCATCCTTCTTCCCTGACCCGTTCTACCACCTGAGTCAGGAGGGAGACGGGGGGAAAAGCGTAGAGAGGACGGCGAGGCCACTCGTGGGTCAGCGCGTCCTTGCTCTTCGAGAAAAATTCTGGACAGTGAGCGTTTTCTTGAGACGCGAACAGGTCTACTTCCGCTCTGCCGAATTTCTTCCACAGCAGCTGGACTGTCTGTGGGTGCAAAGACCATTCCCCTGTCGGAACCTGGTTCCTGGACAGTCTGTCTGGTCTTATATTTAGGAGCCCTGGCACGTGCGCTGCTCTCAGCGAGAGCAGGTTGCTGCGGGCCCATATCAGGAGGCGCTTGGTTAGCCTGTACAGAGTCAGGGACCTGAGGCCGCCCTGGCGATTTATGTAGGACACCACTGAGACGTTGTCTGAACGTATTAGCACGTGGTATCCCTTTATGAGGGGACAAAAGCGCGTGAGCGCTTTGCTCACTGCCAACATTTCGAGGCAGTTGATATGTAAGAGCTTCTCCTGCTTTGACCATTGGCCAAAAAGCGGTCTGCCCTCGAGCAGCGCTCCCCATCCCGAGGTGGATGCGTCCGTGGACACCACCATCACTCTCGAGGAAGTCCCCAGGCTTACACCTGATTGGTACCAGTCTTTTGCCTCCCAAGGTTTCAAAGCTGCAGAGCACGCTTGATTGACCTTGAAGCGAAGCCGACCGGAGGCCCACGCTGTGCGTGGTACTCTCTTTATGAGCCAGAACTGCAGTGGGCGCATGCGCAGAAGGCCCAACTGGAGAACTGAAGATGCTGAGGCCATCAGACCTAGCATCCTTTGAAATGTTTTGAGAGGGACTATCGCGCCGCAGCGGAACGAGCCGGCTGCGCGCCGAATGTCCAGTGTGCGCTGAGATGACAGGCGTGCTGTCATTAGCAGCGAGTTCAGCTCTATTCCCAGAAAAGATATAATCTGACTGGGGAATAGCAAGCTCTTTTTCCAGTTCACTGCGAGACCGAGATTCTCGAGGTGATCGAGTAAAATGGTCCTGTGCTCTACGAGCTCCGATTGAGATTGGGCTAGAATCAGCCAGTCTTCCAGATAGTTCAGCACTCATATACCCCGTAGTCTGAGGGGTGCGAGCGCTGCGTCCATGCACTTCGTAAATGTACGGGGTGCCAGGGACAAGCCGAAAGGCAGGCCTGTGTACTGATATGCCTGGCCCTCGAAGGCGAATCTCCAAAATTGCCTGTGACGTGACGCTATCTGTATTTGAAAATACGCGTCCTTTAGATCTATTGACACAAACCAGTCCCCTCGGCGGACATGCGCAAGGATTTTTCTGGTCGTGAGCATCCTGAACTGGCGCTTCAGAAGCGCTCTGTTCAGCTGCCGCAGATCTAGTATGGGTCTGAGACCCCCGTCTTTCTTGGGCACCAGGAAGTATCTGCTGTAAAGCCCCCCTTCGCTTTGAGCTTGAGATAGGGGTTCTATAGCCCCTTTGCTCAACAGTTTCAGAATCTCGGCTCGAAGTAGATGAGCTACTTTCGATTCTACCATGGTCTCGACGCGCGCCATGAAGCGGCGAGGGCGCCGGCGAAACTGCAGCGAATAGCCTTCTTTTATGATGTTCAGCACCCATCTCGAAACCCCGGGAAGCTTTTCCCACGCAAGTGCGCGAGTAGCTATGGGCTGGATGCGAAGCACGCTCTGATCGGCTCGCGATACAGCGGCTTTTGTGTGCTGTGACATAAGCGTCGCGCTCATGACATCTGAGGCAGGGGGTGCGCTGATAACAGCGGGCAGAATGCCCGCGCTCGACTCCTCTGCAGTGTCTAACTGAGAGGGGGAGGGCTGGGCTAGTTTCATGTCTGTGTGTGGGCGTGGGCGCAGAGCAGCGGGCACATACACCACTTTTACAGCATTGCTCGCGTGAGCAGAGCGTATGCATACTGGTCCTGTATTTTCAGAGACCGTGAGACATGTGGGAAGTAGCGTTTGTGGGCACTGGGTAGTGGGCACGTTTGCTACGTTTAAAGCGCAATCGATCTGAGTCGATTTTATGTGCGCGAGCCCTGTGTGAAGGGCTGTGCTTGTGTGTAGGAATGGGCACTGAGTAGTGGGCATTTTTTCTACACATGAAACACCGTCGGCCGTGGCCGGGACACCAGAAAATACACTCTTTAAGGGATTTATCTGGGTAGCCATAAAACGGCTTTTTTGTGCAGGCAAGCGGGCAATGGAACCGGCTTGTTGGCTGCTAAATACGCCGGCCGCAGCGGGACTTGGACACCGTCGCTTTCCTAGGCGTGCTAGGACGATTTCGGGGCCTCTGGCTTCAACGCAACCTTTTGCCGCGGGCCACGCGGGGCGGCGGCCGGATGAGCGAGAGCGCGGTCTCGAGCTCTGGGTTTGGCGGCGTTGTGAAGAGGAGGCGGTGGGCGGAGGCTTAGGCTGTGAGCTCTGAGCAGACGGTTTCGCACGGCCTGCTGCAGAACTGGAGCGCTTCGGGAGGAAGTGCTTCATGGCCTGGGTCGCTTTCTGCACCTCAGCGAACCTATCGGCGAAGTCTTTGACCGAGGTTCCGAAGAGGCCGGCAGGGGAAAGCGGCGCGTCGAGGAACGCGGTGCGTTCTGACTCAGTCATGTCCGAGAGCGTCAGCCACAGATGTCTCTCAGACACGGTGAGCGAGGCCATGCTCCGTCCAATGGCCTGTGCTGCTGACTTGGTGGTGCGAAGAGCGAGGTCTGTAGCGCTCCTCAAGTCCGGCACGCAGATTGCGTCAGGTCCTCTCTCATCCAGCTTACGGAGGAGATCGGCCTGGTATATAAGGAGCGTGGCCATGGTGTGCAATGCTGACGCGGCCTGCCCGGCGGCGGAGAAAGTGCGGCGGAGCAGGGCTGACGTCGTGCGGCAGGCTTTTGAGGGCAGCGCCATCTTAGCACGCCGTCCAGCGGAGGGCGGGCATAAGTGCGCTGCAATAGCCTCTTCGACCGGCGGCAGGGAGTGGTAGCCTCTGTTCTTTGCGTCGTCGACAGCGGAGAACGCCAAAGAGACAGAGGATCGTGTCCTGGCCGAAAAAGGGGAGCCCCAAGACTTAGCGACTTCTTCATGAAGCTCAGGAAGAAAAGGCGCTGGCTTGGATGCAGGTGAAACGCGCTCCCCAGGCAGGAAGTAGCCGTCCAGCCGGTTGTGAGCAGGCTGCTCAGGCGTAATCCACTCGAGGCCGAGGCTCGCCGTGGCCTGAGTGAGTACGCGCATGAGCTCCGCCTCAATGCTCGCTCTCTTCCCCGTAGAAGCACGGGCAGGGGGGGCGGGATCCTCAGAGCTCGCCCAATCCTCACTGCCTGATGCTAGGAGAGAGCAGGAATCCCCCTCTCGCAGCAGCGCGTCGATCTCATCAGCGTCATTGACAGAAGCGGCGGCAGACCGCGGCCGCTTTCCGTCCGGAAGTGAAGCTGATGAAACCGGAGAAGCAGGCAGGCGCACCGGCGAGCTTTGACGGCTGGGAGAGGGCTCCGGGATTCGCTGAGCGCGGCGCTTTTTACGGCGCAGCACAACAGCAGGTGTGGGCGCAGTCTCGCTGAATAGTGCCAAGCGAGTCCTCAGAGTCGCTAATGGCAACAGCTCGCAGTGAGGGCAGCCGCCGTCAGCGAGCGCGAGAGCTGCGTGATCTTGACCCAGGCAGGAAGCGCATTTGACATGGCGGTCCCCGTCGCTGAGTGCGGCTTTGCACGAGCCGCAAGAAGGCATCTTGAAAAAGACGCAGCTCTTTTAGATAGTGTGAGTCGCGCCGGCGAACACACACACACAGTGCAGAGAAAGGATATGGGCGCTGGATAGCGCAGCAGGAAGGCGATGAAGGCGGCGCGGCCAGCAGCTTCGTCGACTCGTCCCGCCGAGGTGCTTCTTCAACAGCGCGGCTTCTTCTCGGATCCAGCGATGTGAGTTGCTTCGCTGAAGGATGAAAAATCAGAGATATAATGCCTGCGAGCGGTATTTATAGACCTAAGCCACGCCCGTTTCGGCGGGACGTGATGCAGAGGGCGCGAAGCGCCCTCATTGTGTCTGACGTCACTCTAGGTCTCGCTCGATAGGCTTAAGCAGTTGCCAGCAGACCAGCCAATAGGCGCGCGAGCTGCCTCGCCTATGTCTGTATGCTGCCGCAACGCGTTTTACATTAATACAAAATTAAGGATCATTTTTTGGCTTCAGTATTCTCGTGGAAAAGGATTTTCCCCTAGCGTATTCTACGCAGTACGAGAGAATCTCTCGTAAGAGAACTACTTGCATCATGTTTAGTGCAATGTCATTTTGAGTAAGCATGCATTTCTTGGATGTCTGATCTGTATTGTGTATGGTTGGATAAGTTACAGAAATCTCTAAATAAATTGATACGATTTTGGGTTTGAGTAGTTTTGCACATGATGATCCCATTTTAGGGATTCATTGATTTCCCATTGATTTATTTTATTTCTTTCCCCAGCCAAAAAATAAATAAAATTTCTTACTGATCCCAAACTTTTGAACGGTAGTGATTAATATTACAAAAGATTTATATTTCTGTTATTTGTAACTTTCTATTAATCAAAGAATCCTGAAAAAATAAATAAAAATTTGCATCAAATCCTCATATTAGAATGATTTCTGAAGGATCATGTGACACTGAAGACTGGAGTAATGATGCTAAAATTCAGCTTTGGTCTCAGGAACAAATTATACTTTTCTTTTTTTTAATTGTAATAACATTTCACAACACTACTGTTTTTTTAAATGCAGCCTTGGCGAGCAGGAGAGGCTTTTAAAAACATGCCTGATAAAAGTTGAATAAGGCCACTGGGAATGGCATCAAATACTACAGCAAACTCTTTAGTAGTTACTAGGGATCTTATAATGATTAAGGAATTCACAGTAAAGAGATGTTCATTATTCTTATAACTGTCTGACCAAAATTATACCGTTATTGTACAAGTTTCTGTAAAATAAAGATTTATTTTTAAACGTAATATATTGTTTGGTTCCAAATTACAGAGTTGAGTGGAGAAAAGGTATGCTTAAAAATGAGTTTTTGATAATCTATCGTTTATTTCGTCTCGTGGTGATGACGTCAAAACTTTCGCGGTCGCGCGTCTCCTGAGTCTTTTGAGGTAAACAGTTCACACGTTAAATCTCGTAACTGCACAATAAAGTTTACTCAACATTTTACGGGGTCTTTTCAGAAAGGTTTTCATCGTGTGTCTGTTTCTTTTCCCATACAAAACGGTAAGATGTTAGCGAACTACTTTGTTGTTATTAAGTTATTAGGGAATCGGATTCATGTGGACAAATTACAAGGGTTGATAATGTTATCAGCGGCTGTCTTTATATTTACATTTATATTACTGTTGTTATATTTTACTGTATCATTATTGTACTCTACATTCTTGTTGAATGAGTATTGATAGTCTATGGCTCATCACTATTATCAGAGCAGCTGAAAAGCCTCTGTTATTTCATGTCAATAGAAGATCCTGTTTTCTCCTCATTCATTATGCTGATGTCTTCAGATCTGTAAATTGACACATTAAGCTCATTTTATTGTCAACAGATTTGAGCAAACGACACGATCAGCTATTGTGACATCTGCAAGATATAGGTAAGTTTCATAATGGCTTTTATTTCAATAATCTGTGATGAACCATGTTTCATATGCAACTCAATAAACAAAACAAAAAGTTGAGTTAACTGTATTGGTGCGCCATTTGTTTCTTGCAAACCTGTAAATATATTTTTATGTTTTAATCTTTTTTTTTTATTCTTAATTTTTTTATAATGTGACCATAAATACTTAAAGTGGGTGGACTATTTTTTTTTTTTACTCAGTAAGTGATTTCTTCTTTATTTTGTCAGATCTGCCCCTCCTCCTTCAGTGAAGCTCCTCCTCCTTCAATGAAGCTCCTCCTCCTTCAGTGAAGCTCCTCCTCCTTCAATGAAGCTCCTCCTCCTTCATTGAAGCTCCTCCCACTGCAATTCACCAATAAATGCTGGAATATTCCCATCAGCTACAAGTGAAGACGAGCATCAAACCATCAGGAAGAGCTGAAATCTGCGAATACAGAGTTTATTGAAGGACAGTGAGAACATGAGAGATCCAGAACACTGCAGAATGAAACACACTGAAGAACAAAGAGGTTGGTGTTTATTCCTGATTCTTCATTAGTGAGGCTGAAGAACATTAAAGGGCACCCATTATGTTATTTTGAAAATGACCTTTCATGTAGTGTGTAACATAGATCTAAGTGAACAAAAACATCCTGCAAAGTTTTAAAGTTCACCGTAAAAAAAGTTATTGTCTCTCAAAAGTAGGAGTCAACTCTGAGTCAATTTAATGAATCGTTTTTCCAATGAGTCATTTTCCTTTTTGTTGTGACGTCAAGACGAAAAATGATCAAATTGGCCGCGCCCACTCATTGCGTGCGCAGACACCAGGGAAAACTTGAAAACATCATGGCCCTGTCCCAAATGGCAAACTCCGGACTTGTGGACCTCCTCAGACTCCACACTTTGGTGACGTCATGTAGCGCACACCTATAGGGCCCTTGGCGTGAGTCCACGAGGGCGCATTGAGAGGTATTTTTGGGACAGACTCGATCGTCACGCCGGAAATAACGGTCTGGTTGTTGTTGGACAGGAGAAACCACATTTTTGCGCTCCGGCGTCTTATCTCCATGTCAACTACACAGCCTAATTCAGGGCTTAAAGTATTCCGGCATGAGGGCAGGTCCGGCCTCCAGCGCAGGCAAAATGTATTTATCAGGCTGCAAATTACAGTCGGAGGCACTTTAATCTGACTTGAATAACACACCGGTCCCCTTCAACCTACCTGTCACCACTATTGCCACCCGCTGGAGAACTCGACTGTTATATATTTGTCCTGATTTTCCGCGCATTTGTGAAAAAAAACTCGCCTTTCCCGCACTTCTTACGGTCCCTGAATGCATCTCACACGCAGCCTCGCTCTAACGTGCTTCTCTCGGAAACCAAAACAATGAATACATGGATGCTGTAGCTAGTGTTAATGGCTTATTTACAACTTTAAACATCTAAAAGAAGCGGCGATGGGCGGTTTTTTTTTTCTTAAAAACGGCCAGATTTTCATCCTAGGTCTTAAATTTCATTTAGGCAGGTCTAAAAAAGTGTTTACCCTCGTTCATTTCCTGAAACGCTGGCCGCAGAAAGTTATTACAAAGTAGCAAAAAAGTATGGAGTTGTAGCCTTCAAAGCGGAGCCCTAGAGCAGGCTCTCCAACACGTCGCTCGCGTGCTCCAGTCGC
The DNA here is from genome assembly GCA_021554675.1 of Leuciscus idus. Classification (NCBI taxonomy): domain Eukaryota; kingdom Metazoa; phylum Chordata; class Actinopteri; order Cypriniformes; family Leuciscidae; genus Leuciscus; species Leuciscus idus. The sequence continues at coordinate 3,324,976 of CM038625.1, read as the reverse complement.
TCGTGGCTTGATATGAGCTAGCTCGCCAGAGGCCGTTCACATATCGCATCTTTTGCGCGCTCAAGTTTGTTCAAATGTAGGCGTGTGGTAAGGTTGATAATATCAGGAACAAAATTATAACTATGCAACGTCTACTACAGTATCGCATCAGGCAGTGCATTGTAGTCTCCCTGAGGAAAAATTCGATTCATTCATTGCTATAGAAGAGGAAGAATTCGCTAAACTCATTAAATCATCTAAATCTACAACATGTATGTAAGACCCTATACCGACTAAGCTACTGAAAGAGATGCTCCCAGAGGTCATAGATCCTCTTCTTAATATCATTAATTCATCTTTGTCACTAGGATATGTACCGAAAACTTTTAAGCTGGCTATGATTAAACCGCTCGTTAAAAAAACGCAACTTGATCCTACAGAATTAGTCAATTACAGGCCGATCTCGAATCTGCCTTTTCTGTCAAAGATACTAGAAAAGGCTGTATCTTCACAAGTATGTTCCTTTCTTGAAAGAAATGATATCTGCGAGGATTTCCAGTCAGGATTTAGACCGTACCATAGTACTGAGACTAGTTCAGTATGGCGTACCACAAGGCTCAGTAATAGGACCGCTGCTGTTCACTCTGTACAAGCTACCCTCACTCACTCACACACACACACACACACGCACACACTCTGTACATTCTACCATTAGGAGATATCATTAGGAAGCATGGAATTAGTTTTCACTGTTATGATGACGATACTCAGCTCTATATTTCTTCAAAACCTAACGAAACTTACTAATTCACAAAATTAACGGAATGTATAGCTGATATAAAAAATTGGATGACTAGTAATTTCGTACTACTTGTAGGGACCCCTAAAATAAATATGCCTTTTGTTCTGAAGTATTTTAAAATATTGAATATTTGTGCTTTTCATTTTCTGTTTTCACATTTCAATATCATTTCAATGTGATATAACCAAATGTTTTTGTTTCATATCCAATGAGATAGCATTGAATGTAAATGTACTATTGCTGGCCAGTGATTGTTGAGCATGATTAGTTTGCGTCATAACGTGAGTTACGTGAAGGGGGAGGAGCATCGCACATGGCATGAAAAGACGGTAATTTGACTGCTTTTGAGAAGTGCGTCATTTTGGAGACTTAATATATTCTGTGTAATATAAGGCCCAAAGTGTAGAGAAACAACGTGTGGTTTATTTTGTTTTTGCTATTTGAAATGGTTTTTTTTATTTCTGTTATCTTCTCCGTGATCTTTGAGTCATAGTGAGTCAAGACGTGCGTGATGAGGGCTTAAAGGGATAGTTCACTTTGAAATTAATTTTTGATATGTTTTAGCTTACCTCAAGGGCATCCAAGATGTAGGTGTCTTTGTTTCCGCAGTAGTTTCAATTTTGATATTTTTAGGTCAAACCGTTCTTGTCTGTCAGTCATATAATGCAGGTCTATGGTCACTGTCTCAAAACACAAGCACAGAGTCCAAATTAAAACAATTCCCCATCGTCCAAATGAAACAATTCCCCATCATAAGTACACATTGATGGCCTAAGACACGAAACGAGCGGTTTGTGTGAGAAAACGAACAGTATTTATATCGTTGTTATCTCTTGAAAACAGCACACGTCCAAATGATCTGACGGCGCGGGCGGGTATAGACATATACATAGATGTCGCCTTGGCTACGGTTTCGTTCCAATGAACTGCAGTAGCGAAGGCGACATCTAGTGTATACATCTATACCCGCCAGCGGGCGGGTATAGATATATACACTAGATGTCGCTTGGCTACGGTTTCATTCCAATGAACTGCAGTAGTGAAGGCGACATCTAGTGTATACATCTATACCCGCCCGCGCCGTCAGATCATTTGGACGTTTTCAAGAGATAACAACGATATAAATACTGTTCGTTTTCTCACACAAACCGCTCGTTTCGTGTCTTAGGCCATCAATGTGTACTTATGATGGGGAATTGTTTCATTTGGACGTGGGGAATTGTTTTAATTTGGACTCTGTGCTTGTGTTTTGAGCCAGTGACCATAGACCTGCATTATATGACTGACAGACAAGAACGGTTTGACCTAAAAATATCAAAATTGAAACTACTGCGGAAACAAAGACACCTACATCTTGGATGCCCTTGAGGTAAGCTAAAACATATCAAAAATTTATTTCAAAGTGAACTATCCCTTTAACAGCTAGTGACATTCAAATTCATGGTCAATAACTGTGTCGAAGTTATTGGACGTTCATGGTGGAATTCGGAATTTTTCCGGGACTGGAAAGATTGTGTGGTTCGTTGTCATGGGATGTGGATCAACTGCATTCATCGCGTATCAGGACTGCTCGTGTGAAACTGTTCATATTGTAGGTGACTTCCCCCATTGCTTCTCTAAGTGAACTCATTTTCGGGACTGTTGAATGTGCGAGAGTACAATAAATTCGTCAGCTGTTAATGTGCACCAACGAACTGGGCCCCAACGATAACGAACGACCGTATATTTGACTGTGTCACTGACTCGTGTATATTTGACTGCGTCACTGACTCATAACTAATTTGCATACTGAAAGGAAAAAACCTTATGTTGTGAATCGTGGTTTTTTTTTCAAGTGTTTAATTGTTTTGAAAGAAATATTGTTTTATTTTCCTTATTGCTCTACATGTTTCAGGAGAAAAGTGTTTAGCCTATATCTAACAGGGTTTTGAATTTGTCAACTTGTATGCTGATTGAGGACAGTGTTTTAAAGTAGAAAAGGAAAAAGGTAAAATGCAAGTGTAAAAACAAACATAAGAGAAACAGGTGATTTGTACATTTTATTTACAAAAAGAATAAGTAATTTACATACCATTGGGTATAAGTGTTTATCTGTCTTCATATAAAAAAGGTGGTTCCTTGTTTATTTTTTTTATTTTTTTAAAGGGGGTTATTACATTAATGTAAAACAAATAAATATTTGTTATTTTCTTTTACCCATTAACATTTGTATTCTGGTATTTCTTTGGAGTTTGGCAAGTTCATTCATTTAACAAGGTACTGATTTCTAGGAAACTAGAATTAAGAATTGTTTAATTTATTATTTTAGTAAAAGTATTGTGTAATTGGTATAGGGAAAAAGATACTTTACGTTAATTTTCATTTAAAGAAAAAATACCGGCCAAATTCACCATTCACTGCCGGGAATCCAGGTTTTTTTTCTTAATTGGGAAACATTAAAATGAACCCCTAGAGCTAAGAAAAGGGTTACATACAACAGAGATTCTAATTATTGGACAAAAAACTTCCCCACGTAATAATCTAGAATACTGTCTAACACTTGATGGCTGCTCTGTCAAGTCTTCGTCGTCGGTTAGGAACCTGGGTGTGTGTGTATGTGTGTGTGGGTGTGCTCTTTGATACCAATCTTTCATTTGAAAGTCACGTGTCTAGTATCTTTAAAACCGCATTTTTCCATCTTAAAAATATATCTAAATTACGCCATATGCTCTCATTGACAAATTCGGAACAATTAGTTAATGCGTTCATGACCTCAAGGCTAGATTATTGTAATGCTATTATGGGTGGTTGCCCTGCACGCTTAATAAACAAACTACAGCTGGTCCAAAACACAGCAGCTCGAGTTCTTACCAGAACCAGGAAGTATGACCATATTAGCCCGGTTCTGTCAACACTTCACTGGCCGCCTATTAAACATCGCATCAATTTTAAAATATTGCTGATTACTTACAAAGCACTAAATGGTTTAGCCCCGCAGTACTTGAGCGAGCTCTTAACGCATTATAGTCCTTCACGTCTATTGCGATCTCAAAATTCCGGCCAGTTGATAATACCTAGAATATCAAAATCGACTGCTGGCGGTAGACCCTTCTCCTATTTAGCACCAAAACTTTGGAACAGTCTTCCTACCATTGTCCGGGAAGCAGACACACTCTGTCAGTTCAAATCTAGACTAAAAACACATCTCTTTGGCCTAGCATACACATAACACATTATAGACTTCTATAATCCAATGTTAGAATTACAATGTTGCAATTAACAACAGAGCTCAAACTATGTGCTATTTATTTTTAGATATAATAATCAACACTCAAATAAAAAAATGTATTATAAATTGCACATGTGGCAGGTTTTGATTGCTAAATCTAATTATAAAGTACATTTTCTAGTCCAAGTCATTGGACAGAAATGGAATCATTTACTCAGTGGCTGTTGTTTTCATGACAAATTTATTTAAACATACAATAAATAATCAAAACATTATTAACAGGTTAAGTAAATATAATGAATAGACTAATATAGTGCATATATGAAATGCCTCTCTAAATGCAACACTAAAAGCTGGAGGTAAACGTGAGATATTATTCTCAAGCTGTTTTATTGATATCTTTCCGCAGTTGAAACACTGGTTGAGAGACGTAAACAAATCGATCAATTGTCTCTTCTTCTTCTGCACTTTTTACTGTTAGCAAACAGCATTACAGCATGCCTAGTGTCATGCCCCCTTCTGGATTGGAGCCTGGATCGCCTGTGACTTAATGTATTTGTCGTGCGACTGCATGCGCCGAACCATGACATCCGTACCGAGCGGTTCTGTGTGAATACATGTACTGTTGCACCCCTAAAATATAGTCACAAACTTGCAACGGTCTCCCACATATTTTTTACAATACTAACTGTCCGTGGTTGGTAGTGATGGATGGTAATTAGGGCTGCACGATTCTTGCTAAAATGTGAATCACGATTTTTCTCCATGGGAATTGAGATCACGATTCTCATTTTTTCAAACAAAATTTATTGCATTCAAGTACAAAAAAACCAACAACAAAAAAACAAAGGACATTCAGTATAATAAAGTGCAGGAGTAACAAAAATGGTCTCTTTTCTTTTAGACCCCTTATAGTGAATAATTTTAAGCTTTATGTTGTTGAACATAAGAGAACATTAACATATACAATAATAGCCTAAATAAAAATAATTAAATAGAACCTGTGCTTTTTGTTCCAATTGGCACAGAATGTACATAGTACTTACATCTACTGTGTTTACGGGAATACTCGACTTGGCATTTTGAAATATTTCTGTGTTTATTTGGCCGTTTAGGCGCGCAACCGGAGTCAGTTATCCTGTCAGTATAATTCAGTTCTCTTCAGACCGAGGGCACGCTCGGCACGGATGCACTAGCGCACAGCTGGCCGCGGGGCCTACGCAAGTATGCGTTTCCCCCAGCGAGCCTTCTTGCGCAGACCTTGCGCAAGATCAGGGAGGACGAGGAGCAGGTCATTTTGGTTGCCCCATATTGGCACAACCGGACCTGGTTCTCCGAACTAGTACTCCTTGCGACAGCACCTCCCTGGCCAATTCCTCTGAGGAAGGACCTCCTTTCTCAGGGACGGGGCACCCTTTGGCACCCTCGTCCCGATCTTTGGAACCTCCAGGTGTGGTTCCTGGACGGGACGAGGCAGGTTTGAGTACCCTACCACCTGCGGTGGTGGCTACCATCACTTCCGCTAGAGCATCGTCCACGAGACATGCCTATGCGTTGAAGTGGAACCTCTTCGTCAACTGGTGTTCTTCAAAACATCAAGAACCCACGAAATGCCCGATCAGTGTCGTGCTTTCCTTCCTGCAAGAAGGGTTGGAGCGAAGGCTGTCTCCCTCCACCCTGAAAGTGTATGTTGCCGCCATTGCCGCACATCACGACGCAGTTGATGGTAAGTCTCTGGGAAAGCACGACCTGATCATCAGGTTCCTGAGGGGAGCGAGGAGACTGAATCCTCCTCGCCCTCCTCTCGTTCCCTCTTGGGACCTCTCAGTGGTTCTAACTGCCCTGCAGAGTGCTCCATTTGAGCCTTTGCAATCAGTAGAGCTTAAGTTCCTGTCTATGAAGACAGCGCTCCTGGTTGCATTGGCCTCCATCAAGAGGGTAGGGGACCTGCAGGCATTTTCGGTTGACGAAGCGTGCCTGGAATTCGGGCCGGCTAACTCTCACGTGATCCTGAGACCCCGGCCTGGATATGTGCCCAAGGTTCCTACCACACCCTTTCGTGACCAGGTAGTGAACCTGCAAGCGCTGCCCTTGGAGGAGGCAGACCCAGCCTTGGCACTGCTCTGTCCAGTACGCGCCCTTCGTGCTTACGTAGACAGAACGCAGTGTTTCAGGACCTCAGACCAGCTCTTTGTCTGTTCTGGTGGGAAGCTGAAGGGAAAGGCTCTCTCAAAGCAAAGGTTATCTCACTGGATAGTGGATACCATCGCTTTGGCATACCAGCAGCAAGGTCGTCAATGCCCCCTTGGTGTGAAAGCCCACTCCACTCGTAGTGTGGCTTCCTCTTGGGCTCTAGCGCATGGCGCCTCGCTAACAGACATTTGTAGAGCTGCAGGCTGGGCGACACCCAACACATTCGCGAGATTCTATAATCTCCGAGTAGAGCCAGTTTCTTCCCATGTACTCGCTTCAACCAGCCGGTACTAGATTCTGCTCAGGTGTCTTCGCTTGCTCGCCATTCCTCTCCACGGACGGGATACGTGCGATTTTCTTCTCAGGTGAGTCTGATAAGCTCTGAGTTTCCTCCAGCACCGGTGACGTCAGCGCCTGAGTTATGCCAATCTGCCATAACGCAGCTTTTGCGCTTGACTAGGTGCCTCCATGTGCATGGTCCCCCCTCTGGGCGACCCCCACATGTGTATTTCCACTGTAAGTCTCTTTTGAGCGTGTGTCTTTCCCTTGGCAAGCCACCTTGCCACCCCTGGGGTTTAAATATTCCACCTGCGGCTGGACACCTCAGTGATACTCCATATGCATCCCTCTGGGTCATATGTGTCTCTCAAGTCCCCCCCTTAATGGTTGGGCATAATTGCATATTTCTCCTGAGATATGCTTCCCAGTGTACCTTGGTATTTCTGTGTTAAGTAGGACTCCTTCGTTCGTGCTAGTCTCACAACAGGGAGCTCAGACTTACGCAGGGCACTGGATGACAGCCGAGGTGGCGTGATTAGACTGGAACCCCAATCGTCGTCATCCGACGTAACTCGGAGTGACCACGAAAGGGAACGTCTCGGTTACGTATGTAACCCTCGTTCCCTGAGTAGGGAACGGAGACGTTACGTCTTCCTGCCACTTCCGCTGTATCGCTGAAAAACGCCTGGGTCCAGTTTCGACTCCTCAGCGACGACATATCTGCATGTTGCCGGCGTACTTCCTTATATACCCCCTGCGGCGGGCGGAGATACGCTATGCAAATTCCGCAGACCCATGGCATTTCATTGCCATTGGCTCGTTTTATATACTCGAAGGTGATAGGCTTCTAAGCGAAACCCCAATCGTCGTCATCCGACGTAATGTCTCCGTTCCCTACTCAGGGAACGAGGGTTACATACGTAACCGAGAAGTTTTTTCTGCAGAGATCTGAATGCAGGGAAATACACGGAAGTGAATTGCCATCATTAAGAAATGAGATCGCATTTATGTTTGAATCGAGATTGTGATTTTTTTTTTTTGATTAATCGTGCAGCCCTAGTGGTAATAGATGAGAAATATACAGTTTTACACCAGCATGCTGAATGTTTCTTTATTCGACAAAACCACTAAAGCCTGAACCACTGCCTGAGGACGCCCGTACATCTCCCTCGCAAAAGCGTTTGCCTTCCCACGTGTAATTTTGCGTTTACTCGCAAATATCTCTGAGGTTTTGCGAATATCAAAAAGTTTCTTGCGGGAACACAAAAGCATTGAAATATTATTTTTTCCTCCCATCATAATATCCCATTATTAGGGGCTCTATAGATTTGTGACTCTAATGAATAAATAAAAATAATGTCTAGTACATTAATGCACCCCTTTCATGGAAAATTCCAGGGACATAATGGATCAAAATCATCATAATCTTGTATAACAGTTGTTTGAACAAAACTCAGTACTTTTTGCAATTACATCTGGGTTTTATTTTTTATTTTTTTCACTACATAATTTTTCTTTTTATTGATTTACTGAGCACTTTTTAACTTTAGTTTCAGGCCCGATGGATGAGAATGAAGAAGTGAATGAAGTGGAGAAACATCAAAGAAGATCTCAGAAATCTTTCACTTGCACTCAGTGTGGAAAGAGTTTCACATGCAAACAGAGTCTGAAGATTCACATGAGGATCCACACTGGAGAGAAACCGTTCACATGTGATCAGTGCGGGAAGAGTTTTACACAACAAGGACACCTTCAGGAACACATGAGGATCCACACTGGAGAGAAACCGTTCACATGTGATCAGTGTGAGAAGAGTTTCAGACAAGAAGGAACCCTTAAGTCTCACATGATCATCCACACTGGAGAGAAACTGCATGAATGTGATCAATGTGGTAAAACATTTTTGTGGGCTTCAAGCCTGAAGAGCCACATGACAGTTCATTCACAGGAGAAACCACATTCATGTTCTTTGTGTGGAAAGAGTTTTTCACGTCTGCAGGATTTAAAAGTTCATCAGAAAATACACACTGGTGTAAGAAATCAAATGTGCTTTGAGTGTGAGAAGACTTTTATTACAGCTGCAGATTTGAAACGGCACCAGAGAATTCACACTGGAGAGAAACCTTACAAGTGTTCACACTGCGACAAGAGATTCAGTGTGTCAGGATACCGGAAAAAACATGAGAGAATTCACACTGGAGAGAAACCTTACAAGTGTTCACACTGCGACAAGAGATTCAGTCATTCAGGACATCTGAAAGCACACGAGAGGATCCACACTGGAGAGAAACCGTATCACTGCACTGCATGTGGGAAGAGCTTCACTCATTTATCTACTCTACACAGACATACAAAAACTCACATTAAGTAGCTTATCTTCAGTTCCAGCACTTTCAAGTGCGATGCCACCTCTCTTTCCTATTAGTTTTAGGTCCAGACTTCAGTATATTTCCGAGGTGTATATAACAAAGGTTGTGAAATAATTGCCTAATATAGTATTAACTCTACTTTAGTGCTGCAAGGATATTGCACAGCTCCAAGATCTTCTCGTCTGAGCTCTGCGGTCTGTCGCCGCTCATCAACATCAGAATATTGAGATGACCAATCAAATTAAAGTAGACAGGCTTTATGTTCACAGAAGCTGCTGAGCGCATGTTCTAGCGCTTCAGTTAACGGTCATGAAGTGTGAGATCAAATATAGCTAAACTAAACATTTCATATTTGACAGCTGTTTTAGGATAGAAATGTTAAACAACCGACAAAAATAATCAGGAAAACTGATGTATATAAATATCAGTCGAGCCTATGTTTACTTTCTTCACTGACAAAAGAATATCAGAGAAAGCTCAGCTTTAGGAGGGGAAGAGACAGACCATAATAGGGAGACTGAGAGAAAAAGAAAGAGTGATGGAGATGAAGAAAGAGCAGATATTGTCAAACAATCTACTGCCCACTGACATGATTTTAAAGCTATTACTATAATTTTAGCCTTCATATGTCTTGAAATGCACATATGTAAATCAGAGAAATCAAAATTTTCTCGGGGGAGCGATTCTAGAACTCTTCAGCCCTGGCCACAACCATCGACAGTATAAACAAAACATTGTCAAAATTTGTCACATTAAATAGTTTATCTTTAAGAACAGCAGTTTCAACTGTGAGATTCACATCAACTCGAAGATAAAGTTCCTTCTCAAAGAGCAATATCGCATATATAATGTTGCTTAATATAATCTATATGTTTAAAAGTACAAGTGTTTTTTTTTCTAACTGTTCTTGCTCAGGAAGCTGAAGAAGAGGCTGATTGAGATGCTTTGCTATCTTGTTAGTCAATAAAGAGAGAGATCTGTCTTATTTGCTTCCAATTTTACTTTCTTTTTGTATTTTCTGCACCAAGTATTAATCTTGTATTGTCCATTTTTATTGTCTGCTCCTCCTTCCTGCATCAAGAATAAATAATTTGATCATTTTACTTTAGTTACATCTAAAAGTCATGCTGAGTGGAAATACATAATCATGTTTCTCTTTGTCCCTTCAAAGTTGCATTGGATTTTCTCCTCAGCGTAACGGTTAAGAGACCCATCTATCACTGTTTTACAAATGTTTGTAGAGTTAGTTTCTAGAGTAGATATATAGGCTTTAATCTGTCTCTCGCATCTTCACGAAAGTCGTCGAGGCAGCCCTTGTGCCACTCCGGCAACACAGGGTTCGCATCCTGAGCTATCTCGACGACTGGCTGATCCTAGTTCACTCTCGAGACCAGGTTTGCGCCCGTTTGGGCCTTCGGGTATGCTTGTATGCTTGGCTCTGCACCGTTTCTAGGCGTTGCTCAAGGACCAACACGTAGTAGTCCGTTCAGACAACACGGTGACACTAGTGTATATCAACCAACAAGGTGGTCTACATTCCCGCCATATGTCGCAACTCACCCGCCATCTCCTCCTATGGAGTCAGAAGCATCTGAGGTCACTTCAAGCCATTCACATTCCGGGAGAGCTGAACCGTGCGGCCAACGAGCTCTCATGGGTTCAGCCACTTCCTGGAGAATGGAGACTCCATCCCCAGACGGTTCAGCTGATTTGGGAACAGTTTGGCGACGCACAGGTTGATCTCTTTGCCTCCCTAGACTCTTCCCACTGCCCCTTGTTTTATTTCTTGACAGAGGGGACCCTCGGCACGGATGCACTAGCGCACAGCTGACCGCGGAGCCTCTGCAAATATGCGTTTCCCCCTGTGATCCTTCTTGCACAGGTCCTGTGCAAAATCAGGGAGGATGAATGAGCGCAGCTCGCACAAAGAAAATCAGTGAACAACACACTGCCTATAAAATCTTTTATATTTTTAAAATATGATACTGTTAAGCAACCTCACACGCCGAGTGCTGTTTCCCGAATACCTTCACGATTGAAAATATGACATTGATTTCATACAACAGTTCAATAAACAGTTAAAATTAAGTCACTTAGTGGAACCATTCCCCTTGGCAACAACTTCTCCCTTCTTATAACACCAGTTACATCCATGTTCCCCATTAAATTGTTTTATATTTTGGACAGTGCAGTGAGCAACACACAGACAAGATTAAACACACGAACACTCAAGCTTTGTGCATTACTGATAGACATTCCTGTTCTAGCCGAATGCATTTATCGACAAATGGCATAAAATAATTCATTTTGGGCTTAGAAGCCCCAAACCACTAACCAGCCAGCAGCACATCTGCTTCTCATGTCTGGGGGAAGCCCGTCGATTATGATTTGGATTGGCCAAATGTGGAAGGGAGACGCTTTAAAAATGGGAATACCAACAACATTCCTTTTGGTTGCGCCTTATTGGCCCACCCGGACTTGGTTCTCCGAACTGGTGCTCCTCGTGACAGACCCTTCCTAGCCAATCCCTCAGAGACGGGACACCCTCTGGCACCCACGTTCCGATCTGTGGAACCTGCATGTGTGGGTCCTGGACGGGACGCGTTAGGTTTGAGTACCCTTCCACCTCAGGTGGTGGCTACCATCAATTCCGCTAGGGCCCTGTCCACGAGACACACCTATGACTGCATGTCTGCGTAGACTGCGTTGAAGTGGAACCTCTTCGTCTCCTGGTGTTCTTTTCGCAGAGAAGACCCCAGAAAATGCACGGTCGGGTCCGTGCTCTCCTTCCTCAAGAATGGTTGGAATGAAGGCTGTCTCCTTCCACCCTGAAGGTTTACGTGGCTGCAATCTCTGCGCACCACGACCTTGTGGAGTCGAAAACGGTGGGACAGCATGACCCAGTCATCAGGTTCCTGAGGGGGGCGAGAAGACTAAGGGCCTGTCCCAATACCTCCCCTTACCCTAGATTTCTGCCCTAACCCTTGTTTTTGCGCGTTCTCGTGTAGGGGTAGGGTGTCCCAATACTCTAAAGAGCAAGGGGGAGTGCTATTCTCCCCTTAAAATCAACCCTCAAAACATAGTGCGGTCCGATGCAGGCTTAAAACGAAGTGGAAGATGAAATTACGCAGGATACCTTGCGGACTCAGCAAGCCGGTAATTTTTTTTAAACAAGATGGCGGACACCGCTGGAAAGGAACAATTGAATTGTAGATACATTTTCGCAAATAAGCATGTTAAAATTTCTAAATATGTTGGAATATGTTAGTTTGATGCACATCCAAAGGACTGTTAAGTTTTGAACACTAATGTTAGAAAATATTTCACGAAGCTATCTATACGATGTTGATGATATCTGCCGAGTGCTTCGAGAGAGTCTGCCCATCAAATATACATCTGATCTGGGTAGTTCATCTAATTTTATGTTAGATTTTGGCTTCCAAGGATTATAAAAAGAAGATGTGAGGTAAAACTATTAAAAACTAGCCGCGTTCATCTAGTGCTTCATCTTTTTCTTAACAGCGCGCTGTCACTTTTCCCTAACGTTAAACCCAAACAGCACTGAGCACAATCAGTGATGGTTGTAAAATGCAGTGTCTGCTGATTATAAACTGCGGGAGGTGTTTGATTGTAAAAAGAGCTATTATAAGCACAATTATCCGCGCAAGAGACGTGCGTTGACCCTGTTCCCATGGCGGCGCGCGTTCGGAAACGGACTGCAACTAGACAAGCAAACTATACTTTGGGTTTCATGTGCGCATCTAAACGATCAAATACAGACAAAAATATGGCTAAATGACCGGTTTGGAGATTCACTTTAACACAGTTTATGTCTTAAATGGGAGTTAGTTGTGGAATAGTTGGGAGAAAATGTGTATTATTAGATCTGCATTCGGCCTTAAAGTGGCAGCGTCTAAATTTTCTGAATGAAAGTAGTAGTAGTAGTAGACACGTCGACGCTGTGTGTGATATAGTGAGGTTTGCTGCGCGTGATGTAGTAACGAAAATAACGACTTTATCCAACTATTAGTGTTCTTCAATGTGGGCCTCTGACGAGAGTTCACGGGAGCTCCACGACGCATGCGCGAGAACTGAGATTACGGCCTTCTTCTTGTTCTTCTTCGTTCTACAGCGTGCGTCTTCCTCTGCTTATAAACAGACCGTTTTGCGCTTCCGGCAATGTCGGGACGTCATCTTGTACATAGATATCATATTATTATATGATATCTATGATCTTGTACAGTAAATGGCGGTAATACTCCTAAGGAGTGAGCAGCCAGTAACAATAGAAGAAGAACGCCGTAATCTCAGTTCTCGCGCATGCGTCGTGGCGCTCCCGTGAACTCTCGTCAGAGGCCCACATTGAAGAACACTAATAGTTGGATAAAGTCGTTATTTTTGTTGTTTTTCCGCAAAAAAAAAGTATTGTCGTCACATGATAAACGTAATGTAGAGCCACTGTAGTCACTTTGACTATTTTAACGATGTTTTTTATAACTTTTCTGGGCCGACGAGTTTCGGTCCCTCTGAAAGCCTATGGAGGAGTGAGACAGCCGTCAGATTTCATCAAAAATATCTTAATTTGTGTTCCGAAGATGAACGAAAGACTTACATGGTTGGAACAACATGAGGGTGAGTAATTACTGACAGAATTTTCATTTTTGGGTGAACTAACCCTTTAATAGCCGAGTTTCCAATGTCGGGCCAGTGCGAGCCAGGGCTTTAAACGGGCCGTGCCGGGCTAATAGCACCGGGCCTGCGTTTCCACTGTCGGGCCGGAAGCTCCACAGCGCTTCACTAAAACACGCCCGTAACACGCCTCTCTGGAACAACGTCACACTAACCCAGTGGTTCCCAATTCCAGTCCTCGTGACCCACTGCTTTGCACATTTTGTAGGTTTCTCTTATCTGACACACTCAGTTCAGTTCATGGAGTCTCTCCTAATGAGCTGATGATCTGGTTCAGGTGTGTTAAATAAGGGAGACATACAAAATGTGCAGAGCAGTGGGTCACGAGGACTGGAATTGGGAACCACTGCACTAACCCATCATTTCACCAACAAATAGAAGTTTTATGAGAAAACTAATCAGAAATCACTGGAAACCGCGTTGAAAACAAACATGATAAAAGCGGCCGTTAAACTCCGCCTATGTTGGTAACCACTCCTTTAGCCCGAGCTGGCCCGCTTTGGCCCAAGGTATTCGACGGGCCAGAAATCCTGGCCGTTGGCCCCGAGTAAGCCCCGGAAGTGACAGTGGAAACACCACTGGCCCTGGCACGCACTAGCACGGCCCGGCCTGGCCCTGGCCCGACAGTGGAAACACGGCTAATGATATGACGCCTAGTGTGCTGGCTTTGGCATGCGTTTGTATATAAAATAAATAAGATCACGGAGGGCAGCCCTGGGGGGAACCAGTGGAGGAAAGGAGGACATCGGATAAAATACTATTCACTCTCACGCGTTGAGACCTGTTAGTTAAAAAGTTCATCAACCAACAGATAAGACAACCCAGATAGCACACGTCTATTTGATGTGATGTTTACATCTGGAAGACGTATTTTCAAGAGTGTTTGCTCATCTGCAATACGTCTATAGGACGTTTCCTGTCAGATGTCAAATAGACGTTTAGAAGATGTCAGTTTAACATACATTCTAAATAATTACATCTTAAAGACATCTTCTAAACGCCTATTTGACATCTGACAGGAAACGTCCTATAGACGTATTGCAGATGAGCAAACACTCTTGAAAATACGTCTTCCAGATGTAAACATCACAACAAATAGACGTGTGCTATCTGGGAAGGATCGATATTAAAAGTACTCTTTAAAATCCCTGCTAAAATATGTGGTTGGATGCAATTAAAAGCTGAAGAAAAGTCAATAAAAAGCAGCCGCACAAAGCTCTTTGCACCCTCCAGATGTGTATAGATCAAGTTGAAATGAGTACATACTGTGTCTTCCACTCCCCGGTTCGGTCTGTAGGCAAACTGAAACGGATCTAGTAGATCCTGGACAGAGTTCAAAAGTTCGTCCTTCACAATCTTCTCTAAAGTCTTCATAGTAAGGGACGTAAGCGCCACTTATGTTTAGGCACCGGGACAATAATTGAGTCTTTCCAAATGCGAGGAACGGTGTGGAGATGTATGGACATTTTGAAAATAAAACTAAAAATGTCTACCAGCTGTTCAGCACAGTTCTTTAATATATGGCCTCCAATGCCATCGGGGCCAGGACTTTTCCTTTCCTTTATACCTCTGAAGAGTGTCAGGACCTTGTTTCTGTCAACCTGGACTTTACCTTGCCCAGGGGCAACGTTATTAAAAACTGACAGCTCCTCACTAAAATCATGAATATTAAAACAATTATAAAAAGTGTTCACATATTATTATTAAACATATTACTGTGTTTCCTGTGTCATTTGAGAAATAATAGTCATTTTAAAGCATTTTAATAGTCTTTCAGCAAATATTCTGACTCAAACAATCCGTTTCTAGCAGCAAATACTTATAATAAAGTGAGATGATCTGCTGATCCTGAATGACTTGTTGAATGAGTATTGATAGTCTGTGGCTCATCACTATTATCAGAGCAGCTGAAAAGCCTCCTTTATTTCATGTCAATGATCCTGTTTTCTCCTCATTCATTATGCTGATGTCTTCAGATCTGTAAATTGACACATTAAGCTCATTTTATTGTCAACAGATTTGAGCAAACGACACGATCAGCTATTGTGACATCTGCAAGATATAGGTAAGTTTCATAACACTGTTTATTTCAATAATCTGTGATGAACCATGTTTCATATGCAACACAATAAACAAAAAAAAGTTGAGTTAACTCAATTGCAAATCTGCAAATATGTTTTTATATGGTTCAATCTTTTTTTTTTATTCTTAAAGGGACAATATGTAGCTTTTTAGGTATTTTATTATCTAAAATCAATATTTTTATTCATAAATATGCCCTCAATGGTGTACAAATACCTATGCCAATGATCAGACTATTCCTCGTAAACGAAGAATTTATTATCTTTATATAATATAATGCATGTTTCCCTCTCAACATGACCGAGTAAAAAAGGCCTACATCATAAAACTCAGAAGAGTATGTATTTTTCATGTGCACGTAAAAACTAATTTTGGCGTATAAATTGCACGATAAACACAATGCGTGCTATAGAGACGCATTTAGTGTGATCGGGTTGCTTATATAGTCAATTATTACCTTTTTGTATTAGTGTTTAACCCTCTGGGGTCCTTCGTTTAACAGTCACACTTGGGACCTTCGGGTCCAAATGGACCCGGAGGACGGGATTAATATATATATATATAAAAAAAATCTTAATATTTTTTTTTTTACTTGTTTTTTATAATATTTTTTCTTTTCTTTTTTGGTGTTTTGAGATAATTTTATGATTTATAATTAATATTTATGCAATAATTATGACCCATTTTTTCCGATTGAATATAATAGAATTTTTTTATATATATATAATTTTTATTTTATTTTTATTAAAGCTGTATTTCACTTTAGAGTCAAGCCTAGGCCTCATGAAAGCAATTTTTGAAATGAGATGGGCGCCAGCTGGTGGACACACTGAGCATTTTTATCACGCAATAGCACATTTTTACCACTAGTGGATTTACAGCTCTCTGTAGAAAGGCTTGCAAATTCTAGTGATTTTTGCCTGAACAGATTTAGTCTGTTTTGCACTCTTGATGTTTTAGAGATTCACCCCTTCACTGTTGAGTCCTTTTTTTCTGCATCCTGGCTGATTTGTAGATTGTATGCACAAAAAAACTCTGTGTTTTCATATTTTTGACAATTTCCCATTCATTTCCTATGGGAGTCATTTTTGACCAAAGAGCAGAAGTGTGATGACCACTTAGCATGCTTGGATCATGACCTCAATATTTTTTGTGTGTTCACATACCATAAAAAAGATGGGCGCCAGCTGGTGGACACACTGAGCATTTTTATCACGCAATAGCACATTTTTACCACTAGTGGATTTACAGCTCTCTGTAGAAAGGCTTGCGAATTCTAGTGATTTTTGCCTGAACAGATTTAGTCTGTTTTGCACTCTTGATGTTTTATAGATTAACCCCTTCACTGTTGTGTGCTTTTGTTCTGGATCGTGGCTGATTTGTAGATTGTACGCACAAAAAAACTCTGTATTGTCACATTTTTGCCAATTTCCCATTCATTTCCTATGGCGGGTCCAAATGTCCTGAGTGTGACTATTTTTTTTACAACCACTTAGACTATTCAAATCCTGTCCCCCTGTTCATATACCAAGTACCAACAAAGTCACCAAATTTCGGATCATTCCGAAGAAATGAAATGAAATGAAATGAAGAAATGAAGCTGTGATTTTTTTATTTCCATTTGGACCTGAAGGACCCCAGAGGGTTAAAATATTTAATTTACAACAAATTATATTCATTTATATCTTAATTTATTATTATTATTATCATTATTATTTTAAACTTACTGGACGAGGGCGACCATGGCAGGCCAACAGTTGTCATTTACCCTGTATTTACAGTATATCTATACAGAAGAAAGCCCTGTCTAGGCTCCTTGGTACGGGTTGTGTCGAACCATTCGTTAGTCTGGTTGTTTGATGAGAAAAATATGAAATGTAGTTGCAATAAGAATCCGTTAAGAATCCGTACAACTGCAGCAGAGGATGACTATTTTATTCTGCAGTGCGGAACTGAGGAAGAGCTGACGACGGAACAGTTTGATCAAGATAAATAGATAATAAATAAATAATCTTGTGAACTTCTTAAAAAAAAAAATTCCTTCATCTCAGTAGCAGAAGATTATTACTTTAATTTTTTTATCAATACACATACAAAGTTTATTAAAAGTCTATTTAAAGTTAATACAATTATTTTAATTGTGACTAAAATATGTCTCTAAGTCTTGTCTTTAGTTGCACCTTGCTTGGGATTTTTGCTAAAAAAGACACTTCAAAACAACAAAAAATTTTAGCCTTTGAGTAAATGTGCTGATTTTAATGTATTTTATAATGTTTACAAAACATGTCAGAAAAGTTGTGATGGGGTAGTGGGCCTTATATCTTATATTATATCTTATCTTATGTCTTTATATTGAAGTCCTAATTTAAAATAGATTTCGATTAATTCATGTGCATCCACATCCATGCTCTTGTTTTCTTATATAGATGGCAGTGACGCAAATTGAACGCAAACCGGAAATTGTAACGCATGAGTTTCTCCTGCGCACACAATAGTTTCCGTATTATTTTTTATTTTTTTGCAAAGGTCCCCTCAGGGGCTCCGTAATAAATACTTAAAGTAGATGGACTATTTTTTTTTTTTACTCAGTAAGTGATTTCTTCTTGATTTTGTCAGATCTGCCCCTCCTCCTTCAGTGAAGCTCCTCCTCCTCCAGTGAAGCCCCTCCTCCTTCAGTGAAGCTCCTCCCACTGCAATTCACCAATAAATGCCGGAATATTCCCATCAGCTACAAGTGAAGACGAGCATCAAACCATCAGGAAGAGCTGAAATCTGCAAAGACAGAGTTTATTGAAGGACAGTGAGAACATGAGAGATCCAGAACACTGCAGAATGAAACACACTGAAGAACAAAGAGGTTGGTGTTTATTCCTGATTCTTCATTAGTGAGGCTGAAGAACATTAAGGTTATAAAGCAGTTCTTCAGATTTAGCTCTGTTATAGTAGGACAAATCTAGTTGTGAATTATAATTAAAGCAGCAAATAATATGAACCGGGTGCAAACATTTTTTAAACAAGGATGTTTGTTATCTGTAAGTCAATATTAGTATTATCTGAGCATTTCTTTCTGTTTATTTTACATCTGGTTCACAATTACTGCAACCAAATTATGGATATGTCTTAATACAGTTTTTGCACATTCCAAAATATTGTTATTATCTTGCTAAAACACCAACATTTAAACACAATTATCAAATAAATAGACTTTGCTACACGTGGTTTAGTTTCTGTAAAAACAGGGAGTGTTAAAATTATAGCATTATTGCATTTTTAAAATGTTAATATTTTAGGTAGTTGCATAGTTTATCAAATATTTAATAGTTCTCACTACAAAAATGTGATTTATTCAGAGCCCCTAAAGGGACATGGTGATGGAAAAACTATATTTCATTGTGTTTGCGTTCTTTAGGGTTGCAAATGAACAAAGACGTTTGCTTTCCTGCTCCAACCCCCTCTTTCTTACCACAAGGGCCATTAGTGATCCGTAAAGAAGTGCTGATAGTGATAAAGGTCTGTCGGCCAAGATGTGTGTGTACATCTGAGGTTTGCTAAATGTCACACCTTCAGTACGATGTGGGAAAGCTGTAATCTGCTGATTGGTCAGTTTAAATGTCTCACATTTGGTTTCAATCACATGTTCAAAAGGATTAAAGAAGATTGTGAGGCTTTGTCTACAGCTGGGGCTCGTTCTTCGTACGTTGTTTAAAACATCCGAGATCAAATGACACATCCAAGATGATATCATCGTGCGAATCATGATCTGGCTAATTAGGTTCTTCGAACACACTTGCCGGATATGATTAGTGTCGCTGGATTGAGTTATCTGAGATAATTGCGCGTTCATGCGCTGGTTAAAAGGGGATATGTATCGATAGTAGAAACATTGATCAGCAACGCTGCTATTGGCTGATCAGCGTGGCCAAAGAGCGCGCTCAGTTTTTCTCCTCAGCAGAGCAAGAACTAATAGTCGAAGTTTATTCGGAATTTTAATGTTTAATTAAAACGCCAGGGAACACCTCAAAGTCTGCAAAAGCCAGGAGAGAGGGCTGGCAAAGAGTAGCAGACAATTTAAATCCGTTAGAAGTGGCCATGTTAGATGTTTTTATCACTTATTAGCCTATATATTTGTATTTTAATAATTGCATAATTACTTTGTGCATTGTAATGTCAGAGTCACCACACTAGAACATGGGAACTAATAAAAGTGAAGTACAAAAATATTCTACATAATGGTCATTTTTAGTTATATTATAGTCTCTTCTATAAAAGGCACTGTTAAATAAATGGTTGTCTGTTTATAAAAGCAACCAAGAAAAAGGCTGAGAAAAAAAGAAAAGATCTTAGTAGCCTACACTGAACACTGTAAAATATTTTTTGCTGCATTAAATTAAGGCCGTATAGTCATTTCAACTGTTAAATCTTGAGACTTTTCAGACACTGAAATCTTCCCTTTAGTTAGCCAAAGCTCATTTCATTGTGTGCCCTTGTCCTGGCTAGAGCTGCATTGTAACTGGTTTGGGTCAGGGAATGGGGTCATAAAACACCTGTCTGCAGGAACATGTCATAATCATCTATGAAGAAATGCAGTTCTGTTTGGATCAGCATAAGTGTATGTAATACAGTGAGCTTGATATTTAATTGTGGAACTTTCTTACCACTTTCAAATAATGTGCATAAATGTGAATCTCTGAAAATTCTTCAGTCATGCACAGATCCTGGCCATTTTGCTTTCACATTTGTGATATGGAAGATTTTAGTCAACAGCCTTTTTTTTTTTTTGATATATTATTATTAATCTGGAATATTAAGAATCACAATAGTAACTGGGCTGCACATTTACATTGTGAACCCCCTTTCTGTTCACATAATCCCCTTCATTGAGGCCTTGATGGCAGTCTATGGTCTAGCCTATAGTCTATGGTACCAATCACGTTAAAGGGATACTCGACTTTAAAATGAAAATTCTGTCATCATATACTCACCCTCATGTTGTTTCAAACCTGTATGAATTTCTTTGTTCTGCTGAACAGGAAGGAAGATATTTAGAAGAATGTCAGTAACCAGACAGTTTCTGGTCCCATTGACATAGTATATTTTTTTCCTACTATGGAAGTCAATGAGACCAGAAACTGTCTGGTTACTGACATTCTTCTATTCACATAATCCCCTTCATTGAGGCCTTGATGGCAGTCTATGGTCTAGCCTATAGTCTATGGTACCAATCACGTTAGTGAAGCCTGAGTGACACATACTGTAATCGGCATGGTCATGATTGCATGATCTTCATAAAAAATTATGATAGCCTAGAAAAAAAACTGCTTTACAACATTGGGTCTAAACTGGCTTGGAAATGCCACAAAAAAAACTGTTTTTTAAACCTAAAAGCGCCAGGTAAACTCCGAATGACACGACAGACAGCACTTTCCATCAAGTTCTCCGCATCTCCAATAGTGTAAAGGAAAGAGCCACTCGCAAATAATCTTAGGGCAATGCAAACAGTTTGTGCTGTAGTTAAAGCCCGACTCCGACAAGTCGAAAATAACAAATGAATAATGTAAACGACAATCTCACGAGTCACAAGAAAAAATATATATCTCAGAAAGAAAGTGCACTATCGCGCTGCGCTGGACTCCCCGTATCAGCTCCACTTATGAAGCCGCAGTCTAATCCTGTTAACATGAAATAAGCTCCCGAGCAGGTTTAAGTTTGCGCACCTGTTGCTATGACAGCAAGTCCAGGATGAGCTTCGAAGAACCAAACAATCCAAGATCATGCCAAATCGCCAACAATCAAATCCAGCTAACTGAGTTAGCGACGTACGAAGAACGGGCCTCAAATTCCCGTTTACACCTGGTGTTTCAAATCCATCTCTTTTATCCACTTTTGTTCTGTTTCTTTGAGGGGACGGTCTATGGGCAGGTAAATGTATGAGCTTTCAATATAATGGATGAAGTAAGCTCATGCAATTTGCATATGAGCATGACCAGAGATGGACAGAAATATATATGAAGAGTTTTGTTTCTGCTCTTAAAGCTGCAAGTCCACGTCAAACACAGAGTTTTCCTTCTTCAAACCAAACTTGGGTCTTCAGCCAACAAAGTTTAAATGCCGTCTGGCTACAGCGCTTCCCATAATGTTTACGCATTTGTGTCTGTTTGAACACACTCGCCCACATGAGCGTCTACACTACCAAAGCAATCCGGTTGAATGTGTTTTCAACTACCTCTGGAAGTGGTCAAAAGTGGACAAGCTCAAATTGTTTTAGACCCTGTTTACACCAGTGTTTAGCACGTCCACTTGTGATCGATTTTATTCACTACATAATTGTTCTTTTATTGATTTACTGAGCACTTTTTTAACTTTAATTTCAGGCCCGATGGATGAGAATGAAGAAGTGAATGAAGACACTGGAGAGAAACTGCATGAATGTGATCAGTGTGGGAAGAGTTTTATACATAAAGGAAACCTTAAGACACACATGAACATCCACACTGGAGAGAAACTGCATGAATGTGATCAATGTGGCAAAACATTTTTGAGGGTTTCAGCCCTGAAGAGACACCTGACACTTCATTCACAGGAGAAACCACATTCATGTTCTTTGTGTGGAAAGAGTTTTTCACGTCTGCGTGATTTAAAAGAACATCAGAAAATACACACTGGTGTAAGAAATCACATGTGCTTTGAGTGTAAGAAGACTTTTATTAGAGCTGGACATTTAAAACTGCACCAGAGAATTCACACTGGAGAGAAACCTTACAAGTGTTCACACTGCGACAAGAGATTCAGTGAGTCAGGATCCCGGAAATCACACGAGAGGATCCACACTGGAGAGAAACCGTATCACTGCACTGCATGTGGGAAGAGCTTCAGTCAATTATCTGCTCTACACAGACATACAAAAACTCACATTAAGTAGCTTATCTTTAGTTCACTTTCAAGTGCGATGCCAACTCTCTTTCCTATTAGCTTGTCTTAACCAGAAAATAAAGAAAAAAAATTCCCCAAAGAGCAATATCGCATACGGTATATAATTTTGCTTAAAGGAGTCATAACCTGCAATTTTCACTTTTCCACGAGAATCAATGTATGTTATGATCGACTAACGATTATACACTGGCCGGGAAGCCGATATTTAAAAGTGAAGCGTTTGTTTACCTCAGGGTAAATAAACCAGCGCGCGTGCACGCGCACTCAAATACGAGATTTTGATTTCAGCTCCCTCTTGACGTCATGAGGTTGTAGGATATACCATATATGGACACCGCAGCAGGAAGCCCCCCTTCCCCTCTCCCCCTCATATTCAGTTCAGTCGAGAAAGATGGAGAAACCGAGTGCACACCGGACTTGCTCTGTGGTTGATTGCCATAAAAAACATGTAAATGTTTTTTATCTCCCAAAATCGGACGAAACTATCAGGGACCAGTGGATGAAATTCATTTTTAATGACGCTGTCCCAACAACCCTTTCAACTGGCGTGCAGAGCCATATAGAGCGTCCACGACAGCCAAAACATCGCATTGATCTCGCGAGACAATAATGCCTTCAGAAATAAGGGTAAAAGTAGGTCTGTGTTTATTTTTTTTCCACTTTTCTTTTTTAGAAGGGCCTGAAAGACTATAATACAGCAGTAGGTATCCAATGTAATACTAGGTTATGACTCCTTTAATATAATCTATATGTTTAAAAGTACAAGTGTTTTTTTTTTACTAACTGTTCTTGCTCAGGAAGCTGAAGAAGAGGCTGATTGAGATGCTTTATTATCTTGTTAGTCAATAAAGAGAGAGATCTGTCTTATTTGCTTCCACTTTTTGTATTTTCTGCACCAAGTATTAAACTTTTATTGTCCATTTTTATTGTCTGCTCTTTCTTGCTTCAAGAATAAATAATTTCTTAATTTTAATGATATCTAAAGCCTGGAACACACCAAGCCGACGGTCGGTTTGTGTGTCGTCCGACTAAGTTTCCTCAGTGTGTTCTGCACCGTTGGCTGAAATTGGTCTTCGTCTGCTTTTTTTTCGGCCGATTCGACTTATTGAATCGGCGTCGGGCCGTCAGTGAAAAAGAGAACTCTGATTGGCTGTTCAGCTTAGTGAACGAGTCAGTGCACGAGAATAATAGCAAAACAGCGAGCAAAGTCAAAACGGTACAGATAGAAGACCGTTCTAATGTTGTCATCTTACCTGAGTGTTCTGAAAGATTATGTGTATTTTCAGTTAACTTTAGTAAGATGCATTTACATGGTTACTGTGCATTAGATTTAATCAACTCTGTCTGTGTCTGCAAAGGTGTGTGCCAAATGGCCCATACAGATGAATGGCCCATAGAAACTGATTGGTGTGAATGAATAAAAAGAATCAGCATTGCTCAGAGTGGATTAGCAAGTTAGAGCGATCTCCTGTGGGAGGTCCTAACAGGTTTCTATTGTTTGTAGCCCATAGGCTATGTCTTCATGTATAAAGTTCTGTCTCAAGACACAGAACATTGGGTTAAGATTGTTGAAGGGCGACATGCTAACATCGCTGCTGACGGACTGCTACACGACAAACCTTCAATAAATTCTTCTCCCCACAAGAACTATTGACCTCAACGTTCTTTTAAATAGACTCGAACATTATGTTGGCATTAGTGCAATTGCACTAGCATGGTTTAAATCATACTTATCTGACCATTATCAGTTTGTAGCAGTAAATGAAGAGATGTCTCATCGATCACAAGTTCAGTATGGCGTACCACAAGGCTCAGTACTAGGACCGTTGCTGTTCACTCTGTACATGCTACCCTTAGGAGATATCATTAGGAAACATGGCATTAGCTTCCACTGTTATGCTGATGATACTCAGCTCTATATTTCTTCACGCCCTCACGAAACTTACCAATTCATAAAATTAACGGAAATGCATAGCTGATATAAAAAATTGGATGACTAGCAACTTCCTACTACTAAATTCAGTAGAAGAAGAAGACTTTTATTACAGCTGAAGATTTGAAACGGCACCAGAGAATTCACACTGGAAAGAAACCTTACAAATGTTCACACTGTGACGAGATTCAGTCGGTCAGAATCCCTAAAAAAACACGAGAGGATCCACACTGGAGAGAAACCGTATCACTGCACTGCATGTGGGAAGAGCTTCACTCAATTATCTGCTCTACACAGTCATACAAAAACTCACATTAAGTAGGACTTTAACAATACCTACAGATTTTTCAATAATTGTTCTGTCTGTAAAAAAAAAGTTTAAAAGTTTCGCCTCACAAAACAAGCTACTCATGCGGAGCAGAAAATGTCCAAAATTGATGCACCCCTTGATGAAAATAACATACAACATTTATTTCCATCATAAGGTGCATCAATTTTTGGTCAAGATCTTGTATTGACAATGCAGGAGTCCAGCACTCTGTAAAGTCTCCTCCAGCACATGCCAATGACTCTCAATGAGTTTAAGCTCTGAACTCAGAGGTGAAAATTATTTTTCATGCTCCCTCCCAACCATTCTTTCACAATCTGAGCCTGATAAATCTTGACATTATCATCCTGGAATATGGCCATGATGTTTCTTCCCAAACATATAACAAACATAAAAATTCACTGCGATAATGATCCAATCATAAGCCCCTTTCACACAGAGATTCCGGAAAATACACGGATAAAGTGAGCCGGGATTTGACCCGGGTTCGTTTGACTTTGGTTCATTCACACTGCCAGTGATTTTCCGGAATCAGAGAGTGCGTTCACACACAACCCGTAACAATCCCGTAAACACACGTGACATCGATGTGACTTGTAATGTCTCAGCAGCGTCTTCAGTTTGCTTATGAGCTGTGATTTCTCTCTCTCGCCACGCTTGTGCATTTTTTTCTCTGATTCGATCATAAACTAGCGCATTACGCACCGTTTCACAGCTGGTGAACGATCCCGGCTTCAGTGCCATCATTACGTTACAGCATTGATTACAGCTTTTGTTCACACAGCGTGCGTTCCGGGACTGAACACGGCAATGTTACTCGGTCCCCAACCCGGCATCAATCCCGGGTCGTGTTTGCGTTCACACACAAGGCGTTCTGGCAATTTCCCGGCAATTTGCCGGGATCATTGCGCTGTGTGAAAGGGGCTATAGACTCTTAAGTATTTGCCAATGTAAATCCAAACAGCAACTTTTTTTGGCTGGGCAGATCAGTATAGTATAGACATGAATCTATAGTTAGCAGTGGTGGGCCATCAGGGCCAGCATGGCCTTCTCTGCTGGCCTAAACACTATCAGAATCACTGACATGCGCTTTAATATTTTTATTTTTTTTCATGAATGAGTTTTAAATTATTCCCAATAGTCCATTCTCTTAATTTCATAGCTTTTCTCTTGCTTCAGCCATCATGTGTTGCCAGGGTCAAAGCCAAAATCTGCCTTGAGGCCTTCAGAATCAATAGTGCGAGTGCCTGTAAAATAAATGGCAATGAAACTGTTGCTTTAACCAATCAGATAATCAGATTTAATCAGCCAATCAGGTTTTGATTTGACTACAACGGGGCCATCTAGCAGGCGTACAATAACGTCAGCATTTTCACGTCCTTTGATTGGATGGTCAGAGCGTGCACTATTACTGGTAGTCTGAGCCAGCCAAACACATCTGTAGCAAACCGCATAAACTAAAACATATTCCTGTAGATTTAATAGTTTTTCTACCCACAAATTAATACTTCTCTCCCTCCTCGACCCCCAGCAGTTTCAAACCTACCGGTGAAAAAATTCACAAATTTTTTCAAATTCAATCAAATTCAATCAAAATTGACAGATATGAAAAAACTGTGTTTTTGTCTGTAGTGTCTCGGCTTAAAGACACAGTTACATGACAACACAAACTTAAGTGCGAGACTTCTCCTTTACCCGTGTTCCTGTAGCATGATCTTCATCTTCTTCATCTTCTTCTGACCATTAATCATCCTCCTCAGTCCAACTGCTTCGGCTTCATCTTCAGTCCGTTCTCCTGCTGAAAAGAAAGCAAGAAACGATTATATAGCGCTAAGTTACCAGCCTGAATTCAATACAGTATCTCACTTTCCTGTGTCGTCTGTTGGTGACGTTCGCTTCAATAAAAGCCTTGGGTTCCCTTATCCCGTTATCGGTTCATCCTTCTGTGACAACACCAAACACATTGCTTCGCAAAAGACATTTATATCTCATTGTTTTTATCCGAGTAGCCTGATGAATACATATCCAGATCCAACAAAAGAGTAGTATTAATAAAAGTCAAAAAGTGTCAATTAAATTGTCTATTACCTAAACGCCTTGAGAGGCATACCTCTGCCCAAAAACTTTTCAACACCAGAAGGGAACTGACATAAGTAAGGGATAATCCATGGCTAGGTGTGCATTAAGTTAGGGATAATGTACATCCAGCTGGTTGTTATCGCAGAATAAACCCAGATAGAGTGATCAGTACCCGGACACGAAGCGGAGAGGTCTTGCATTACCTTGACGGGGTTTATGCTGTGTGTGCCAGAGGCTGCCAGCCAAAGATCATACTGGCGTGATCACGCTCCAGGGATTACAAAATCTTTTCAGGTCAGAAGGCACAAATCCAAGTCGAGTCACGAGTCGTTGTTGTCAGAGTCTAAGTTGAGTTGCAAGTGTTCTTTGATTATGTCAAGTCAAGTCCAAGTCTGAGTCCACAACCCTGGTACTCATTTACATTTACATTTATTCATTTAGCAGATGCTTTTATCCAAAGCGACTTACAAATGAGAACAATAGAAGCAGTTAAACTAACAGTAGGACAACAATATTCAAGTGCTATGACCCTTCTCAGTTTAATCTAATGCAGTACATGTTAAACAATTTTTTTAAAGGATAAGGAGTTGTGTAGCATGCTCTGATAGGAAGGGCCTGATCCTCCTAATGTTGTACAAGGCAAATCTACATGACTGGGCAGTTCTAGCAATGTGGTCTGTAAAGTTCAACTGATCATCAATTACCTCTCCAAGGTTCCTGCTGTCCTTGATGGAGTTATGGATGACGAGTCTAGCTGAATGGAGAAGTTTTGATGAAGTGTTGGGTTGGCCGGGACCACAAGCAGTTCTGTCTTCACAAGGTTTAGTTGAAGGTGGTGGTCCTTCGCCCTATCGCCTAACGATTACAGCCCCATTGACTCCCTGTGCCAATGCATTGATGAAGTCAACAGTTGGATGTGTCAAAACTTTCTTCAATTAAACAAAGACAAAACTGAAGTCATTGCGTTTGGAAACAAAGATGAAGTTCTCAAGGTGAACGCATACCTTCACTCTAGGGGTCAAACAACTAAACATCAAGTCAGGAATCTTGGTGTGTCTTTAGAGTCAGACCTTAGTTTCAGTAGTCATGTCAAAGCAATAACTAAATCAGCATACTATCATCTGACAAATATTGCAAGAATTAGATGCTTTGTTTCCAGACAAGAAACTTGTTCATGCTTTCATCACCAGCAGGGTGGATTATTGTAATGGACTCCTCACTGGCCTTTCCAAAAAGACCATAAGACAGTTGCAGCTCATACAGAACGCTGCCGCCAGGATTCTGAGCAGAACCAGAAAATATGAACATATCACACCAGTCCTCAGGTCTTTACACTGGCTCCCAGTTAGATTTAGGATTGATTTTAAAGTATTATTACTGGTATATAAATCATTCAATGGCCTAGGACCTCAATACATTGCAGATATGCTCACCGAATATAAGCCCAACAGATCACTCAGATCATTAGGATCATATCAGCTAGAAATACCAAGGGTTCACTCTAAGCATGGCGAGTCCGCTTTTAGCTATTATGCTGGAACAGCTTCCAGAGGAGATCAGACGTGCTCCTACAGTACCACATTCAAATCCAGACTCAAAACACTTCTGTTTAGCTATGCATTTACTGAATGAGCACTGTGCCGCTGTTCGTCTGCCTGTACTGTACTGTACTGTATTTTTTATTTTTCTAAACTGTTTTAATTATTCTTATTTCTTTTTATTATTTTTAATTTCTTCTATGTAAAGCACTTTGAATTGCCATTGTGTATGAAATGTGCTATATAAATAAACTTGCCTTGCCTTACAGTTTTTTACAATCGCTATGACAATTTTTTCAATACTTTTAACATATTTCCTAAACTTTTAACGCACCAACACACCTACAACACACATTTGGCAAAACAGTTAATTTCATGCTCAAAATCACACATTATAAATAAACTCCAACACTAATTTTCAAAATACAATAATTCACTAGCAACAATACACTATGTCTACCAAAACACTGAAAACATGTCTCAAAATCACATAATTTTTCAAAACACAAACATATGTTCTCGTCCAACAGGAAGATTTAGTCACTGATAGCACAATGTCATAAAAACACTAACATCAGATGGAATTACAGAAACTGCATTATTTTATGTGTCAGGTTTGCCCTTATACAACAGACAGTATATTGTATTGATCATAGATTGTGTTTTGCACTGCAGTTTCTTTTGAAGCCTCTCTACATTTTTGTTTAGTTGGGTTTAGGTCTTTTGCTGCAGAAATTCAATAAAAAAAGACCCATCTCAGTGTGCTTTAGAGAATGTACAGTTAATGTAAAAATGAAGACAGAGACAGAATTGCTGCAATAAAGACTTTACAGTAAGTCACTCAAATCAATACAGAATGACTGTTTTCCCCAGCCTCCTGCGGGCGTGGCGAGTCTTTCAGTGCTTGTCTTTCAGTCTTGATTTCAAGGCGTTGGAGTTGAGATGGCATCATTTTCGGGTAAGAATCAAATTAAATATATGCCGCAACATTTCCTCAATTAGATATTCATTAAGTATTTATGAAATATTAGCCAACATCAGGTTTACTTTATTAAGTTTAGTTTCACTGCGCTCTTATATTTATGTTTTAAAGTAGATTTGAACACCAGGAAGAAACTAATAACCGACGTGAAAGGCTCTCACATGCATTTTTATAGGCTACATATAAACTTTTAATGGCTACACATAAAATCTATTATCTAGGCCATGCAAGGTTATAGTTTTGTATTTTAAATTCGTTTTTATTTTAATATCTTTTTCTATAACTTTCACTTCTGTTTTTATTGGTTTCATTAATTTGATTATGAGTTTGTTCTAGGTTAGTTAACATTTTATTTTGTGAGCAATTTAATTCAATAAAAAAAGAAATCTTCCAGAGTGTAGACCAAAGCAGCCAGCATTTTTATTAGCAACTTAAAATGCAATTTATCCTTGTGCAAAATCAGAAAGCACAAGCTTTTTGTGTCAGGCTGTTATGTTGTAATGCTAAATAGACCTATAACAGTTAAATTGTGTGTATTACGACCAGTCAGGACCCAGTGTGAGATCCACCAATCAGAGAGGTTCTCGAATCTCAATCGATTTTTTGATTGGTCTAGGCCTACTGCTTTATTATTTTACTTTCTCAAAATAACCGATTCACTTTGACAAAATATTAGCTATGGGCGATCTGCCGCTTTGTCGAAGCTTTTGTTTGTAGGCTAGCTGTTGGACTTTGTAAAGACCACCCATTGGCCCAACGACGGAATCCAACGGTGGGCGAAGGTATAATGCGTGTATGTCTTTTCAGCGCTCCAGTGAAGTTCACTTAATTTATTGGAATTTAGTTTCAATATTACTTTAGCTCTATGCTCAATCTGAGTCCAATTTCAAATGATAATCAAATTTAGATCGTATTTCTTATTAGAAAATATTCATAAATATTGATTATGAATTAATTTAGATCTTTGATTATTCTGAGTATCCCATACTTTCAATTATTCATTCATTAAGGGACCCGATGCCGCACAGAGTCACACGCCCCGGGGGTTACGTGGATCTCACGGACACAGCCTCGCCAGTCTGATCTTAGTCAGAGGGTGCAGGGTTAGCTGATACCTCTTAAGTCGGTTGCCTACTGCTCACTCATACAGAAAAGTGTAGTTTATTTAGCCACTTCCATATAACTTGCCAAGTCAGTGATAGACAGAAATCAAAAGGTCTTCAGATGACATGCCTACACTGTAAAAAATAAAATCTTAAAAAAACGGTCAATGACTGTCAGCTACGGCTGCCAAACAAAAACCGTAAAAATAAAGTAAAATATCCTAATTTAAATGAAGTGCAAAAAACTTTTACAGAAATTTTCCTTAAATGTTTTACAGAAAACCCCTGTCATTTTACAACTATTTCCTGAATTATTACGATCAAACACTTTCACTGTAAAAAAAATCCCATAAAAAAAACAGTCAAATGACTGTCAGCAACAGCTGCCATACAAAAACCGTAAAATGAATGTCAAATATCCTAATTTAAATAAGTGCAAAATACTTTCACAGAAATCTTCATTAATTCATTTTTAACAGAAACACATTTATAAATGTGTTATTTCACATTTATTTTCTTCTTTTTTTTTTTACTTAAAAAATATGCAGTTAATTACATGCATGATTTGCTGTGACTATACATCACTGCATCAGCAACTACACAGTTACTATCAGTTAAATAAAGCAACATGCAGCACATCATCAGTGTTTCTCTGCTCATCCTGGACTGAAGCTCAGGCTCTACTCTTCAACACAATGGTGACACATGAAACACACCATACAGAAACACTGAACATTAAACACTACCAGATCTCTCAGGATCTCAGCATCTTCACTTATTACAATCCAGACTTTATTTCTTTCATATTAACATTCTTATTGAGAATTAACAGAGGTTTAGAAGTTGAAGTTTTATTGAAAAGAATAAAGTTTGATGTCACCATGATGGAGATCAGTGTTTGCTTTAGTTGGGCTCTTGAGCTTTTCTTTTTTGGCACGAGTTTATCTCTGGCTGCTTTAATTGTGTGTCTCTGATGCATATTAGTTATGGTAGGAATCCAAGAGAAACTCAGATCAGATGATGTTGGTCACTTTGTAGTGATAATAGTCATCATGTAGTTGCCTGGTTTATTAATACCACCTGAAGTGTAATATCTGATTAAGTTGTTAAATATTAGTTGTTGATTTTGCTTGATAAAACGGCTATAGAAGATCCTGCAGTGCTGTGATACTCTGATTTTATGAAGTCATTATACAGAAAATGTTTTGACAGGATCACGTAGACTCACTCAGACATCAAGAATCAGCGTATGAATCGCAACAATGGTGACAATGAAAAAAAAAAAAAAGGAACTCTATAAAGTCACAAAAAGGCTTTGTTGGTTGTCACCATTGTTGAGATTCATATGTTGATTCTTGATGTCTCTATACTACTAAAAAAAATTAACCTGCTCAAAACTTTTTCTGTATAATATATATATATATTTTTTTATTTCAGGTTGTTATAATACTGATGCCACAATATTTCAAGGGTCATGTGAAAAATGACATTAATTATAGACTTAGCATAAAGCTAAATTCCACCTACATATTGTGTAATCTAAGCAAATATATTCAGAGATTTGACTGTCATATCAGAGAATCAGATCATCATATGATGACTATAACATCACCAATGAATGACCAAGATCATCTGACATTTTCTCCTGCATTTATTGTTTTACAGTAAAAAAAAGTCATTTGACCATTTTATCATTTAACTGTTTTGTTACTGTTTAATTACAGATTATATTTGTAATTTTACATACATTTTTATGTAATTTAAGAAAACAGAAAAAATACTGTAAGAAATATACAATCATTTTTTTGTATAAAAAATGTGAATTACTGGAATTTGTCATTAATGTCACAATACCTAAAATAACAGCTGAATTTTTATTTTACAGATATTATTTGTAATTTTACAGTGTTTTGAATACAATTTAAAATTAAAGAAAATGATCGTCAAAAAATCACAGTTATTTTCGGTAAAATTTGGATTTTTTTTTACAGTGTACTGCTCCGTTCATATGCGCCTTTAGTTTGACCTATCCTGGACACAGAGCTGCGGGAGCACCAGCCTCCTCTTAGTCTACTACAATAATGATTTCAGAAAACTTCAGAATAAATCAAGATGTAATATTTATTTGTTAGGTAAAATGTATCATGCCAATTACACAAGTAATTAAAAGCCAATTCAA
Organism: Leuciscus idus; assembly: GCA_021554675.1. Classification (NCBI taxonomy): domain Eukaryota; kingdom Metazoa; phylum Chordata; class Actinopteri; order Cypriniformes; family Leuciscidae; genus Leuciscus; species Leuciscus idus. The sequence continues at coordinate 3,292,303 of CM038625.1, read as the reverse complement.
AAATAATACATACATGACATCAATTACTCAAAGATGACTCTAAAAGTAAGCAAAACATTCCTGACAGAGACACACAGTGGGGTGTGAGTATTCTCCAACAGGAAAACACTGAAACAGCACTGTACGGGGGATGATCCTGGTAAAGGGTCCCACAGACTGCTCTGTCACCCACCCTTAAATACCCAGACCAGAACAAAAGGGTTATACCAATATTGTTTAGAGTTTGTTTTGGGTCAGTTCATGTACCCCAGGGGGGAACACCTGGTTTCGAGAGATATCTTGAAGAGACATCACCCAGAGAGGAGAACAGGATTCTCCTAAGTTCTCAATCTTTCTCATTAAACCAGTGACTGCACTGAAATTAAGACCATTTACCAATCGCACTGAGACACTTATAATGATACCAAACATGACAAGGAAAAACAATAGATTCACAAGATACATATAAAGACATTCTTAGTGAACTTTTAGTGACTTTAGTCACGAGAAGAGGAAGGGAGGAGGGAGAGGGGGATGCAGAGATAAGGGACAGGACTATGTCCTGTGCTCTGTCTTTGCTATCTTCTGTCCAGGGTGCATTTTATGGCTTTATTGCAGGGTGAGTTTTGTCTTAGCAGGAAAATCAGTCCTTACAACATTTATTGAGGTTTTTCTGTGTTGCTGATGTGTTTTGCAGAAGAGAGAGTATGTGAGGCTTTCTCTATTAAAGGTGCTCTAAGTGATGTTGGGTGACGTCATTTCTTGTTGACATTTAAAGTATTGTCAAACAAAACTGAGGCTAGCTGGACCCTCCCTCCTCCTCATCCGCGCACTAACCCCCCAAACCCCACCCCCAAATCCTTCTTGTCGGTTATTAGCTGGAACAGTTTGTTATGTTTCGTGGTGCGCCTAAGTTAGCCCAGTTTGTTTATGTTGCCGTTTGTGGAGCCTGGGCTTTCTACAGAGACCGCGTTTTTTTACAGTGTGTTCAGGGGACAGGCAGCTAGCGGATAGTGAGGAGATGTTTGCTCGATGCGACAAAAACTGTTTTGGCCTAAAAAACGCGTGACATCGATTAGAGCACCTATTCTTAACCATAGGGCCGCGGCCCACGCTTGGGCCGCGAGCGCCACCTGGAGGGCCGCAAAAAATTTTACGTTTTTCACCTGTGGGCCGCGAGGGCCGCGGGACCAAACAAGTTATCAATTGAAGACACCAGAATGACCACTGTTATCCATGAGACAGTTACAGTACACCATCCCACCACTAGTGGCAGTAAGTTAATGTCTCAGTTAGGGGCCGATCACACCTAACGCGTTTTTCAGGTTCGAAAACGCGAGGTGCACAGCACTTATGGTGCGTGTCCACTGGCACGGTGCGAGCAGAGCGGAGTGAGCGTTTTCAATTCATTCCTATGGAAGTTGAGCTTCACGCTCGCGCAGTGCATTTTGGGATTGCCAGCGGACCGGAGAAAGCGTTGAGAGCGACCGAGAGTGTCAAAAAGGTTGGGCAGGTCTTGACTTTATGCAAATATCAAGTGAAAAACGCGGTCGGCAGCCAATTGCTGTGAGGTTCGGGATGTGATGTCTGTCTTGAGAGTTTAAACATATGCAAATTGTGCCGGTGTTATTGCTGAAATATAGTACGTAAATCGTTTTGTTTACGAATTAGAGGCTTTGCAGTTGTTATATATGTTAAATATTTCATTTTGGATGTGTTATATTGGCTGGTTTTATAAAAGTGTATACAATTGAAAGGATATCTTTGCTTGGTGCATTTGGAAACAAAGCTGGTCTATTTCTAATGTAATCCCGTGAATCTCTAATGATTATACTGTGTGTGTGTTGTAAAAAAACTTAGATTAAACACACTCGTAACAGACACACCCCAAAGCGGACGCGTTATAGCGTTGCCAGCGGCACTGAGCGGAGTTTTGCCGCTGTAGTGGACTCTCACCGTTACCATTACACAGAACGAGCAATGCGCTGCGTTTTTTATGTTGCTAGGCGACCACTGTAACAGCTGTCCTGTCAGTCAAGTAAACGTCAAATCAGCCTTTTATTAACTTTATTTACTTTCTGTTAACATTGTGGTAGTTACGGTTCGTGAAGTCGTTAAGCTCCTGGTAACCCGCGAGAGCACCACAAGTTTATCCTCCATCATCGCACTCTCCGGGCATTCAAGCAATTGTAGCTTTCATCACTAAAACGGAAGGCCCGCCTCTCCATTCATGCGATTGGACAGTGGAAAAAAACCGCGATGACGTCAGACGTTTTTTTCCGCTCGGAGTTGCTTTTTTTTTCAACTGCAAAAACGCGAGGCGCATAAACAGCGCGCAGAACGCTCGCTGCCATAGGAAACCAATTGAAAAAAGGCGCCTCTCATTGCAAAAAACGCGTCAGGTGTGATCGGGGCCTAAGCATTCACGATATGCAGATTATGCAGATTAAAGCTATATATATATTTTTTTTTCATTTGCACTTTATTTCAATTTTCATTTACAACTTATTTATTTAATTTGAAAAATATTATTTTGAATTTATTTATTTTAGCAACATTTTATTGTTTTTATTTTATTTATATACATTTTTTATTTTTCTGTAAGTATAATTTGTCAAATCTAACTGATTTTTGTGTTAATATGCCTGACTTGAGCCTTTAAATTTGTTCTTGATGCAGATTGATTTGTTCCATGAATAATTGTATGTGGAGGTTTACATACACATGAATAATAAACTGTTAAACTGCAAGTGGATTTCATTTAGTTATTGAATACAAATCAAACCAAGGGTGAGATCAATAAACCAATACAGTGCTAATATCTGAATGGGCCCTGGGCCACTTTGTACTGTAAAATTTGGGCCCCGACATCAAAAAGGTTAAGAACCCCTGGATTAGAGCACCTTTAATCTGTGATTCCTTTCCAATTATATTTGTTGATTTGTGGTATAGTAGCCGATTTATGAATTTCTGAGTTGAATTGTAAGTTTGACATACAGTGTTGTTCTGAAGATAAGGCTTTCCTGTTGCTCAAACAGTAGGGTGTTGGTGCTTGCAACGCCAAGGTCATGGGTTCAATTCCCAGGGAAAGCAAGAACTGATAAGAATGTATCTTGAAATGCAATGTAAGTTGTTTTGGATAAAAGCGTCTGCCAAATGCATAAATGTTAAAGGGATACTCCACTTTTTTCGGAAATATGCTCATTTTACAGCTCCCCCAGAGTTAAACAGTTGAGTTTTACCGTTTTAGAATCCATTCAGCCGAACTCCGGGTCTGACGGTACCACTTTTAGCATAGCTTAGCATAGATCATTGATTCTGATGAGTCCAGTAGCATTTCTTTCAAAATGACCCAAGAGTTTCAATATTTTTCCTATTTAAAACTTGACTCTTCTGTAGTTAAACCATGCTCTAAGACCGACGGAAAATGAAAAGTTGCGATTTTCTAAGCCTATATGGCTAGGAACTACTCTCATTCCTGCGTAATAATCAAGAAACTTTGCTGCCGTACCATGAGTCCAGCAGGCGTAATGATATGACGCAGCGCCTGAAAATAGTCCCCAGCTCAGTAACTTCTTCCAACGTGACCGGGACTAAGTTTGTCTAACCTATTAGACCTATTTTCAGGCGCTGCGTCATATCATTACGCCTGCTGGACTCATGGTACGGCCGCACAGTTCCTTGATTATTACGCCGGAATGAGAGTAGTTCCTAGCCATATAGGCTTAGAAAATCGCAACTTTTCATTTTCCGTCGATCTTAGTACACGGTTTAACTACAGAAGAGTCAAGTTTTAAATAGGAAAAATATTGAAACTCTTTGGTCATTTTAAAAGAAATGCTACTGGACTCGTCAGAATCAATGATCTGTGCTAAGCTTTGCTAAAAGTGGTACCGTCAGACCCGGAGTTCGGCTGAATGGATTCTAAAACGGTAAAACTCAACTCTTTAACTCTGGGGGAGTTGGAAAATGAGCATATTTCCGAAAAAAAGTGGAGTATCCCTTTAACGTAAGGAACATCACACAGTAATTTCACCAATTAAATTGATGTTGATCTGTGTATCTTCAACACACTGTTCTGTACTCAATTAGTTATCCCAAACATTGTGAAGTCACAGGTTTTATTTGCAGCACAAATGTTGTTTAAACCATCTGTTTTCTCTCTCTCTCTCTCTCTCTCTCTCTCTCTCTCTCTCTCTCTCTCTCTCTCTCTCTCTCTTTGTGTGTGTGTGTGTGTGTGTGTGTGTGTGTGTGTGTGTGTGTGTGTGTGTGTGTGTGTGTGTGTGTGTGTGTGTGTGTGATTTTTTTCCCCACTAGCAGCAGCAGGTAGAAGTGCTCCAATCTTTGAACGCCCTGACAGTAAGTAAATTAAATCACTGGTAGTGATATAAAATGTACATTATGAAACTTTTGTCACTCTAATGGTTAATAAACAAAACTGCTTGCATTATGTGGAAGAACACTGTAGCCAGAGCTACTTCTCTCTGTTTATGTCTGATGAGTCAAGCAGTTACTCGCTCATTATATACATTTTGTAAATTCTGAAAAATGACAGTGCACCTTTAAGCTGAAAATACTTAAAGGCCGTGTTTCCACTGTCAAGTCAAAAGTGGGCATGCTAGTGCGTGTCAGGGCCAGTCGCGCTTCCAATGTCACTTCCGGAGCTTGATCGGGCCTTGTCGGGGCTTCCTCGGGGCAAACGGACAGGATTTTCTGGCCCGCCGAATACCTTGGTCCAAAGTGGGCCAACAGGGGGTTGAGGAGTGGTTACGAATAGGGGTGGAGTTTACCTGAGACAGGAGATGGTCAACACCGCTGCTCATTTCCCATGTTATTATATCAGACAACCAGCAAACTTCAACATTTTAAACAATTTTCAGCTCAAAACTCGGACGCTTTCTGCTTCCCGTTGTGATGCTCGCACTGCGTTTGCATACTTTACCACAGCTGAATTGAAATAAGGTTTTAGGCTAGTGCTGCGGGGCTCCTGGCCTGATAGTTAAAACTCATCTTGATTTTGGTCTCGTTGCTTGAGGTCCGAGGTTACTGACCCCATCCGACATGCTGTTAGCCCTGGCTCGAACTGACCCGACAGTGGGCTAATGTGGCTAGGCAGCTGAACCAGTTGATGAATTGCAGTTTAAGTCACTTCAGTGTTGGTTTCGAGAGAGAGACAGGAAGGTTGCTGCTTTTTAAAATAAATTCTTTAAGTATTTTCCAAGTCAGTTTACAATCCATCCATAAACCATAAATATTTTAATTGCACCACTCTTTCCAGTCTATGTTTATATTATGCAACTGTACATCTGGTCCTATCTTTTTCTGGGTGAAAATCTGACAAGATTCAGACATGGAAAATTTAAAACCCCATTCTAATGACCATCTTTCAACATTTTCTACTGCTTTTTGAATTTTCTGAACAATGAAAGTAATATTTCTTCCCCTTTTCCACAATACTCTTTCATCAGCTTATAGTGCTTTATTAATATCTTGACTAATTTTTTCAAAAATATAATTAATAATTAACAGGAACGTCTGTCTGTGTGTGTGTGTGTGTTACTGTTATTTTCATGTCTCTCGAACCGTTAGTCTGATGGATTTCAAACTTGACAGGTGTCTCGCTATGAGCACGAGTAAGTGCAGCGCCAAGTTTGACGTTGTTTGGATTAGAAATGCAATGGAAATGCAAAAGAAGTACACATTGGCGTTTGCCGCTATAGCCGCTGGCCACTGCCTCTCTCACACTGCACACTGATATGAGGCGCCGGAATCAAAACACATAGACAAAAGCCAAGCGAACTGCGCGAGAGAGACCGAGTGTGTCCGGCGCCTCATACAATGATGAGCACAGCGCAGGACCAGAGACAGAGAGGGTCGAAGAAAGCAGCGGAGCTTAAGTAGCGTTTTCTCGGAGTTCACTGTGTAGCCTGCTCCCTGAATCGTCGCACTTATTCATTTGTGGATGTTAACTGAATCTGTAAGTCAGCTACACTGTTTACTTCTGAATATTATATTTTATTCTGGTGCGCTTAACATTATCACTACTGTGTAATAGTAGCCTATGCTATTCACCAACTAAACATATCCTATTCATTGCATTCACCACCTCTTTCACGGCCATCATTTGTAGTAGCCTATTCACAAACTGTTTGCTCAAGCATAGCCTAGTCTCAATGCTAAGTTATTACTGTGTCATGCGCGCTGAAGTTAGCCTGTAACTATGTGATGTTGAATACTATGTTAAATAGTTGCCCTGCCTATTCAACAGGATAGCTCATGTAGGCTATGCAGGCTTAAATGAGCTTAACTCTCCTCTTACCGATCGTGATGGCAAATCCTCATGTCCTTAATGTACACCATACCACTTCATTAACTGTATACTACTGTCTACACTGCAGTATATGTCATATACTGTTTATACTGCACTACCTGTCTATACTGTTCACATTGCACTTTTCTGCATTTTTGCACTTCTGGTTAGATGCTAACTGCCTTTCATTGTCTCTATAATTGTAATCTGCACAATGACAACAAAGTTGAAACTAATGTAAATCTAATCTAATCTAAACTCCTGCTACCCGTACACAGATACCCAAATACATGTCACCTAATATCACCATTATAAATTGTTTTGCAACCATGTAGTTCAATTTTCCATATTTATTGTATGTCATATGTCAGTATCAGTATTTGCTTTCTACCATGCACATATAAAAATGTCACTGAACTTTTGCTGTGTAATTGTAACAATGAGCACTCAAACACACCAAACCAACAATTACTAAAAACACACACAAAAACTGATTTTACACGGGCACTGCACTCGTTAAATAAAATGGGACTAATAATGCTCTAATAAAGAGGGGTACCATTTTCCACATTGACCATATTTGATAAATTATCTCCTACTCTGACCAAACATAAAATGTAGTACCCAATCATAAAATCTTTCCCCAATTCTAATTTTCTCTAAGTTAAATAATAATCTTTCCTTCCACATCATGTCATAAGCCTTTTCAAAACCTCTGCACGAGCTCTGATGACGACACAGCTGTTTCACGTTTGGCCGGATTCACAGCATGACAATGATCACGTTTGTTTCGTGTTTATTCTCAAACCTTCAGGTCCATTAATGCTGCTGAATCTTTTTTATTTTTTTTATTTTATTTTTTTTTTATAAAAGTAAGTTCTCTTCTCATGTAGTCGGAATGTTTATCCAAATAAAACAGATAAAGAAACATAGACCTCACTTAATAATATCACTATGAACGTTATTCTTGTACAAACAGTCGCTGTTATTAAGCAGTACATAAAGTATTGAATGAAAATTACTCTGAAAAGTCTGTGTATTTGACAAATACTGCATTTATTTCTTTTCAGCTGTGGTATTGTAAGCAAACACAGCGCAAACGTCACTACGGGAAGCAGAAAGTGTCCGACTTCACATCTCAGTTTTCAGCTCCTCCCCGCCTGCACGCGTCATCTCTCGCCGATCGGATACATCCAGCCGCAGCCGATGTCCAACATGACATAACCAGGAAACATGACTGGATGTGTGTCCGTCAAGTTATCGGCAGCTTGATCGCTAATCATAGCCCTGGCATTAGCAGCCCAATAATAATGACCACCCAACTCTTTCGGCTTCTGTAAATTCCTTTCTTTGAAATTCTATGGGCTTTATAGCCCCAAATAAATGGCAAAATGTCAATCTAATTGTTTTAAAAAAGAATGTTGCAAATATATAGGCAAGTTCTGAAAAACATAAACAAAGCGAGGCAGAGAGACCATTTTAATAGCATTGACCCAACCAATTAAAGATAACAGAAGAACTCTCCATTTATCAAACGATATACTACACACGCCAAGCTAAACACTGCCAGATCTGGCCCAAGAACTCTCTTTCCTCTCTCTATCTTTTTTTTTTTTTTGAACCAGACCAAACTCAGCCAGGACCAAAGGACCAGTTCATACGGAAAGAACCCGGGAACCAGTGTGCGAAATACCCGTCAATATTCGGGGGGTCCCCATCTCCCGATTGTTGCGCAATACCGATCAAAATTTTCTCAATATGCAGTAGGCCTATAACATTACAATATTTCATGGATGCAAGCCAAGACAATCAGTCTATAGCCTACATGACAACACACACACGCACACACTTAACAATTTTTTATAATCTTCTCTAGAACTCCTGGGAGCAAAGAGATCGGGGGAAATGCGTACAGCCGAAGCCTCGGCCACGGCTGTACCATGGCATCCAGTCCCAGAGTAGCTGGATAAGTGAGGGAAAACCAGAGGGGACAATGTGAGTTCTCTTGAGACACAAACAGGTCCATGTCCTCCTGGCCAAACTTCCTCCAAATTAACTGCACCGTCTCGGGGTGCAGCCTCCATTCCCCGGGCCTCAGCCCCTGCCGTTGAGAGTATTGCCTCGAGCCCTGATAACGTTGAGGTGGGGCTCGGTTGGCAACACTCTCTTTCTGTGTCTGCCTGTATGAGGATTGAGGAGCCAGACGTACATGGTTGGGGCTGTCCCTTGGCAGCAGCCCTATGAGATTTCTGTCGACGGGGGATACATTTTTGGAATGCTGCCCGCTTGCTTTTTTCCCTCCTGAAATCTCTCGACGACCGAGCTGACAGCATCGTCGAAGAGTCCAGGAGGTGCAAGCGGAGAATCGAGAAGGAAAGATCTATCTGCTTCTTTGATGCCAGATAGATTTAACCATAAGTGTCTCTCCGTCACTGCCAGAGCTGCCATGGAGCCGATTGCACGAGCCGTCTCCTTGGTAGCGTGGAGAGATAAATCAGTGGCCCTTCTCAGCTCTTTAATATCTTCGATATCGATATTTTCCCCCTTGTCTAAATCACCTAGCAGGTCGGCGTGATAAGTTTGCAAAATAGCCATAGTGTGTAAACAGGCACCTGCCCGACCTGCTGCCATGTACGCTTTTCCCACCAACGATGATGTTAAACGGCATGGTTTGGAGGGCAATACTGGGGCTTTAAATGAGGATGAAGCGTCAGGTGCTAGATAAGCTGCCAAAGTTTCCTCTATCTTGGGCATAGCGCCACAACCGTTCTGTTTCTGTCCTATTATGGAAGCATAATGGTGAACAGTGGGACTGGAAAGCCTAGCTGAGTATGGCTTGATCCAGGATCTCAACACCTCAGTATGGAGAACGGTAAACCCCGGCGTGGAGGTTGTGGTGCAGACTGCAGAAATCACTCATCTAGTTTACTTTTTGATTGAGATTCCAGCTTCTCGGCCGACCATTCAGTATTTAATCTGGCAACGGCGCGATTTACAACCTCCAATAGCTCCTCATTCTGTGGTGATTTGGCTGGCGAATCACCCACATCACCACCTTCGACGCTGAGCACATCAACTTCCTCAGAAGAAGATAAGCCCAGCATCAAACCCTCTTTCGAGACGGAAGAAGCCGCAGAGTGGGCTTCCGGATCCCGAACGTGAGCACTAGAACTAAGGGGTGAGGGCTGAGAAAGGGCCGAAGCCGTCTCAAACCCCTCCCCTAGATCCATCTGTGATCCACACGAGTGAAGCCTCCGCCTCCGTTCTGAGAGGCAAACGCTCGCAATGCTCACACGCAACCCCTTCGAGGGCTGAGCGAGCATGCTCTGCTCCCAAACAACTAACACATAGATTGTGTGAATCACCGTCCGGAATGTAGCGAGGACAGGGATGAACACACTTTCTGTAGTTTCATTGTTGACTCGCCATTTTATATATATATATATATATATATATATATATATATATTGTTTCTACGGGACAGACAACACCAAATAAGACTTAGACAGACAGAGAGTGCTTGCTGAACATCAGCTGACAGCAATGCTGCGTTCCAGTCCAAAACTGTCATGCCCTTCACTCGCAAACTTCCCTCCGTCTCGTTCACTCGGATGTACGTCATTGCGAGTGCCCACTACTGGCGGAAACTGCAATGGGCTGAACTGGAACGTCCTAAGCCCTTGATCAATTGGAATCAGCTGTGGAGTTGATTTATTATTTAAAAAAAAAAATTCTTTAAAAATTTGTTTAATGCAGCATCCAAATGTTTATGTGTGTTTGGGTTGTTTTAAACAAAAAATATATATAATTAATATAGGCTATCATAGAGTTGTCTGTTGTGGTGGTGATTAGATGAGATATGTGGTGACGTCACAATTGTACTGCATTGTGGGACATATAGGTGCCTGAAGTGTACATTTGAAGCAGACTCGCTCCCTCGGTCAAAATCGAGGGAACGAGGGTCTGTCCATATAAACTTCCCTCGTCCACTTCACTAAGTGGAACGCACTTCAAAATGGCGGCAGGGATTCCCCCAAGGGGAAGTGCTTAGGGAAGTTCGCAAGTGCGTGTCTAAAAGTGGACTGGAACGCAGCACAACTGTGATGCCGGCTCGCTTTATAGCTTCCGCATTCTGCCGGCACGCGTTGCGGGATTACGTTACACCAATCAGGATTGGACTAAGTTGCACATGTGACTTCAGGAGCGCTGACGCTGAAGGGATTCCCCGAAGTGTTGTCATAGCGATGCAGCATGAGTTCCCTCAAAAGGGAACAGTCTGTAATGTGTTTTCTCCTTTATTCAACAAAAATAAGTGGTTTTGGTCAACACATTTCAGTCCCGTCTTTTTTTGTCAACGATATTGCATGTGTTGATATAGTCACAGTTATCGTTTAATGACGTGGGTGTCGTCTCTCATCGTCTTGTCTTAATCAGGGGAAAACAGGTCGTCAACGTACATTTTTCGTCATAGTTTTCGTTAACAAAATAAAAAATTAGATTACTGCAATTAAACATGCTTTTTTTTTTCTTTTCTTTTTTTTTTTTAAATCCCTCTCAAAACTACGATGGCCCACAGCCATACAATTTTGAGCCTCCCAGGCGTGAGACAGATGAGGGGCCAAACAGAAATTTAAATAATTCCTATCGAAGAAACATAAATATCTGGTGTGAAGAGAACCAGTGGAGAGTTGGTCAGGTTGTAACGGTGGTGGCCGCCCTAACTTAAATACATTATTTTAAAGAAAACCTTCGGGCGCCAGACAGGATTAAACCTGTCAAAAATTAACTTAACCCAGGATATCAGAAAAGGTAACCACCTGTTACACAACAAATTATAATAATAATCCCAGAAAAAAGGTAATTTCACAAGGGATATTTATTCTTCCATATGTTCAGAATCATAATCACACAGAAAAACGAAATGGACAAAAAAATAAAACAAAATAAGAATGGTCTCTAGTCTTCGAGATCCGAGATCCATGCCGGAAACCGACCGCGTCACGCTAATCCACGTTCGCAGATTCGTGTCCACATTCATTCACAAAAATGTCCATAAAAAAAAAGAAAAGAGAGAACAAAGAAAACATTGGATAAACATCTCATTAAGTTCGTGGTAAATCACCAACTTTAAATCAACAGCAACAATAATTTTAATGGGCAACAACAATTATAAACAAAACACTAAGCACACGGAATGTGCGAATACGAAAGCTATGCGAGTGCGTGCATGCGTGTGTTGCAGTGTGTGTAATGGTGGCGCAGAGGTACTGATCACGTTTGCAGGTATTGAAGGCACCAATGAGTATCGCGGGTCAACAGACACCAGATAGGTGGATAAGCGTTTTTTGCCTTGTCTTCAGGACAGCTCATGACAGTTGGTCTGGAAGTGCAATGCTTCAGTCACGCACCAGACATACACATGAAACAGCTGATTGACACGCAGCCGTCTTTCCATCATAAAACCTCACTCATACTGGCAACCTCATGTGCAAACAAACGGATGACGCTTCTGATTCAGGTACGACACGCTCCCTTTAAATACAACTCCCTTCCGTCGTTAATTGACACACTCCACCCAGAAACACGCTAAAATGAAAGTGAAAGTAACCAATGTTGTGGGACAGATTCTCTTTTTTGCCACAAGGTGTCTTGGTAAGTATAGGCATAACTTGGCCAATGATAACTACAGTGGTTAAAAAGACGTTTTCTCACATAAACCACGCAATTATCTTATTAGACTTACAGTGAGCAGTTCCCGCTTCATGAGGGCATTCGATCGTCCGGCTCGTTGTTGACCGGCTCGCGGTTGACCAGCTCGATGTCCTCCGTCGACTGCTTCTACTACAGTAGCATACACCATAGGCACCGCATCAGCTACCAGTCTCACTCGGGTTTTAAATCCCATTTTATAACTCCTGAGATCTCCGACAGTGTAGTCCTTCTCAGTGAAACGGGCGCTGCAAATGACCGAAGTCTTGGATACCGAAGCAACACTGAAGTCAGCGCGTTTGGTCCGAACAAAGTTGACCCAGGCACGGAACACAGGCCTGCTTTTTGGGAAAAAGTGTGACCGGTTTTAACAGTGTTTTTGCACCCAGCACAAACGCAGTAATTCACCATCGTGAAAATACGCCTGCGTATACCTAACTAACTACCTAAATAACTAACTAACTAAATAAATAAATAAATGTCCTAATCACTAATTCTCTCACTCTATCACTCGTACAATTATCAACACAGCTCACAAACTTCTCCTCAACTCTTCAACTCTGAACTTTACTGAAGGTCTTGGAATCCCCTTCATTGACCCCACCCCTTATTAAACCTTGACCTATCCAAACCCCTAATTACCTCCCCCCCTGAAACTTTCCCCTAACCACAAACACATCAAAAATGATTGACATATTCTGGAGGGAGGAGGAAGCAGGAGACACACAGACACTCCCAGGCACACACACAGGCACGCTTTCAGACCGGGAAAACAGAGGAAACACTGAGGACAGTCACATAGACATCTGATCGATCTGACAGATAACAGCTGTGGTAGCGTACAACTCAGCTCCTACATTTTTCTCAGTGACCTGGGGAGACGTCTCCCTCTTACGACGTCAAGCGATTTGTTTGGGGGGAGGGGGAGTTTTAAGTGAGTACTGAAAATAACGAACTTTTTCATCTTATATTCTGCCTTTAGGTATCGAAAAACATACAAAACAATACATCAACTTGTCAAACGTGTATTTCCCCTAACTATTTTGTGTTAATCATAATTACAAATTTAACCTGACATACACACTTTAAGATTTTATGATTGTATCATTATTGCAGTGAATATTATGTTTCTAGCATGTTATATGTTTGGTAACAGTTCTTCTAATCCTAACTGATGAAGTGTGTAGCTTCTTATTTCTTAAACAGTCATGTAGGAAGAACATCATGACCATAATCCAGGATGATAATGTCAAGATTCATCAGGCTCAGATTGTAAAAGAATGGTTGGGAAGAGCATGAAGAATCATTTTCACCAGACCTTAAATTCATTGAGAGTCTCCAACATCATCTAGCTGGAAATCAGAATGTTGGCTTATATGCCACAAAAATCAATAAAAAAATGTTGATTACTCTTAAGTATTAAATAAATGAACATATTTTATAGATGTTATTAAAGCTTCTGAAAGGGTTACTTGATATTTTAACATTATTACATCTTGTGTGAAATATTAAACCAGACTACTGACATATTTTCATAGTGCCAGTGTGTTAATTCTGTCTTTACTCTTGTAGAATTTCTAATATGAAATTCTACAGGGATTATTGTGCAGTGCTTTTTTATTGCATTTTGTGTGTCTATGCTCTTTTTCAGTGAGGATTGTTCTGCTAGGAAAGAATGTATCAGAAAACTGCAGAGTGGGAGACATCATACTGGGAACAACAGCGTTTCAGAGTGAAGCTCATTCCGCTTATTTACAGCAGCCCAGTGTGAGAGTCAGTGGAGCGGTGGAGAAGAGAAACCTCACAGTCATCAACACTGCTAACCTACTCCAGCCACATCTCTCACAGGATCAGATCACACAGAGAGTGAGAGAGTGTGTGTCTCTGTCTGCTCCAGGACCTCATGTGATCTTACTCGTACTGCAGAATAATGACTTCAGTGAGGAGGACCTGAGAGGAGTGAGAACTGTGCTGAACCTCTTCAGTGTGAAGGCCATTAAACACACTATAGTGCTGACTACTGATGAAGAGACACTCACATCCAAATGGACTTCTATAGTAATAAATAACACTGTCCATAATTTAATAAAGGAGTGTGGAGGAAGACATCTTCAGTTTGATGCAAGAAACCCAGGATGGCGCTCTGAGATGTTGAGAAGGACAGAGGAGATACTCAAGAAAGAACATGAAGAATTTCTCATCTCTAACATGTATGAGGATGGAGGTGATGGAACATCAGTGGATGGAGATCCAAGCAGATCTGGAGGTTCAGTTCGAGGAGATGACAAAAAGGAGGAGGTTTTTGATCAAGAAGAGGATGGAAAACTTAACGAGAACATAAAAACCGGAAGTGACGGAGGAGGTTTGTCAAAGTTTTTTTTTTTTTTTCTGGAAAATACCTCTAAGAATATGCTCATACCATTTTAACCTTTAACTCTTTCCCTGCCCGTGACAGATTTTCTGGCTTTCCATGTTTTCACTGTTATAGAGTAGGGGGTGCTATTACGCATCTTTAGAAAGATTATTGAATCTTCTGATCAAAACACAGGTGAAGCAGCAGAAACAAGCGATAGAAGCTTTGATTATGCACATTGTAGTCTTTGACAAAAACATGATTTTCTCAGCTTTTTTCTCAAAATGTTGCTTTTTTATGAAACATACCCACATTCAAGGGTTGATAAAAAAAAAGAATGAAAATTGTTGCCATTGCAAATAAACTAATGCAAATAGTGCCATCACTTTTATGCAATGCGAAAAATTCAGAACAGAGATGCTGTACTAAGGCCTCCAGCTAGTCTAAGTTGCTAGCTGTCTAACAGAAGTTCTGAGTGTTAGGCTCTCTGTGTTCATAATGGGACTTTTAAGTGTATTACCTTTGTCTGTAGGCTACAGCACAATAAAATAGGACATAGCAATAAACACAACAATAAAAACAATTAAACAGGGCAAACATAACAATTTAGCCAATTAACCATGGTAGAACCCCAAAAATCAAGAAAAAATGAAATTGGACATGCAAATCACGTGGTCTCGCGCATCCAGTCGCTTCGCTTCTAAAATGCTGCTGGTGTGAGTTGGCACCGCGTGGAGGACAGAACAAAACCTCATCAGAGACGCAATGCGCCGCAGACGTGTGGAGTGTAAATAAGGGGTCAGGGGTCTTTTATGCTGGTGTGCACCTTAAGCTGCGGTCACACTAGACTTTGAGCATGCTGGTCAGGTTGTGATATGATGTCACTCTGTGAAGCGTCTTTTTTATAAACGTATTCAACATAAATAGTAATACACTCAAAATGTAAAAAATATACAATCTACTCAACTGTACTGCCGAAAATATCACTCTTTTAATTCAGCCAAGTTGACCATGCTGGTCATGATGGAAAAGCAACCTGAGACATTCACAGTGTTGAAAAACAATAACCACTTTGCCGACATTAGGATTTTTTGGATGGTAATGTTTTTTTAGTCCAGTGATCCTGTGTCTCTTTCTCTCATCTCACTAACATTCCAGTAGCCAGGGCCAAACACACAATGATGTAGAAGTAGTTGTTGACCTGATTCTGCCGAGGCAGACTTTCATCACAGTATTACGTCATTACAACAAAATCAGAAACGAGTCGTTTTCTGAACTTGGTTTCATTAAAGCTGTTTTTGGACTAACAAGGAAGTTGAGTTCTGAAACTTACAGAATATTTTTATAGTACAATGACCTCTTATATGTCAAAAGATCAAAGAAAACTTGATTTCTCAATTCATAACCCCTTTAATGAAGCATACATTTGGTACCAAAGCTAAACTGAGTCTCATTGTTTCAGTGACTACTTCTGGAAAAGCAAAGCTGAACATTGTGCTGTGTGGATATGATACAACACTCAAGAACTCAGTGTCTAAAATGTTTAGAGGAACAATAAATAAACAAATGAATAAACTTTTACATCACAAGGAGAAGAGAAATGTCTGTGTGAAGATAGAGAAGATTATTCATGGACGGCAGATTACTGTAATAGAGCTTCCTGCTCTCACTCAGCTCTCAGAGGAGGAAGTGATGCGGGAGACTCTCAACTGTGTGTCTCTCTGTGATCCTGGAGTTCATGCTTTTATCCTCATCGTTTCCGATGGTTCACTTACTAATGAAGACAAAGCAGAAATGGAGAAGATTAAAAGAATATTTTACTCTAATGAGCACTTCATGGTGCTTTTCACTACTGTACTCACTGGTAACAAAAGTGTGTCAGAATTTGTGTTATCCACAGAATCTCAGAGCATCGTGAGTCTCTATGGGAATGGGTACAGTGTGATGGGGTTAAAGGACCAAAAAAACTCCAGACAGCTCTTAGACCTGCTAGATTGTGTAGAGAGAATGAAGACTGAACCCTATTCACTTCAGATGTATATGAGAGCTCCAGAGAAGAGAGTCAGAGATGAACTAGAGGAGAAACTAAGTGTGAGAGATGATGAAATCAAAGAGTTACAGGAGAAGATCAAGACACTGGGTGAGTGGATTCATTTACTTTTCTGAATAAAGCATATTTGTGAGAATATATTAATAGTAAACATTCAGGTTTTTTTGTATTTACTGTATTGACAGTACAGTACATAAATACTGGGTGAACATACATTAATGAATACCCTTTTGATTCATAAGCTACCTATTTCAGGGGGGAAAATTGACTAAAAAATATAATCTTAATGAATCGAGTGAACCGATGATCGAGTGACACGTTCATATCTTGCTTCATTCCTAAATGAATCAGCCATTTGAATCAATTGGTTGAATTGAATGACTGAATGACTCACCCATTAAAGGGTTAGTTCACCCAAAAATGAAAATTCTGTCAGTAATTACTCGCCCTCATGTTGTTCCAACCCCGTCAGACTTTCGTTCATCTTCGGAACACAGATTAAGATATTCCTGATTCCTGATCTGAGAGCTGTCTCACTCCTCCATAGGCTTCTATGGGATCCAAACTTGCCGGCCCAGAAAAGTTAGTAAAGACATTGTTAAAATAGTCCAGTGACTACAGTGGCTCAACCTTAAGTTTATCAAGCGACGAGAATACTTTTTGTGAGCAAAAAACAACAAAAATAACGACTTTATTCAACTATTGTAGCCTTAAAAGTTCTGTTTATATACTTTTCTTTCTATAACACAATAATGCTCTTTTGGGGGTCATTTCTCAGCCAGAAGTGATGTGCAACTAATTTGTGATTAATTAATCGGCACGCATCAATTAGATTAAAAAGTTGCAATGGCCTGACAGCCCTAATTATGATATAATATATCAACAGCTGATATTATGATTATGATAAATAATTCATTGTGGTCACAATTTGTCTTTCAAAACAAAGTGAAAAAAGTATTCTTCAGGTTGAAATCACAGAAAATTTGGCCCAAATCAAAATATTGCTAAAAATTTTAATTAAAATAGTATTTCTAATGTTGTTGTATTTAATATTTTTATTGGTTATATGATCATATATTATTGTAAAGTAGCATATAATGAGCTTATAAAGAATCAAGCCTATTACACTGCTCTCAGGAATTCTTGATTCCGTTTTGTCAAATGTTTATGAATAATGGCTGCTCATCAGTCATAACATAAGTTTCCTGTATCTCTCCTCTCACTCTGTGATCTTGTTCATTTCTCACATGAACACAACCGGTTTGCAGAATCTTTCAGCTAATGTAACAGTGTTGTCTCTGCGTTGTGTTGTGTTGTGTTAAACCATGATGGACACCAATTCATGCTTTATGATGGATTTTTATTTTCTGTTGATAACATAGAACAGCGGTGATCAGATTCAGGAATCACCCTCATGCATATTCTATAATGGAGGTGAACATTAAACTTGATATTACAATACATATAACAGTGGCATGAACCCAAATCAGATAACATACTTCTAAACACACGTACAAATCAGTATTAACCCTTAAAATGGTTATACAATTACTACAATATATTTTACTCATGGAGCACTCACTCAACGCAGCCATTCACTCTCTCGGCTGGCGCGAATCTAAATGACCCTACCGGAACCAGTTCATCATACTACCAGATCTGGGCGGAGAGTGCGATTAAAGGGGCCATACATGAAAATAAATGTAGCAAGTGGAAGCACATTTTTGACCCGTTACACTAATGCACAAGAAAGCTAATAAAATCATTTAAATTTGGATCAATATATAATGTACATTTTGTTTTTTAATTGGTAAGGAGCTGTTTAATAATTTGTGATCAGGATCCCAACATTAAATGGAGGTTGAGTTTACCATACTGTTACTTTCCATGTTACTTACCATGCTTTGTATTCATGGATCTTTGTATTCATGGATCGCTTTCGGCGCTCGACGTGAGAGGACGCTGGCGCTGTTTATTCCCCGCTTCTCCGTTTGCTATTGCCTCTCTTGTTCCTGTTTATTTGTGTTGTTGTACCCCTACCTCTGGACAGCCTCTCAGCTGGTTCCCGAAGCCGCTTAGGCTCCTCGACCGGACTGTCGCCTCGTCGGTTAGCCGCTAGCTGGCTGTCCTCGTTCACCCAATGCGTGGCAGCTAATCCTAGCTGCTACAGCGGCTAACCCAATTGCCTACCTCCTTCTCATAAGGCAACCTCTACCAGATGCAAGCCGTGACCGAGACTGGACTTTCATCTCCCCCTGTCTTGCCGTGGATCATTTTGGCACTCACATCAGTTATCCACCTCTATGCCCCTAGTCCACGGCTAACTGCTATCACGGAGCTCTCAGTCCCTCCGCTCGGCATCATGTTCAAATATTCAACACTGCAACTGGTTCAACTAATCAATTACTCCATTCCATCCTGCATCCCAGTGATCAAACAGCTCGGACTTCTACGTCGACCCCGTTACATCCACAGAAGCTGTCACTGCAAGTTTGTTTACTTCCACCACGGACAATCCATTCCATCCATCTGGTCACCTGCATGCTCTGTCGCACCTCTCGCATGTCATCAGAATGCTTCCCCCGCTGGATCACGTTTCAGGCAGATTATACTGCTTTCATGGAAGATGTGATTTCCAAAGGATATGCATAAAGGGTACCTGTGGAGGAACTTGAGAGGCATGATGGTTGTGTGTGGTACATGCCTCATCATGGGGCTTACCATTCGAAAAAGAAAAAGATCATGGTTGTTTTTTTTCACTGTAGTGCCTCATTTCAGGGAGTGTCATTGAATGGACAACGAATTGTTTATGTGGTGGTCAAAAGGCGACTTGAGTAAAGACTTGGAGGGATTCAGAATGGTTGTATGTTTGTTAAGAGCTTCTTCATCCTCAATTTGTCATTTTAATGCACATTCAGGAAATGTGCAGAGGACCATTAAGATTTTTTTGATTGCAGGGCGACAGAGGTCATCCGGAAACACTTCTATGTGGATGATTGTCTTACTACAGTGCCCACAGAATCTGGTGCTATCCAACTATATAAGGAGCTCCATGCAATGGCTGATAAAGATGGATTCCATCTGACCAAATCGATGAGCAACAGTTGTGGGGTGTTGAATTCCATACCAGAAGAAGGGAGGGTGAAAGGACCTTGACTTGAACCATGTTGGGCTTCCAATGAAAAGGGTACTAGGTGTACAGTGGTGTGTCGCATCTGACACCTTCAAATTTAAGGTAGAAACAAAGGACAGACCTTTTACCAGAAGAGGGATACTTTCCCTGATTGGTGCCATATACATGAATATCAGTCACGTGATCTCTTACGTCATCCGCTCTTTTTCTAGTTGACTGCCGCCATCTTAAGTACCTACCGAGTACTGTCTATGTTACTGACAAGAATTAACTAGTTAGCTTGCTACTATTTACAGCTTCGTACGGATACAGTAAATGGCTACGAAAGACATTTTGCACCTCGACTGCCATTAAAAGAAACACTACTTTCAAAAAATTATATCGTTAGGGTGTGATCCCTACGCGATACCTGATGCATACTTTCAGCCTCTGTCCACTGCTACCGAACTACCAATCCTGGCATTCAATGATATTATATATTGATCCGACTATTTTAAGTGTGTATTTAAATGGGGCAGAACTTTTGAAAAAAGGGGCAGAACTTTTGCCAAGCGTGTCAGAGGTTCTGGGTTCTAATCCGCACTCATATTGTTTTGTTTTTTTTTCTCATCAAAACCGATTATGTTTATCAGTGGCTGTATTTCAGGCAGGGACACGTTTGTGTGCAGTTTGTTTTGTAATTTCACCAGAACGAATAGAGTCTCTCCACATTGAAGCGCGCGTCCGAGTGAAGACTGTGCGTGAGCCACAAACAAATACAGTATCCGCGCCACAGATCGCAGCGGCAACGAGCACTTTGATCACTTGATTTCAGAAACACCACATTTCAGCGCTAGATCGCCTCTTATTTAACAAACGAACGAAATGAATGCTCTGCTAGTTAACTGGAGATGTTTTGTTTATTTGTATTGGTACATTCGTGCCGCGAGATGTTTCAAAAGTGGTGGGTACGTCTCACCCGCAAATTACGGCGTCTTTGTTCGTCCTGAGGTAGCCTGTAAAAGGATATTTTGGGGTCTCCTTTTTTGTTGTTGCACCCCACCGCACAACATATTGAAGACATAGCTAGCTAGTTCCTTTGCGACTGACGTGAATCAGGTACTCAAGATGGCGGCAGACAAGTTTTAGAAGTGAGTGACGTCAGTGAGGAGACGTTGGTGACATCATCTGATATTCATCTATCTGATCCTCTTGGAATTTTGTCTCCAGTAGTTCTTTCCGCAAAGAAGATTCTTCAAGATCTTTGCAGGGAAGGGGTTGGCCGGGATAGTGTTATACCCATCAAATATGTACAGAGATAGATAGAAATTGGCTTGAAGATCTTCATGGCTTGGAGAAGTTTGAGACAAAAGTATGTTTGAAACCTGTAGAGATTCGAGCATGCGCGAGTCAGAAGAACTGTTAATTTTGTTGTGATAGTAAGTCATTTTAGCAGTAGAGATATTAGCAGAGAAGGAAGAGAGGAGGGATTGATAAAGACCAAGGTCAGTAGGATCTTTCAATTTGCACCACTTCCTCTCTGCACCCCTGAGTTTAGTTCGATGTTTACGGAGAACATTAGATAACCAGGGGGCAGAGGGTGTGGTGCTGGATGGCCTGGAAGAAAGGGGGCAGAAGTTGTCAAGTCAAGTCAAGTCAAGTCAAGTATATTTGTATAGCGCTTTTCACAATACAGATTGTATCAAAGCAGCTTCACAGTATTAAATTAAAATAATACAACAAGGTTTGTTTCTAGTGGAATTTATTGATAAAATCAAATTAGATATCCCCAGAATATCCCCAGCTGAGCAAGCCAAAGGCAACAGTGGCAAGGAACCGAAAAACTCCATCAAGTGACCTAATAGTGTCCTAAAACTCCATCAGGTGACCCAATGGAGAAAAAAAAAAAACCTTGGGAGAACCCAGGCCAGTTCTCCTCTGGCGTTTATTAACTAGAGGCCGGATTGTAATTTGAACTGTAAGATTAAAAATATTATATGAATGCCTGGCTGAAGAGATGCGACTTTAATCTAGTTTTAAACTGGGAGAGCGAGTCTGAGCAACGAACAGTATCAGGAAGGCTATTCCAGAGTTTTGGAGCTAAATGTGAAAATGCTCTCCCTCCTTTGGTGGTTAACATCCAAGCAGGATGTTAAAGTGGAGAAAAGAGTATCAGTTGCACTGATAGTATCTAGTAGAGATGCGCGGTTGGCGGTTACAGCCGCGGACTCCGCGGATAAACCGCGGATTGGGCGGATGACGTGACGAAAAATAATATTTGAATTAAATTTGGGCGGGTGGCGGGCGGTTGAACCAATCAAATGGAAAATATATGTATACACAAATCAACGGATGGCGGGCGGGTGCGGTTTTGAAAATTGGTCAAAAACGTTGGTGCGGCTGGATGGCGGACGGATGATGATTTTTGTGATGTGGTTGCGGATGAAATAATAGCCCATCCGCGCATCTCTAGTATCTAGTGTTGAAAGCTGATCAGGTGGAGGAAGTGTGGAGTGTTTCACATGCCTGGGCTTAAGTGTGCTGAAACTGTGCTTGTGGGTGGCTTATGTTCTCTCTGAGTGCATAACCACATTGCCACGTTGTTCATCTTGCCTTTCTCATTAAGGTTTAAGCGATCAGCGTGCCGTGTGCCGTCGAGCTGCCAGCTGACAGCGCGGGTTGTCACGGCAACCCAGCGCACGTCGTTCGGCGCTCTAGATGCGCGGTCGAGACTCAAGTGCCTTAACGAGTCTCAAGTCCCCTTGTTTATGCCCCGATCTAGTTCTTCTTCTGGTGCTCCAGAAATGGGCTATTTCTGCGTATAGCCAGGGTGACCAGAGGATTATAGTGAGGGCTTCCCCGCCTGGTAACCAATCCGTGTGAGCCCCTCACTCCTCTATGGTATTACAAACATGTTGAGAC
This sequence comes from Leuciscus idus, assembly GCA_021554675.1. Lineage (NCBI taxonomy): Eukaryota > Metazoa > Chordata > Actinopteri > Cypriniformes > Leuciscidae > Leuciscus > Leuciscus idus. The sequence continues at coordinate 3,269,868 of CM038625.1, read as the reverse complement.
TCTGTTTGTGGGTGGTTATATTCTCTTATGAGAATATGACCACGTCAGCACGTTGTTCGTCTTGCCTTTTTCATTAAGGTTGAGCGATCAGCGTGCTGTGTGCCGTCAAATTGACGGCCACATTCACTGTCTCGCTTGCCTGGCAGCTTCTGGATAGGATGCTGGTCATTCTCATGATGGACCTAGCATTTCATTCGGGGCTCCAGGGGAGAATTAGATGTTGATCACTGCATCAGAGAGAGGGCTGTTACGCTCTGGAAATGAAGATGATGCTGAGCTCTCACTATAATGGTCTGCATGCTCATGCTGAATCAGATTCAGACTTGACAGCCATGCTTTCCCGGGTTACACTGGGGGTGCAGAGCGACGCATAATCGCCTTGCCCCGCCCCGTGCCTTCCCGGATGTGTGTGAAAAACTTTCGGGTCCCTGCAATCCGCCGCGCTGCCCCACCTCGGGTACGTCTGTCGTACAACGGCACGTTGGTCCTGCTTGTATGGTGTCTGGGAGCCTGGCTAGCGCTTCCAAGCCCATCTCGCTGGCTCTTCCGTACCATCAGACTTGGCTATGTGACTCAGTTCGCCCGGCGTCCCCCGGCCTTCACCGGGCAGAGATTGCAGTCCTACTGATGAAGGACGCAATCGAGCCAGCCCCTCCAGCCGATATGAAGATCGGCTTCTACAGCCCGTACTTCATTGTACCCAAGAAAAGCGGTGGGTTATGACCTATCTTGGACCTGCGTGTCCTGAACGGGTCCCTTCACAGGCTGCCGTTCAGGATGCTTACGCAGAAACGCATTTTCAAATGCATCCATCCCCAAGATTGGTTGCAGCGATCGACCTGAAGGACGCATACTTTCATGTCTCGATTCTCCCTCGACACAGACCGTTTCTTCGCTTTGCGTTTGTACAAGTCTTACTCTTCCAGCCCGGTCTCACCCCAAAACGTCACATACTGACGCGTCTTGACCAAACGGCAATATACGACGAAAAGGGTACCCCTAAAACGTCCATATGAGACGAAGACATAAGCGCACCAGCAGCGCCTCTTAGCGGTACCCTAACGCATACCTAAACCTACCCATAACCCGAATAGTCACATACGGACGTTTTAGGGGTACCCTTTTCGTCGTATATTGCCGTTTGGTCAAGACGCGTCAGTATGTGACGTTTGGGGGTGAGACTGTGTTAACTCTTCGGGCTGGCCCTGTCACCCCGCATCTTCACGAAAGTCGCGGAGGCGGCCATTGCTCCCACGTGCGAGCGTGGTGTTCGCATTCTCAACTACCTTAACAACTGGCTCATTCTGGCCCAGTCGAGAGAGCAGTTGTGCAAACACAGGGACATGGTGCTCAGCACCTCAACCACCTAGGGTTTCGGGTCAACTGGGAAAAGAGCAAACTCACATCTCTTTTCTCAGTATGGAGTTGGACTCGATCAACATGACAGCACGCCTCACTGAGGCCCGTGTCCAGTCAGTGTTGAACTGCGTGAGCACGCTCAAACGCAGAACAGCGGCACCACTGAAACTTTTTTAGAGGGTCCTGGGGCATATGGCATCTGCAGCTGCGGTAACGCCGCTCGGATTGCTTCATATGAGGCCGCTCCATCACTGGCTCCACGATCGAGTCCCTAGATGGTTGTGGCAGAGCGGCTCGTGCCGGGTCCAAGTGACTCCGCACTGTCGCCAAACTCTCAGCTTGTGGTCGGACCCTTTGTTCCTGCGGGCAGGTGTTCCCCTGGAGCAAGTGTCCAGGCACTCTGTGGTCACCACAGATGCCTCTGCCACCGGCTGGGGGGCCACGTACAACGGGCATGCAGCTTCAGGTCTGTGGACGGGGCCTCAACTGCATTGGCACATCAACTGCCTCGAGTTGTTAGTAGTATGTCTTGCGCTGAGCCGCTTCAAAACGCCGCTACTAGACAAGCATGTACTGGTCCGTACGGACAGCACTGCGACCTTTGCGTACATCAACCGCCAAGGGGGTCTACGCTCCCTTCGCATGTCACAACTCGCCCACCATCTCCTCCTCTGGAGTTAGAATCATCTGAGGTCGCTTCGTGCCATTTACATTCCGGGCCTGCTCAACCGTGCAGCCGATGAGCTCTCACGGCAGCAGGTGCTACCTGGAAAATGGCGACTCCATCCCCAGGTGGTCCAGCTGATTTTCAGGCACTTCGGGACCGCACAGGTAGTTCTGTTTGCCGCCCCGGACACGTCTCACTGCCAGTTGTTTTATTCCCTGACCGAGGGGACCCTCGGCTCGGATGCTCTGGCACACAGCTGGCCCCGGGGCCTACGCAAATATGCGTTTCCTCCAGTGAACCTTCTTGCACAGACCTTGTGCAAAGTCAGGGAGGATGAGGAGCAGGTCTTGCTAGTTGCGCCGTATTGGCCCAACCGGACCTGGTTCCCGGAACTAGTGCTCCTCGCGTCAGCCCCTCCCTGGCCCATTCCTCTGAGAGAGGACCTGCCCTTTCAGAGACAGGGCACCCTATGGCACCCGCGTCCAGACCTCTGGAAACTCCATGTCTGGTCCCTGGACAGGATGCGGAGGTTCTAGGTGACCTACCCCAAGCGGTAGTTGACACCATCTCTTCCGCTAGAGCCCCCTCTACGAGGCGCCTCTATGCGTTGAAGTGGAACCTGTTCGTTGACTGGTGTTCTTCTCACGAGGAGAACCCCCGATCTTGCTCGATCAGAGCCGTGCTTTCTTTCCTGCAAGAAGGGCTGGAGCGAAGGCTGTCTCCCTCCACCCTTAAAGTGTATGTTGCCGCACATCACGATGCAGTTGAGGGTAAGTCATTGGGAAAGCACGACCTGATCGTCAGGTTCCTGAGGTGAGCGAGGAGACTAAATCCACCTTGCCCACTTATACCCTCTTGGGATTTGTCTCTGGTCCTTTCGGCACTTCAGAGACCACCCTTTGAGCCTCTGCAATCAGCTGAGTTAAAAATTCTGTCCTGTAAGACAGTACTCCTGGTTGCATTGGCCTCTATCAAGAGGGTAGGGGACCTGCATGCATTTTCGGTCGACGAATCGTGCCTAGAATTCGGCCCGGATAACTCTCATGTGATCCTGAGACCCCGGCCCGGATACGTGCCCAAGGTTCCTACCACTCCCTTCCGGGACCAGGTGGTAAACCTGCAAGCGCTGCCTTCGGAGGCGGCAGACCTAGCCCTGGCTTTTCTCTGTCCCGTTCGCGCTCTGCGTCTGTACGTGGACAGAACACAAAGCCTCAGGACCTCAGATCAGCTCTTCGTCTGTTATGGAGGTCATCAGAAGGGAAAGGCTGTCTCCAAGCAGAGGATGGCCCACTGGATAGTGGATGCCATCGCCTTGGCTTATGAAGCCCAAGGCGTGCCCTGCCTGCCCGGGTTGAGAGCCCACTCCACTATGGGTGTTGCTGCTTCCTGGGCACTGGCACACGGCGCCTCGCTGACAGACATCTGTAGAGCTGTGGGCTGGGCGACACCTAACACGTTCGCTAGGTTTTATAGCCTACGTGTTGAGCCGGTTTCTTCCTGTGTGCTCGCTTCAACTAGCCGGTAACACCGAAGTTCCCGCTCTAGTGTCGGCTTGCTGCGCCACTCCCTTCCTCGGAACGGATACGTGCGCTCTTTGCTCCAGTCGAGTTCCCCACTTAGGCGAACCCTGTGGGTTCCTCCGCACCCCTCCGGCAGTCGGACGTTGCGGAGCGTCCGACGCCAGGCCTAGTGCTCGTATGCTTGTGTAACTTGTGCTAGGCTGGGTTCCATATGTGTGATCCCTGCGGCGATCCCATGTGTATTCTTCCACGACCAGCTCCCTGCGATGAGCCCGTGTCTTTCCCTTGGCAGAGTCTGCTGTGCCGTCACTGTCCAGTGTTTCTTCCCCCTTCGGGCTGGAGCCACCCCAGTGACATCCCATATGTTGCACTGCACCTTCGGCTAGTCCATATGTGTATTCTCCACATGGTACCTCCCTTCGGGCAGGATGTGGCTCCGCAGCGTCCTTCCCCTGGAAAGGCACGCTTTCCCAGTGTTATCCAAAGAGTTCCACTGTGTGGGGTATAAAGGAACAGCAGTTGAACTTCCTCTACGCAGGTCTTCCACCCCAGCCAATTGGGGGTCTGAGAGCCTTGCGTAGGCCACTGGATGTGGCAGAAACCATGGCGTTTTCCAAGGGATCCCAATTACGTTGTCACGTCAACGTTACGTCGAACGTGAGTGACTGAAAGGGAACGTCTCGGTTACTAATGTAACCCTCGTTCCCTGAAGGAGAGAACGGGAGACGTAACGTCCCATCGCCACGGTTGCTGACCATCGCTTTTTGGCCGAACACATCTCGGCTCCTCAGCGTAAGACAATATGTGACGCACCTGCTGCTCGTTATATGCTCGCGCTGCAAGCAGAGCAGCTGATGCAATTATCGCATGCCAATATGCATTGGCTCGTTTTAATACTCTCGAAGTAGATTTGTCTCTCAAGACGATCCCAATTACGTCATCACGTCGACGTTACGTCTCCCGTTCCCTCCTTCAGGGAATGAGGGTTACATTGGTAACCGAGACGTTTCTCAACACTGAGAATGAATAAATAAACGCCTTCTCCAGACTCTGGTTTATCGGTAATCCACAAATCACATCACTTTAATAATCAGTAAGCCATAGCGATTTCAAATTTATTAAGATTTTTTGTTCAGCATTACTTGAGCATTTTATTATTTGCATGGCTGAATGATGTCTTCCTCTTTTCTGAGTGACCATGAATGACGGAGTATTTTAAGATAATCCATGCAATCCATGTGATCATCGAATCCAGATCAGGATTAAGTTAACTCAATACAATATTTAAACTTTCCAAATCCACCCCAGGCCGTTTACCTTCAGGAGTCAAAAGTACCGTGACTACTGTACTGTCCTCGCTTATGACATCAGTCAGACGGCGGGCCACGGGAGTGGAAGTGGGATCGAGTGGGATTCTTTATTGGTGTCGATTTTCAGTCTCTTTTTAATGATAGGCCTTACGCATCTGTCAATCATCCTCGCTTGCTATTTGGGGAATGAACCCAGTGCTATGATTGGTCGAACTCTTCTTTTGCCGTTGCTTGATTTGAGGACTGCACGTGCACAGAGGCGTCACCAGGTTTTTGCGTAGTTTAGTTTGACAAATCGTACCAGCATACTTTGAAGTCAAAATGCTTATCCGCTACGCAAAATGCGTACAGGTTGGCAGGTCTGCTATTTAGCCAAGCGAAACTCAAAAGTCACGACACATGTGCGCGCGTTTTACCAGAGTAAAACACAGTAAATAAAACAAAGTTTCCTAGCAACGAAGAACCGCGCTAAAATCTACTGAGAAAAGTAAACACTCACAGACTGATGTTCTCTCCTGTTGTTGACTGCTTCTTCCAACGCTATCTCACGACCAATTCGTACGAATTCGTACGAATGATAAAAAGTTGGCTAATTCGTACTAATTCGTACGACCTCACTCGTACGAATTTGTACGATTTGTCTAAACCCACGTGATGGGTAGGTTTAGGGGCGGGGTCAGGGGTAGGTCATTCGTATGAATTCATACGAATTGGCAAATTCGTAAAATATGTACGATTTTGCAAAAAACTTACTAATTCGTACGAGTCAGGTCGTATGAATTCGTACGAATAAGCCACCTCATAGAATTTGTACGTTTTCCCGTGAGATCGGGCTCGCTTCTTCTGTAGAGAAATACATTTTAGTGTTAGTTGCACACAAAAATGAAAAATAAGACCCACTCAGCTCACCTGCGTTGTACGAAGTGAAGACTCACCACATAGTTCCTTTATGAATATTTATTTATGAAAGAGGCACTCTCACTAACCAAGCCAAGGCGGGCTGTCAGAGTATCATATTCCACTCATCATGGGCCCAGCCTCAGGCCTGATGTAAGAAGCGCCTGGGGAGTCGTGGAAGAGAGGAGATGGCTAAGATATATTAAGCCCTCAGGGGAGGTAATCAATCACAGACGCTGTTTGAGTTTGTGCTGGATTGCCTCCCTCAGATCCCTCTTCTTGCGGGAATCCTGCCTCTTCTGTGACCGTCTCCACGGAGGGGGTACACGAGAGGCAACGCTGGCTCTCTGGCCCTCTCTATGGTCCTTGGACCATGACGGGCCAGGCCCTCCCGCCTGTCTGGGTATGGGCACGAATCTCAGCGCTATGCTGGTTTTAAACGCAGCTGAGTGCGCTTTTGCCTCTCTGAATTTTCCAACCACCGCCTCCACGTAGGTGCCAAAAAGTTCAGTGGGCGAAACCGGCGAATCGAGGAGAAAGCCCTTCTCTTTCTCCCCGATGTCGGCTAGGTTTAGCCACAGATGTCTCTCTGTGGCCGCCATTGACCGGCCAATCACGGCAGCAGTTTGTTTAGTGGCTCAGAGAGCTAGATCTGTGGTGCCTCACGGGTGCTCACTAGCCCGCTGATGATGGTGGATACGGGCAGAATATGGGTTCTTCCATGTCCTCTCGATCTCAGTTTGGAGATTGGGAAGAAATGGAAGGTTCACCTGAGCTGGTGGTTTATGACCGGGGAGAAACTGATCGTCAAGTCTACCGCGAGCGATCTCACCACCAACGCGCCACCACGGCAGCTGCAGCCTGCCTGCGGCGCTTTCCATAACACCAACCAGCTCAGCATAGACGGGGCAGGGTGGCTGAGAGGATCAGTTACTTTTTTAAGTTACTTTAAAAAAGTAATTAGTTATAGTTACTAGTTACTTCTCACAAAAAGTAACTGCGTTAGTAACTGAATGACATCATTACAAAAGTAACTAATTACCAGGGAAAGTAACTATTGCGTTACTTAAAAAAAAAAAGTTTAAATATAAGAAATTTCTTGGATACCCCCAATATGAAATGTTAAAGGTGAACTAAGTAACTTTTTTTACCTTAACTGAACAGCTTCGGAGTCATTGGAATGGTTATATTACTTATTTCGGGTTGAATGGTGGTCGTTTCGCACCCCCCTGGTGCCCGTGAGCGGAAAATACGCACTTGCAACTTTGGGGCGGCGGGCCGCCGGCCGCCGCGTCAGGAAGTCTCGCGTGATATCAGGTCTCGCGATGTAAACAATTGCTTTACGGCCAAAAGAAATCTGCTAAAATGCCGTCATTATTGCGCTCCCTCACGCTGTTCGAACCCGAATGAAGAAGACGTTTTAAAGAATATCCCATCTGCTTTGATGTCGTTGATCTACTAGCCTCTGGTGTCTGAGAATAGCCAACGAGTTTTTACAACAGTGTTGTCAAATATCTATTCCGAAGCTGTGGGGGGAGCTCTAGAGAGAAACCTGCGAGCAAAAAACGAGAATACAGCGAAGAAATCCCAAAGTTACTGAATGCAGCTTTAAATGAATGAAATGGACACTAAATAGAACATATTATTATTATAAAACACTGTACACTAATCTACACTATTTTAATGTTGCTGTGGGACAATGTGAGAGACACCTATTAACTTAAATATTAAAATATTATCATTACTATAGTGGAACAACAAAACACAATAGATGGTTTAGAACTTTTAGTATTTATTGCACAGACCACAACAGGCCAACAAATAAGTCTAAAAAGAAATTATGCTTCTTAAAAAAAAATTACCAAAAATAAATAAATAGAAATAAAAAATATACATACACATACATATAATTAAAATTATAAAACTCACACACCTTTACAACTGGTAGACATACTGTATAGCCTACTTGAAGTATTTTCTTCCTCACAATAGTAAGTTTAACAAAAAGTGCTCTCAATATAATACTGAACAATGTACCAACATAAATAATAATAATAAAATATTATCTTTTGGAGGTTTATTTTTATAATCTACAGAGAACGACATCATCAGAGGTTATTTTAGCCAAATTCTAGTCGTGTTTGCCGCACGTGTTAACAAACGGTCAAACAAAGATGTTTTCTTTGAATGTTCCCTGCAGGTTATTTTGGAGTTTATGTTATATAAACTAATTAAAACATTGCATATGATACCAATATGCTACAGAGATTATACTAATGCTGAAATGTGTAATTTATTTATAAATAAAGTATTTATGCTCAAACACATTCGGTCTCTCTCGTGCACTGTCGAACGCGTTCTCGGACACACTCGAGCTCTCTCGCGTACTGTCAAACGCGCTCATGGCGTTCACCTCGCTTTTGTCCAGTCCGGCGCCTCATAAATACACACACATCAGAGAAAAAACTTTGCAGCTCCTATGGCTGAGAGAGAGCCTACTCGGATGAAAACCGCTTCAGTGAGCTTATAGTAACGCCGCATTATATTGACAGTAACGGTAATGGCGTTGTAACGGAGGAAACAGTAATTAGTTTGATTACTCGTTACTGAAAAAAATAACGCCGTTAGTAACGCTGTTTATTTATAATGCCGTTATTCCCATCACTGGAGAGGATACAGCTCACCCTCGTCAGCTGCTGAATTGTCTGAGAGGATTACACCGCTCCATCTAAGAACCCTATAACTCTCGAGAAGAGGGCCAGACGAGAGCGGAGCATTTTCACAGAAAAATGCTTACAATTTGCACAGACAGCCCCCTTGAGAACTGCCTGTGCGTGGTCTTCCCCCAGACAAAAAACAAACAATTTGTGTGTGTCAACCGGTGTCAGAAATCTTGGGCACAGGTCTACACACTCCTGAAAGCACTCAGCCTTCAAGCGCTTACAGGCAGAACAGTCCCTTAAGACGAAAATATGAATGTCATGTTTGCAAGGTGCCCTTATATAGTTCCAGGTCGCACGTTAATGATTCATGGGCTGTTGCCGGTTAATAGGATTGCTGCGATTTGATAGTAATTTCAGACACCTGTCACGCCTGAGGCATTCACCAATGCGTAAGTCGACGCAGTGAAAGTTCCCTTTCGAAAGGGAACTAAAACGTGCTGCGTAACACGAGAATGAATCTCATTGGTTCCTGCTGAAGCTCAAACGTGCTGCGTAACATGATAATGAACCTCATTGGTTCTTGCAGAAACTCAAACGTGCTGAGTAACACGAGAATGAACCTCATTGGATCTTGCAGAAGCTCAAATGTGCTGCGTAACACGAGAATGAACCTCATTGGTTCTTGCAGAAACTCAAACGTGCTGAGTAACACGAGAATTAGCCTCATTGGTTCTTGCAGAAACTCAAACGTGCTGCGTAACACAAGAATGAACCTCATTGGTTCCTGCAGAAGCTCAAACGTGCTGCGTAACATGAGAATTAACCTCATTGGTTCTTGCAGAAGCTCAAACGTGCTGCGTAACACGAGAATGAACCTCATTGGTTCTTGCTGAAGCTCAAACGTGCCGCGTAACACAAGAATGAACCTCATTGGTTCTTGCTGAAGCTCAAACGTGCTGCGTAACACGAGAATGAACCTCATTGGTTCTTACAGAAGCTCAAACGTGCTGCGTAACAGAAGAATGAACCTCATTGGTTCTTACAGAAGCTCAAACGTGCTGCGTAACAGAAGAATGAACCTCATTGGTTCTTGCTGAAGCTCAAACGTGCCGCGTAACACGAGAATGAACCTCATTGGTTCTTACAGAAGCTCAAACGTGCCGCGTAACACAAGAATGAACCTCATTGGTTCTTGCAGAAGCTCAAACGTGCTGCGTAACAGAAGAATGAACCTCATTGGGTCTTACAGAAGCTCAAACGTGCCGCGTAACACGAGAATGAACCTCATTGGTTCTTACAGAAGCTCAAACGTGCCGCGTAACACAAGAATGAACCTCATTGGTTCTTGCAGAAGCTCAAACGTGCTGCGTAACAGAAGAATGAACCTCATTGGGTCTTACAGAAGCTCAAACGTGCTGCGTAACACGAGAATGAACCTCATTGGTTCTTGCTGAAGCTCAAACGTGCTGCGTAACAGAAGAATGAACCTCATTGGTTCTTACAGAAGCTCAAACGTGCTGCATAACACGAGAATGAACCTCATTGGTTCTTGCTGAAGCTCAAACGTGCTGCGTAACATGAGAATGAACCTCATTGGTTCTTGCTGAAGCTCAAACGTGCCGCATAACACAAGAATGAACCTCATTGGTTCTTACAGAAGCTCAAACGTGCTGCGTAACACGAGAATGAACCTCATTGGTTCTTACAGAAGCTCAAACGTGATGCGTAACACGAGAATGAACCTCATTGGTTCTTACAGAAGCTCAAACGTGATGCGTAACACAAGAATGAACCTCATTGGTTCTTACAGAAGCTCAAACGTGCTGCGTAACACGAGAATGAACCTCACTGGTTCTTACAGAAGCTCAAACGTGCTGCGTAACACGAGAATGAACCTCATTGGTTCTTACAGAAGCTCAAACGTGATGCGTAACACGAGAATGAACCTCATTGGTTCTTACAGAAGCTCAAACGTGCTGCGTAACACGAGAATGAACCTCATTGGTTCTTACAGAAGCTCAAACGTGATGCGTAACACGAGAATGAACCTCACTGGTTCTTACAGAAGCTCAAACGTGCTGCGTAACACGAGAATGAACCTCACTGGTTCTTACAGAAGCTCAAACGTGCTGCGTAACACGAGAATGAACCTCATTGGTTCTTACAGAAGCTCAAACGTGATGCGTAACACGAGAATGAACCTCACTGGTTCTTACAGAAGCTCAAACGTGCTGCGTAACACGAGAATGACCCTCATTGGTTCTTACAGAAGCTCAAACGTGCTGCGTAACACGAGAATGAACCTCATTGGTTCTTGCTGAAGCTCAAATGTGCTGCGTAACACGAGAATGAACCTCATTGGTTCTTACAGAAGCTCAAACGTGCTGCGTAACAGAAGAATGAACCTCATTGGTTCTTGCTGAAGCTCAAACGTGCTGCGTAACACGAGAATGAACCTCATTGGCTCTTACAGAAGCTCAAACGTGCTGCGTAACACGAGAATGAACCTCATTGGTTCTTACAGAAGCTCAAACGTGATGCGTAACACGAGAATGAACCTCACTGGTTCTTACAGAAGCTCAAACGTGCTGCGTAACACGAGAATGAACCTCATTGGTTCTTACAGAAGCTCAAACGTGATGCGTAACACGAGAATGAACCTCATTGGTTCTTACAGAAGCTCAAACGTGCTGCGTAACACGAGAATGAACCTCATTGGTTCTTACAGAAGCTCAAACGTGATGCGTAACACGAGAATGAACCTCACTGGTTCTTACAGAAGCTCAAACGTGCTGCGTAACACGAGAATGAACCTCACTGGTTCTTACAGAAGCTCAAACGTGCTGCGTAACACGAGAATGAACCTCATTGGTTCTTACAGAAGCTCAAACGTGCTGCGTAACACGAGAATGAACCTCACTGGTTCTTACAGAAGCTCAAACGTGCTGCGTAACACGAGAATGACCCTCATTGGTTCTTACAGAAGCTCAAACGTGCTGCGTAACACGAGAATGAACCTCATTGGTTCTTACAGAAGCTCAAACGTGCTGCGTAACACGAGAATGAACCTCATTGGTTCTTGCTGAAGCTCAAACGTGCCGCGTAACACAAGAATGAACCTCATTGGTTCTTGCTGAAGCTCAAACGTGCTGCGTAACAGAAGAATGAACCTCATTGGTTCTTACAGAAGCTCAAACGTGCTGCGTAACACGAGAATGAACCTCATTGGTTCTTACAGAAGCTCAAACGTGATGCGTAACACGAGAATGAACCTCATTGGTTCTTACAGAAGCTCAAACGTGCTGCGTAACACGAGATTGAAACTCATTGGTTCTTACAGAAGCTCAAACGTGCTGCGTAACACGAGAATGAACCTCATTGGTTCTTGCTGAAGCTCAAACGTGCCGCGTAACACAAGAATGAACCTCATTGGTTCTTGCTGAAGCTCAAACGTGCTGCGTAACACGAGAATGAACCTCATTGGTTCTTACAGAAGCTCAAACGTGCTGCGTACCAGAAGAATGAACCTCATTGGTTCTTGCTGAAGCTCAAACGTGCTGTGTAACAGAAGAATGAACCTCATTGGTTCTTGCTGAAGCTCAAACGTGCTGCGTAACACGAGAATGAACCTCATTGGTTCTTACAGAAGCTCAAACGTGCTACGTAACAGAAGAATGAACCTCATTGGTTCTTACAGAAGCTCAAACGTGCTGCGTAACACGAGAATGAACCTCATTGGTTCTTACAGAAGCTCAAACATGCTGCGTAACACGAGAATGAACCTCATTGGTTCTTGCTGAAGCTCAAACGTGCTGCGTAACACAAGAATGAACCTCATTGGTTCTTGCTGAAGCTCAAACGTGCTGCGTAACACGAGAATGAACCTCATTGGCTCTTACAGAAGCTCAAACGTGCTGCGTAACACGAGAATGAACCTCACTGGTTCTTACAGAAGCTCAAACGTGCTGCGTAACACGAGAATGAACCTCATTGGTTCTTACAGAAGCTCAAACGTGATGCGTAACACGAGAATGAACCTCACTGGTTCTTACAGAAGCTCAAACGTGCTGCGTAACACGAGAATGAACCTCATTGGTTCTTACAGAAGCTCAAACGTGCTGCGTAACACAAGAATGAACCTCATTGGTTCTTGCTGAAGCTCAAACGTGCTGCGTAACAGAAGAATGACCCTCATTGGTTCTTACAGAAGCTCAAACGTGATGCGTAACACGAGAATGAACCTCATTGGTTCTTACAGAAGCTCAAACGTGCTGCGTAACACGAGAATGAACCTCATTGGTTCTTACAGAAGCTCAAACGTGCTGCGTACCAGAAGAATGAACCTCATTGGTTCTTGCTGAAGCTCAAACGTGCTGTGTAACAGAAGAATGAACCTCATTGGTTCTTGCTGAAGCTCAAACGTGCTGCGTAACACGAGAATGAACCTCATTGGTTCTTACAGAAGCTCAAACGTGCTGCGTAACAGAAGAATGAACCTCATTGGTTCTTACAGAAGCTCAAACGTGATGCGTAACACGAGAATGAACCTCACTGGTTCTTACAGAAGCTCAAACGTGCTGCGTAACACGAGAATGAACCTCATTGGTTCTTACAGAAGCTCAAACGTGCTGCGTAACACGAGAATGAACCTCATTGGTTCTTACAGAAGCTCAAACGTGATGCGTAACACGAGAATGAACCTCACTGGTTCTTACAGAAGCTCAAACGTGCTGCGTAACACGAGAATGAACCTCATTGGTTCTTACAGAAGCTCAAACGTGCTGCGTAACACAAGAATGAACCTCATTGGTTCTTGCTGAAGCTCAAACGTGCTGCGTAACACGAGAATGAACCTCATTGGCTCTTACAGAAGCTCAAACGTGCTGCGTAACACGAGAATGAACCTCACTGGTTCTTACAGAAGCTCAAACGTGCTGCGTAACACGAGAATGAACCTCATTGGTTCTTACAGAAGCTCAAACGTGATGCGTAACACGAGAATGAACCTCACTGGTTCTTACAGAAGCTCAAACGTGCTGCGTAACACGAGAATGAACCTCATTGGTTCTTACAGAAGCTCAAACGTGCTGCGTAACACAAGAATGAACCTCATTGGTTCTTGCTGAAGCTCAAACGTGCTGCGTAACAGAAGAATGACCCTCATTGGTTCTTACAGAAGCTCAAACGTGATGCGTAACACGAGAATGAACCTCATTGGTTCTTACAGAAGCTCAAACGTGCTGCGTAACACGAGAATGAACCTCATTGGTTCTTACAGAAGCTCAAACGTGCTGCGTACCAGAAGAATGAACCTCATTGGTTCTTGCTGAAGCTCAAACGTGCTGTGTAACAGAAGAATGAACCTCATTGGTTCTTGCTGAAGCTCAAACGTGCTGCGTAACAGAAGAATGACCCTCATTGGTTCTTACAGAAGCTCAAACGTGATGCGTAACACGAGAATGAACCTCATTGGTTCTTACAGAAGCTCAAACGTGCTGCGTAACACGAGAATGAACCTCATTGGTTCTTACAGAAGCTCAAACGTGCTGCGTACCAGAAGAATGAACCTCATTGGTTCTTGCTGAAGCTCAAACGTGCTGTGTAACAGAAGAATGAACCTCATTGGTTCTTGCTGAAGCTCAAACGTGCTGCGTAACACGAGAATGAACCTCATTGGTTCTTACAGAAGCTCAAACGTGCTGCGTAACAGAAGAATGAACCTCATTGGTTCTTACAGAAGCTCAAACGTGCTGCATAACAGAAGAATGAACCTCATTGGTTCTTGCTGAAGCTCAAACGTGCTGCGTAACACGAGAATGAACCTCATTGGTTCTTACAGAAGCTCAAACGTGCTGCGTAACACGAGAATGAACCTCATTGGTTCTTGCTGAAGCTCAAACGTGCTGCGTAACAGAAGAATGAACCTCATTGGTTCTTACAGAAGCTCAAACGTGCTGCGTAACACGAGAATGAACCTCATTGGTTCTTGCTGAAGCTCAAACGTGCTGCGTAACAGAAGAATGACCCTCGTTGGTTCTTACAGAAGCTCAAACGTGATGCGTAACACGAGAATGAACCTCATTGGTTCTTACAGAAGCTCAAACGTGCTGCGTAACACGAGAATGAACCTCATTGGTTCTTACAGAAGCTCAAACGTGCTGCGTAACACGAGAATGAACCTCATTGGTTCTTGCTGAAGCTCAAACGTGCCGCGTAACACAAGAATGAACCTCATTGGTTCTTGCTGAAGCTCAAACGTGCTGCGTAACACGAGAATGAACCTCATTGGTTCTTACAGAAGCTCAAACGTGCTGCGTACCAGAAGAATGAACCTCATTGGTTCTTGCTGAAGCTCAAACGTGCTGTGTAACAGAAGAATGAACCTCATTGGTTCTTGCTGAAGCTCAAACGTGCTGCGTAACACGAGAATGAACCTCATTGGTTCTTACAGAAGCTCAAACGTGCTGCGTAACAGAAGAATGAACCTCATTGGTTCTTACAGAAGCTCAAACGTGCTGCATAACAGAAGAATGAACCTCATTGGTTCTTGCTGAAGCTCAAACGTGCTGCGTAACACGAGAATGAACCTCATTGGTTCTTACAGAAGCTCAAACGTGCTGCGTAACACGAGAATGAACCTCATTGGTTCTTGCTGAAGCTCAAACGTGCTGCGTAACAGAAGAATGAACCTCATTGGTTCTTACAGAAGCTCAAACGTGCTGCATAACACGAGAATGAACCTCATTGGTTCTTGCTGAAGCTCAAACGTGCTGCGTAACACGAGAATGAACCTCATTGGTTCTTGCAGAAGCTCAAACGTGCCGCATAACACAAGAATGAACCTCATTGGTTCTTGCAGAAGCTCAAACGTGCCGCATAACACAAGAATGAACCTCATTGGTTCTTGCTGAAGCTCAAACGTGCCGCATAACACAAGAATGAACCTCATTGGTTCTTGCAGAAGCTCAAACGTGCCGCGTAACACGAGAATGAACCTCATTGGTTCTTGCTGAAGCTCAAACGTGCCGCATAACACAAGAATGAACCTCATTGGTTCTTGCAGAAGCTCAAACGTGCCGCATAACACAAGAATGAACCTCATTGGTTCTTGCAGAAGCTCAAACGTGCTGCGTAACACGAGAATGAACCTCATTGGTTCTTACAGAAGCTCAAACATGCTGCGTAACACGAGAATGAACCTCATTGGTTCTTGCAGAACCAGAACCTTGTGTTTACAAAAGTTCACAATGATCAGGTTATAGCTTTTTTTAAATTTACACGTTCAGCAAAGACATGAAAGATTTTTTAAAAGTTAAAAGCACATTGTTAAATTAATTTATTCCTTTGACAGTTCCAGAGGGTGTGAAGCTGAATCTGGTTCTGTGTGGGAGTAACAGATTAAAATCCTTCATATCAAACCTGATCCTGAACCAGGGAGACAGAAGATCAGAGCTCAGCTCAGGGTGTGTGAGGAGAGACGTGAAGCTTCATGGACGTCTGGTGTCTCTGGTGGAGCTTCCAGCTCTGTTCAACACTCAGATCTCAGAGGAGGAAGTAATGCGTCAGACGCTCCGCTGTGTGTCTCTCTGTGATCCTGGAGTTCATGTGTTCATCCTCATCATTCCTGATGCTCCACTTAATAATGAAGACCGAGCAGAAATGGAGAAGATCCAGAAGATATTCAGCTCAAGAATCAACAAACACACCATGATCCTCATATACCAGAATCCAGAAGACAGGACAGCAGAACTAAATGAAGAAACACAGCCTGTCATTGAGAGTTTTGGAGGACGACATCATTTCATTGGCCCCGACACACAAGTGTCCGTGTTAATGGAGAAACTACAGCAGATGGTGGAGGCAAATAGTGGAGTTTGTTTCTCCACAGAGACATTGATGGATGCACAGATGGAAAAACTGCTGAAATTTGAAGAAATGAAGAAGAGAATCCATTCATTAGAGACGTGGTTTCAGTCACAAGGTAATGATCAGAAAATCTGCACGGATTAAACACTTTTCATGATCGCAAAAATCTAAACAGATTAGTGAGATAAATAAATAACATTACATGCAGAGTTCAGAAGAAATTATATAAGCAGCACATGATGCTTCAGTATAAATTATACGCAGTAATCTCTGTTGACCTGTATGATTAACAATCATCACTTGAAATTCATTATATTGTTTTTAATTTTTATTTGATCTATCTTTAGATTCAAAAGAAAGAGCAGATGATCTGAGGATTGTGCTGCTGGGAAAAACTGGAGTTGGGAAGAGTGCAACTGGAAACACCATCTTAGGAAGAGAACCATTTATATCAGACACATCTCAAAAGTCTATTACTAAAGTGTGTAAGAAAGAGACAGCTGAAATCAACGGCCGACACGTTACTGTGATCGACACTCCAGGACTGTTTGATACTGAACTTACTAATGAGGAAATCCAGAGAGAAATCAGCAACTCCATCTCCATGATCCTGCCTGGACCACATGTGTTTCTCCTACTGATACCAGTGGGACGATTCACTCAAGAAGAAGCAACAGCAGTGAAGATCATCCAAGAGACGTTTGGTGGAAACTCTTTAATGTACACCATGGTGCTCTTCACCAGAGGAGACGATTTGAAGAAGAAAACCATTGAAGAGTGGTTGAGAAATCCTGAACCTGCACTTAAAAACCTGATTGAAGTGTGTGGAAACAGATTCCATGTGTTCAATAATAATCAGACTGGAGACCGAATACAGGTGTCTGATCTACTGCAGAAGATAGACGACATGGTGAAAGAAAACGGAGATAGTTACTACTCATGTAAGATGTTCAGAGAGATGGAAAGAAAAATACAAGAACAACAAAAGATGATTCAGATGGAGAGAGTGGAGCAACTGAGCAGAGAGAAAGAAGAACTGATGAACAAACATGAAGAAGAGAAAAAAAGCATGAGGATGATGATGGAGGAAGAAATACAAAATCAAAGAAAGAGAAGAGAAGAAGAATTTAGAGAAAGAGAAGAACGATATAAAAGAGACATTAAAGAAAGAGAGGAACAAAAGAGAAAGATACAAGATGAGCTGAAGAGAGAACAAGAGGAATGGGAGAGACAGAAACAAGAGGAAAAACAAAGAAGACAAGAAGAGGATGAGAGAAGGAGAAAGATAGAACAGGAAACATGGGATGAATATTATCAGAGACTTAAACGAGAGATAGAAAGAAGAGAGAGAGAGAAAGATGATCTTCAGCTCAAACATGAAGAAGAGAAAGAGAGAATGAAAATGAAGATGGAGGAAGAAAGACAGAATCATGATAAAGAGAGAAAGAGAAGAGAAGAAGAATATATGGAAAGAGAAGAACAATATAAAAGAGACATTAAAGACATAGAGGATCAAGAGAGAAAGATGCGAGAGGAAATGAAGGAAGAACGAGAGGAAAGGGAGAGACAGAAACAAGAGGAAAGACAAAGAAGAGAGGAAACACATAATACAGACACACACCCTGAAGGTCAGAATTACAAATATGAGCAATGGAGGCTGTGAAAATAAATCTGCATAGTCCTTTTGATCTTTCATTGAAAAAAAAAATCACAAATATTGATTTAATTTATCTATCTATCTATCTATTATTATTATAAACACATTGAAAATTCAGGGCAGAGACCTACACATTATTTAAAGGGTCATGAAACCCTAAACCAAATTTTCTGAGATTTTAACAGAGGTATGTGTGTTGAACACCATTGAAGACAATGTTAGCATCTGTTAGATTTAATAGTAGGGGGAAAATGGTTAAATTTTATTTTTTTTCCGCTATTTTCATCTTCCGGGTTTAAAATCTTCATCGTGTCCACGTCACGTGGCAGAGCACTATAGTATTTTGATGACTCATCGGTGTCTCATTGTTATTCATGTACTGAGTTTTCTTATCCAATGAGAAGACACTTGCTCTTAATTATTCATGACACCACGTGGAATTTTCCAATGACAGACATGTCAAACTGTGATATCGCGTAGTAGATGAGAGAGCAATGAAAGCGTTTGTTTTCGTGGTGCAAAAGTTCCAGTGCATCTTTCCCCGCGATTCTGCCAGGGCTAGACTCCGGCCATCAACCACGGACACATCTAAACTATGTCTGTGTAGCAACCATTCAACGGGAGAATGGTGGACTTCGCCCTTGTACACAAATGCAGGTTTCGTCTTGTGATGCCGTCCTGAGGTCTTTTCAATCGCTTCAGAGGTGTGTGTGTGTGTGTGTGTGTGTGTGTATATGTGTACCTAAAATGTAACCCTGACCGTTTTACTTGCCTTTTGTTAAATAATCACTTGTTATTAAAATTTAGATATTTCGATAATGCCTCAATTGTATGGAACGTATGCTTAATTTGTGAAAATTTCTATGTCACTGTCCATCTTTATTATGTGGGTTTAGGGGGCGCGTAGATTTAGGCTATGCAAGGAACGTTTTTTTTTTTAAGCGGAAAATTTATTATTTTCAAATATACTGTATGCATTTATAGTGTGTATAGAAACAATTTAAATGTTTTAAATACAAATATGATTAATGTAGGCTAATATATGTAGCAGGGCATTCAGTTACTTTTGAAAGGACAAAAATAAGGTGTCAGTGTATTTCATTAGACTTTAACTTTGCCAGCTATAAAAAAAAAATCTAAAAAAATTTCCTCATGTTTTACCACTGATTTTTAGTGATAGTCGATATGCATGGGCCACTGGCGATGACAGTCCCCCCCCCCTCTCCCCTCTCCCCTCTCCCCTCTCCCCTCTCTCCCCTGCCGTACCACACCCACTCCCCTCCCTTCTTCTCACAGCCACCACGCCCATTTAAGTTGCATTTTTCAAAAAGATTGTGAGCTAGACTTGAGCTGAAAGAGGGGGGTTTCATGACCCTTTAATGGGGTGGGTCTCTTACCACCCCATTAAATAATGTGTAGGTCTCTGCCCTGAATTTAGATAATGGATCGGGTTTATGACCCAAAAAGCATTGGGAACCACTGTGATACACTTTTGCAGGTAGTTTAAATTTTAGGCTTGAGTTTAACACTTGTTGCTCAGAGCCCCAAATGTAATCATTTGTTGTTAATCTTTAAACTCTTGTCATTTTCAGATGATGAAGATTCAAGATGTTTGAGAATCTTGCTGTTTGGGAGGAGAGGAAATGGAAAGAGCGCCACAGGAAACACTATCCTCGGAAACAACGAGTTTCACAGCGAAGCCAGTTCAGATCCGGTGACCACTACTTGTCAGAATGGATTTGGTGAAGTTAATGGTAAATCAGTAGCTGTTATTGATACCCCAGGACTCCTTGACATTACAATGTCAAAAGAACAAGTGCAGGAAGAAATAATGAAGTGTGTTTCACTCTCCGCACCTGGACCTCATGTGTTCATCATTGTGTTGAGTTTGGGAAAAATCACTCTGGAGAAGCAAGACACTTTAGACGTGATAATGAAGATATTTGGCCCAAAAGCAGCAGATTTCAGTATTGTTCTCTTCACTAGAGGAGATGCTCTGAAAGAACAAACAATAGAAGAATATGTAGAGAAAACAAAAAATTATGAACTCAAGACTATGATCAGAGAATGTGGAAACAGATTCCTGGCTTTTAACAACACAGAAACACAAGACCGGACGCAAGTTACTGAGCTGATAAACATGATAGAAGAGGTGAAGAAATCTAATGAGGGCCGATACTTCACTACTGAGATGTTTGAGGCAGCGATCTCCATTGAAAAGAGAGAAGAAATGCTAGAAGAGAATGAAAGAAAAAATCAGGATCAAGTTGAAGAATTAGAAGCCAAATATGACCTGGAAATCAAACGTATGAGAAAGAGACTGGAGAAGAAGAAACTAAAGATAGATGAGGAGAGAGAGAGGCTGGAGAACAAGTTCAGAGAACTAGAGGAAACACTGAGGACAGAGTTTGAGGAGAAAGAAGAATCAGACCAGAAGAAACAAGAGATGGAGGATCAGAAACGATCAGAGGAGGAAGAACAGCGAAGAGCTGAATATGATCAAAGAATAGAAGAGATGGACAGAGAGATTGAAAATCAGAGATTACAGTGTGAAAAACTGCAAAAAGAAAGAGAAGAGGAAAACAAAAAGATAAAAGAAGAAAATAAACAAGATCAAGAAAAGATGAAAAGTGAGCAGGAACACATCATGGCAGAGTTAAGAAGAAAACAGGAAGAGGAAATAAAAAAGAGAGATTTAGAGGAACAAATGAGGAAGAGACAAGAAGAGAAAGAGAGAGAAGAATGGAAGAGAAAAATAAAAGAGACTGAAGATGATGAAGAGATTCAAGAGAAAATTAAACGACAGCAGAGAGAATGGGAGGAAGAGAAGAAAAGACAGATGAAAGAACGAGAGGAAGAGGAAATAAAGATAAAAGAGAAACACGAGGAACAACTGAGAGAAAAACAGGAAGAACTGGAGAATATTAGAGAGAGATTTGAAACTAAAAGAGAAGAAGAAGAAAAGATGATAAAGGAGGAGAAACAGAAACAGATAAGAGAGAGGGAAGAAAAAGAGAGAGAATATGAAGAAGAGAGAAATGAAATGAAAAGACGTTATGAGCAGCTGGAGCGAGAGAGAAAAGAGGAGTGGAAGAGGAGAAAACGAGAGGATGAAGAGAGACGAGGGGAGAAGAGAAAGAGATGGGAGAAAATAATGGAAGATCTGAAACGAGAGCAAGAAGAGATCTGGGTAAGAGAAAGAGAGGAGAGAGAAACAATAGAAAGAGACGAAAAAGAGTGTGAAGAAATAAAACGGAAACATGAAGAGGAAATAAAGAAGATGAAGAAGCAGCACGAAGAGGAAGCCAGAAAACAAGAAGAAGAATTGGATAAATTCAGTAAGAGAAGAGAGCAGCAGGTTCAGGAGCTCAAGGAGAAAATTGAAAAACAATATGAACTGAAAAAGAAACTAGAAAAACGGTGTCTTGTCATGTGAAACAGTTTTAAACATTATTGATCTCTTCTCTTTTGTTGTATGTGTGAAGGGGTTTTCTGTATTTCTCTTATTCTCGATTCCCTTAATCAGGGCTCTTCACATCTGCTCCTGTAACCCTGCACTTACACCTGATGCTCATTAAAGTCCCCCTGCAGTCAGTAATATTATCCCTTAAAACTAATCTTTGATAATCAAAATGACATATTTAAACGTTTTTTTCCTGCGACAAAATTTCTTCATGCCTTAAAATATCTTGAATGTAACTCGACACCCTTTGCCTCATTTAGAATACTTGGTTCTATGAATATGCAAATGAGCCCCGCCTCCACTCACTCACACCAGCTCAGATTACCTGATCCACTCGCTCAACTTTACTGTAGTAACTTTACTGTTTCTGGCAAATCATGGCAATGGAGAAGCGGTTGCTATAGTTCTAGAAATCTCACACATAAAGGACCACTTACTTTTTAACAAGTTAAACGTTTACTAAACTATACAACTGTACAATATTTGAATTATGAAGATTATTAAAGGTGGTCTGATGGATGACACAGAGTAGGGCTGGGACACTAAATCAATGCATCGCGATTCTTCAAACGATTCATGGATCAATTCTGAGATTTACAGTATGCATTGCGATTCCCTCTCCAATTGATTCTGAGCTAAGTTTTTAACAGCAGATGGCGCTGTGTGCTTTAGAAAACAGCCATACTCTGATTGCTTGCAATTCCTTATGGTGTGTTCACACCAAAAGCGAAGTGTATATTCAACAACATTTCTTTCTACCATTTTTTCCATCATCAACCATTACTTTCTACATTACCATTACATCACCAATTACTCTTGCTGCCCTGTACCTGCTGTAGAACTCCCAAACGCCGAGGTGTCTGGGTTCACAGCACCATCCAGAGTGATGTGACTCTACTCCAGGATCTGTGCCTGGATGACAGCCGTTTCCAGCGCTCCTTGAGGATGACCGGTGCCCAGAGCAACGGACTTGTCAATAAGCTGTTAACTGATTGGCTTGCGCGGCAACGCATAATGCGAATTTTACCCTTAAATTGAAATTTTTCAACTTGCGAGCAAAACTCATTTGAGGCTAATATCGAGCATTTGCGGCAAACGCGTCGCCCAATTCGCGTCTATTTGCTTCTTTGCATTGACTTTGTTTTTAATCTACTCGCACAAATAATTAAATTCGTGTTTGGTGTGAACATGCCATTACACACACTGCTTGAATCTTCCATAAAATAATCTTTCATAAAGTTTTCATAAAGTTCATTGAAAGTTCATTGAAGCAAATTACAAGCTGAATATCTCAATCATATAATCAATTACTAGTCTATACATTTTAACGATTTAATAATTTTTAATATTACTTATTTTTCTAGCTCTTGCAATATTTGCTATTGTCGTTTAATCTTATGATTGTGTGGCATTAAGGTATGTTGGTCTTCATAAGTAAGAGATAAGAGAATGTCTCCATTTCAAGGTTTTCATCGTCACAGGACGATGTTGTGATGCAGTAATTTTCTGTAGCTTTTGCTTTGCTGTAATAACACTTGATGTATGTGTATCACAACATGAACGAATGAACTAGTCTCTGTTTCCTACTAAAGGGCTAGGGTCCCTTTGAAGAAAATACAATTTACTAGACCTGTTTCCTGATTGCTAAACCCTGAATACTACTATACTTCAGATTAACATTACAAATCAAAAGAGAATCCAAAAAGAGTTATTTTCAAAAATATTTGTATTCAATCAATATATTTAAACTAATAAAAACAGTTCATAAAAACAACATTTTGGTACTGTGTTTGTTACCCAGAGTACAGTGCATCTGCAATTTACAGCCATGAAAGCCTTTTTAAGTGTGCAAGAATGTAAATTAAACACATGCAAGAGAAGAAAAGCTGAGGGCTGGGCTGGGAAGCAGCGTCCAAAGACAGAACTTTTGGTATCTTAAAAATTCTACAAGCGAGCAAAAACAACAAGTGTCCCACAACCTTCACCCATAACTGGCTGGTGGCAAACAGGCCACTGACCCTCAGTGTGAAGTCCTCCATTTATTCACCATCATGGACCGAATGAAGCTGTTGACAGCAATCACTCTGCACCACCGTCCTGATCTTCTGCTCACTCCAGCTGCCAGTAGGTTTCTTCTCATCAAAGGTGAAACTGTAACAACTGTAAGTCATGTCGCGCACACACACACATACACACAGAGAGAGACATGTATGACAAAACCTGTTATCCACAGCACCAATAAAGATGAACGGACAACATAAGGGAGCGAAATGAATGTGAATGAATGAATGAAAAATCTGTAGCAAAACAAAATTTGACTAATTTTAAAAGTTTTAAAAGTGTTATTATTATGGCTAATGCTTACAAAAACTCATAAACCGCCTTGTGACAGCAATGCCCTTCCCAGCGTGCAAAGACAAGTGGACCTGTAAGAAATTAAAATAAATTTAATTTAATGATGTGTTACTTGTTGAGGATGTATAACACATACACTGTTGCCTATACACATGTATTTCAAACACTGCGACAATACATCCAAGTTAAAGAAAAAATCAATATTAAGCTAGACCTTGCTGAACGTTTTGCCATTGCATGCATTTGACTCGTCATTGACGCCTAATAAAACTGTGATACTGAGCAACAAGTAGGCTAATTTACACCCATTTATTTTTGTTATTATCATAATCATTTTTGTTATTACCATGCTACAGAACTGTGTGTTCCCAACCAAATAGTGGCAGTAATAACCTGGTACCAATAGCCAGTCTTTCTGACCCCAAACCACCCAACTTTGCAAGGGAAACTTCTGTATTTTTCAACCTGGACCGTGTTTTCCAAATGTCCAGTATTGACGAGACCGCTGGAGCAGTCAGCCGTGAAAGAGACTGCAAATGTAATAGCCTACTTTTGAGCACTGTCAATTAGGGTTGGGAACCGAAAATCAGTTCTTATCCAGAACCATTGGTGTTTTTGAAAAATACCGGAACCGTGCGAAATTCCTAAGTTTCGGTTTCGAAAACAGTTCTGGTGCGATGTGTGGGCGAAGTGCTGGCTGCTTAAATCCTTTAATAGCGACGTCTCAACACATGAATATTAAAATAGTAATGAATGCTCTGAAAAGCCCTCACGCTACTCATAAACGTTTTGCGTCAGATATCAACGCAGAGAGAGAGTATAAAGACAGAAGAGCTGCACGATTACTCTTGAGAAGATCTCGATTCAAACACCCACGCGATCTTATTCCTGAATGACCAAACATCCCACCGGAACATTCTAATATGTTTGCGCTGTCGCTGACCCAGAGAGAGAAGTTGTCAATATAGCACAGCTTTACTTTCACAGTCTTTTCAACCACACAGTATCGATATTTCTGTGTTACAAATATTCAGATGATCACAGAAGTTCTGAGATAAAAGTTTATAGTTTGAGTGTAAACACTGATGTCTACGGTAGCAACCAATACAAAGTAAATCACCCTTTGAAAGTCGCTTCAAATAACGAGTGTATCGATTACATCTGATGCTTCAAAACATTCATAAAGACGACTGTTAAAGCTGCAGTCCGTAGCTTTTTTGTGTTCAGAATTTGCAAAATGTATGTAATGAGCGAGTACATCATGAATGCCTTTTTTCAAACTGTGTTTTTGTCCTGAATCACTACGTTAAGCATGTAATAAGCGTTTAGACTCGAACTACTTTACACCGGTCGGGTCCACCACTGCGGAGGAACGTTAGCCGAGTGCCAGCGTGACTCGCCATAGACATGAACATAGAGAAGTAGCTCCGGCTACAATGTTCTTCCGCAAGACGCATGCAGTTCTGTTTATTAACTGATAGAGTGCCGATTCATCCAGTAATGAAACAAGTGAAGTCTTTATGAATCAATCATTCAAACCGATTTTAAAAATATTCTGTTTCACCTGTCTGGATGTGTGTTCAAGCATATTCTACCCCTTCTGAGAGGGTATTCTCCACTGCTGGAGATACAATAAGCTATAGGAGAGGTCCCAAATTATCCAGGAGAATTCAGATTTTCCATCAGAAAAACATTCTATCCATTTCAGATGTACCTCGTATTGTCAAACGGACTTCCAGAGCCTCGAGTACTCCGTTAGATAAAGGATTTAAGTTTTTATGCCTCCTCATTTATTCATGATTATGAAGGTATGTAAGTTAGTATATGTAGCTTTTGCTAATGGCACCCGATGTAGAGTTAGCTAACTATCAGTAAGTTAGTTTAGACTTGTATGCTATCATATTGGTTTAACCTTTTATATTTGCTTGCAGACAATTAAAACAATCAAATGAAGACTGCATTTAATTTTTTTTATAAAACAAATTTTTCTGATACTTAAGCATTAGTGACATTTTAATTAAAACAGAAATAAGAATTGTATTCTGAAAAAAGCGCAAAATAAGTTACCTCAGAGATCATCTACCGCTGCAGATGCGTACCGTAATGCAAACCGGAAATGTTTATACCTGTTTTCCGGTTCGAACGTTGGGCGTTCCGCATAACCCCTATTTGTTGACATTACCAGTCTGTTAAACTCATTTGACAAGTATAAGAAATAAACACAAAAAGGATTGTGCATTTTCCCCTAACTACTATTTTTTTATTAGTTGTTTTAATCATTTTTATTGAATGGGAACCGGAACCGAAACCGCAACAGTTAGGCAGAACCGGAACCGAAAAATTTATTTAGATTCCCAACCCTACTGTCAATGTACGTCTATAAAAGTGCTTGTTTTTGCCAATGACAGACTATGATTGGACAACATTATTATAAGGATCTCTACAGATATAGGCTAGACATTTTTGTCAATTGTAAGATCCTTTTTGTTTAAAAATAAATGGCAGTTTGTCAAATCTCCTCAAACCCACAGAATCCATTGGCATTGTCATTTTACCTCGCAAACCACAGTAAAACAAACTTTGTTCAAACTCAACAGAAACAAAATAAAACTCACCAAAACGGTTTCGGTTTGTCTTTCCACAGTTCCAATTATAATCGACTCTGGTTTGGTCTAAATAAACCCTAAGCTAATTCACAGAGTTAGATTTGAAAATGTCAGGAGAGCAGCGGGTGAATCAGCGGGTAGACAATTTAACTCTGTAACGGTATTTTCAACCAGAAATTACTGGGCGAGGGAAGAGATTGCAACTTTCACTGGCTAAATTTACAGTTTCATTCCATACTAAAAACAATGTACACTATAATGTTAAAACTAATAATAATATTAACTTTACCAAACTTCCAGAACTCCAGCGTTCTGCTTCTCTAGTCACCATCACCTTCCACCACTGACAGAGAATCTTTTAGGGGAACCCGTCCGGCCAAGTTTTCAGGGAGTCGTGGAGGCAGCAGGGGAGGAGGTGCTAGAGGTGAGCCCCGGAACCACTCTCCACTTCTGTCTTTCTTCGACCATGGGCCAGTGATGCTCAGCCCAGAGCTCCCTTCGCCGCTGGTCCTGTCCAGCCCGGAGCCTTCACCTCGCCATAAGGGACGGTGGAGGAGGAGGAAGACTTCCCGTCTCCCTAATGTCCCGGAGGTCGTCCCCGTGCAGCCCGCTGTCGTCCCGGAGGTCATCCCCCAGAGGTCATCCCCCAGAGGTCATCCCCGTGCAGCCCGCTGTTGTCCCGGAGATCGTCCCGGAGCTGCCTACCATCGGTCCTGCCACGGCCAAGAGGGCTGTTTTCCTCTTTTATGCTGTGGCGGTACTGCATGCTTGGAGGAGACACAGCACATCTGCTGATCCAGAGACTGTTCAGGTCACGTCTGCTGATCCAGAGACTGTTCAGGTCCCGTCTGTCGATCCAGAGACTGTTCAGGTCGCGTCTGCCCATCCAGAGACTGTTCAGGTCCCGTCTGCCCATCCAGAGACTGTTCAGGTCCCGTCTGCCCATCCAGAGACTGTTCAGGTCCCGTCTGCCCATCCAGAGACTGTTCAGGTCCCGTCTGCCCATCCAGAGACTGTTCAGGTCCCGTCTGCCCATTCAGAGACTGTTCAGGTCCCGTCTGCCCATCCAGAGACTGTTCAGGTCCCGTCTGCCCATTCAGAGACTGTTCAGGTCCCGTCTGCCCATCCAGAGACTGTTCAGATCCCGTCTGCCCATCCAGAGACTGTTCAGGTCACGTCTGCCGAGCCAGTGTCTCCAGACAAGATGGCAGCCGGTGAGCCTGTGTCTGTTCCTGAGTCTGAGCCGGTGTCTGTGTCTGTTCCTGAGCCGGTGTCTGTGTCTGTTCCTGAGCCGGTGTCTGTGTCTGTTCCTGAGCCGGTGTCTGTGTCTGTCCCTGAGCCTGTGTCTGTTCCTGAGCCGGTGTCTGTGTCTGTTCCTGAGCCGGTGTCTGTGTCTGTTCCTGAGCCGGTGTCTGTGTCTGTTCCTGAGCCGGTGTCTGTGTCTGTGTCTGTTCCTGAGCCGGTGTCTGTTCCTGAGCCGGTGTCTTTGTCTGTTCCTGAGCCTGTGTCTGTGTCTGTTCCTGAGCCGGTGCCTGTTCCTGTTCCTGAGCCGGTGCCTGTTCCTGAGCCGGTGCCTGTTCCTGTTCCATGGCCGCCCGAGGGGTCGTCTCCGCCGTGGCCGCCCGAAGGGTCGTCTCCGCCATGGCTGCCTGATGGACTGTTTGCTCCGCCCTGGCCACCTGAGGGAAAGTCTCCGCCCTGGCCGCCCGATGGACTGTCTGCTCCGTCCTGGCTGCCTGAGGGGAAGTCTCCGCCCTGGCCGCCCGATGGATCATCTGTTTCGCCCTGGCCGCCCGATGGGTCGTCTGCTTCGCCTTGGCCGCCGGCTAAGCCATCAACCCCTGTTTCTGTTCCCCTCCATGGACCTGGCCCCCCATCCCTCCCCCTGATCCTCCACCGTTCCACCTCCCTCCTGGACTCTTGTTTTGTTTGTTTTTTGTGGGTCTTGGAGCGTCTGGTAGCCGCTCCGTGGAAGGGGGGTTATGTCACAGTGTCTGGTTTGTGTTTCCCTGGGTGTCCACTAGAGGTCTCTTCCCCTTACTGTCACCATTACTTCTGGAACTGCATTTCCCACAATCCCTGTCTGGACTCATCACTGTTCATTGCACTCAGCTGTTCCCAATCACGATTGTTAGTTTCTGTGTGTATAAATACCCTGCCTGTTTAGTGTTTGTCACGGAGTCGTTGTTATTTGTCACACTACTTCTGAGTACTGCTTTCTTGCCTGTTTTGTATTGTTCTTGTTTATTGGATTGCTACTTTGGTTTTGACCCCTGCCTGGACTGTTTTATGATTACGGATTACACTATTAAACTGCTTTTGGATCTAACCCTTGTTTCCCGTGTGTGGATCGTGACATGTTCTGTCAGTGTGATGTGATGTCAGGTGGCGCGCAATATACAGCAATCCGGTATTATTGCCTGGCATACTACAGCTAGGTTACAGCAAGACTAAAATATACTGTAAAACATTCCTGCTCAATCAAATGACCCAGAATGCAAAGCAAATTAACATATTTTCCTGTAATGTATAAATGTGGTATTTTTCTGTAAAAACCTACAGTACTTTTTTCAGTACTGAGCTGCTAAATCTATAGATACATGTAACTGAGTATATATATATATATATATATATATATATATATATATATATATATATATATATATAATACTGTGTGTGTGTGTACTTCTCCCAAAATTTCTGTTGGGTTCTAGCAATATGTTAGCCTGGGAAAACCCAGACAACTTCCGGCAAATTTAGATTTGCTCTACAAGTAGTCTGGCAAAGAGCTCATTCAAGCCCATTTTTAATCCGTCGAAATCGCGGCACCAATCAGAAACGTTGAGGCGGGCTTTACACGATGATGATCACTCTGATTGGTTTTAGGTCTATCCAATTGCGCCCAGAGGCATTTGAGCAACGTCTTTTAAAAATTCACTATTCAAATTGCAAACACATGAGGACAGTCTCCATTAAAGACCCACTGGCAGTTGAACGTGCTACTACATTTCTCTCCGAAACGGTAGGAAATGAGATTTAATAGAGGATTTTAACTGTGACAAGATGATTGACAGGGCAGTTTAAGTGACAGGATGCACGCGACAGATCCGTCCGATAAAGATGAAGTAGTAGTAAAAGCTTGCCTACTTTTTTGCTACACATTCAAAAGTAAATACCTTTTCTTCACAAAAAGAGTACATACATTTATGGCGTAGTGTAACTTAGGCGAAATGGGACGCAGCATATGGCTTTACACGATGACGATCGCTCTGATTGGTTTTAGGTCTATCCAATTGCGCCCAGAGGCATTTGAGCGACGTCCGTTGGTGACGCCCCTTTGGAAATGAGTTATTAATGAAGCTTTGCCAGACCATAACTCAGTTACTACTGAGAATGGTCTGGTTTTAACCAGGCTAGTAATATGTGTCTCACGACAAAAATATTAAAGTTATTATTACTCACCTCTAGCACCTCTAGATAAGCCTCCTTACTCTTTAGAGCCAAACAAAATAGTAGTACCTCAATTCTCGGAGTTAATGCAGTTAGCTTCACGAGCGGTCCTCTCAGGTTCTCACTCATTCCGACGCTGAAATGCTTCCGAATCGCTGTCGTCTCTTCCTCAGTCAGAGAAATCTGAATCACGCAGGAATTCAGCAATAATATCTGTCTGCAGAGCCACAGTTTCACCCCAGCAGTTTTACCCGTGCATGCGCAGTTTCAGGTTGTAATTCAAGCCCTATAAATGGTAATTTATATGCAAAATTGTCGCTATGCCCGTGTTTTCTCCGAGGCAAGAGTAATGCTGCTGCTTCTTCAAAAAACATAAAACAGTCAACAGTAGCCTATAAGAAACCTCAGAGCAGCAATAATCACAATTAAGTGTCTAATAGCGACACCATTTGACAGCTTCAAAAGAGCTTCGTGCAGAGTCCGTTTACCATTACATTAACCCATACAATTTGTATTATGCATTTCCTGAACATTGCTAATCAAACACTTTATATGAACAAACTATAATCTATAAAACACAATTGGTCTTCCGACCTTTTACTACTGTGTCAATTGATGTTGATATGCGCGAGAGAGAGAGAGCATACAGCGCTCGTGTTGTTTGAAGGCGGTGAGAGTGCTCTCTCTCTCTCTCTCTCTCTCTCTCTCTCTCTCTCTCTCTCTCTCTGCTTGTTTTTTATGCGCCCTTTCCACTGATCTAAATAATTAGTTGTTACGACGACTTATTTGTTCCCTCGTTTTAATAAATCGTGGACACGTTGAACTAATTCCCTCCCTCATTTTGATTTAACGAATTACAACGTGGCCACCACAATATAGTAAAACTGTAGGAACAAATTAGTATAACCTGCTGAGGTATTATTAATTCGTGGCCACGAAACAATATTCACCTGAATATTCACCAATTCACAAAAATATAGGTCTTTTTTAATATATTTAAATATTAATATAAACCAAAACTGCGCATGCGCGGGGTGAAACTGTGGCTCTGCGGCTCTGCGGCTCTGCGGCTCTGCAGTCAGACTTCCCTTCTCGAATTCAGCGCTATCTGGTTGTGTCGTATTCTTTCTCTCGGTGTCAGAGAGACTCTCAATCGTGAGGGAATCAGAGTTTTCTGTGGGTTTGTCCTCCAGCGATGTCCTCCGCCGAATAAATCCTCAACTAATCACTGTATTTCGCCAAGTTCATTCGCCGTTAAATGGAATTAACAAACTTTACTTTCAAATGTAACAAACAGTATCGCACCACTTTATGTCACTCAAACTCGAAAAACGAAACAAAATAAAATACATAAAAAAAACACTCACGGAGTGAATTTCTTGTCCACTCAAAACACTCTGTAAAAAATATGGACAAAGCGTCTGTGACATCACCCATAGACTTTCTGAAGAACGGTTTTGAGGCCATTTATAGGGGGTATGGGCGGCGCCATCTTGGGAAATCCTAACCCCGCCCACCTTCTGGCCAATCCATATATGGGTAAAAGGGCGGGCTTTGTGTGAGACTGAGCCGGCCGGTGGACCCGCCTCTTCAGCCAAACATTTTTATTTATTCATTTGGCAGACGCATTTACAGTGTTTCAAACGTCAGTTATAACCATAGGGTTATCACTAACACCAGTATGTTGACTAACGTCAGCTGTCGCTCGTTATCACAACTCCGTGTTCAAAGTATACAGTCAAATGGTGCAGTGCAAACCGGTTCACAATTTTACCTCAGCTAGCCATTGACAACAATCTGTTTAATGTGATGTGAGTAAGCTTCGTGTGAAGTTATGATATGAACGAACGTATTACCTTAAATGTGACAACCATAGACTGTATAAATTGACAATGAATTAAGTATTGCAACAGAGCTATTCACAAAAAAAAAAAAGGTTTATTTACGAGAACTCTGCTTCGTTGCCCTTAACGTTATACAGTGCTACGTTAACAGGACGCTTACTTATCTGAGGCGATTTAATGCTAACTGTTGCAGTGCTCACAAACATTGATGCTAAATAGTGCTAACTACGTGAAATAGTTGTGGAATGTCACTTACCGGTAAAACTGGAGCGAAGTCCTCCTGCAGTGTCGGTTAGTGCAGTTTATAACAGAGTAACCCATTTTATGTACGATATTTCAATACAAATGTTCAGAAAGGATACAGAGGTGGTATGATGTGTTGTGTCAGATCATGGCCGAGACGTCAAATTTCAGAAATTCCACTCGGCGCAGCCTATGCTCAGCTGTCAATCAAAGTTAACCACGCCCTTATTTGTCATACATTTTATATCTAAATACGATCTAAACTAACGAGTTAGAAAAAAATTCACCCCCCTCACAGTTGTCAGGCACTCGGAACCTATCGAAAAATACAATAAAAGTCCATGGGACCAACCTGTAAAAACATGAATTTATGCTGTGAAAACGGACATTTTAACATGGGGGCTATGGACATTTGCTCCCTTTTGGGACCTGCCCCTAGCGGATTTTCGATGTATTGCAGTTTTTCGCACTTCCGGGTAGGCTTCATTTTTCAGATTAGAATGTTGCCGCTTGGTGTGACCGCTCTCCTCTGCAGCTTCACCTGAATGACAATTAACTATCCAATAAGAATCCTCTTTCCAGTACGGGAGGCGGGACCATTACATTATCAGCCAATCAGATAGGAAATGCTTCACTCAACCATATTTGCATGTGCATTATAAAAGTTTCACACTCTTAAGGCAAGAGTGAAAAGGGTAAACAAAAATAGCTATTAGATATCCCAATACTTCCCCAGCTGATTGATTACATTAAAATTACCCCAAAAATATTTTATTATAAGTTTTCGGAAATGTTATGTTTAAATAGGTTTTAAGGGTAAGAATCAAATTATATATGCAGCAACGTTTCCTCAATGATTTATGAAGTATTTATGAAACATTAGTCAAAAGAAGGCAGTTGTTTACTTTAAGTTTATCAAATTATATTTTCTGCACTCTCACATACATTTTTACACATATAACACTTTTTTATACACATCAAATCTCTCCTCTATATAGGCTATTTTTACCCTTTTTCCAAGGTTTTTATTTTAATATAATTTTCAAAGTTTCAAAGAGTTTTGTTTTTATTAGATACATTTTTTTTTTTTTTTTTTTTGTAAACAAATTTATATACAATTTTTATATTTAGTTTCAAACTCGGTTCACTGGACAAAATGCGTTGTCAAATTGCAAAGTCATCAAACACAGATGACACTTGAATTAATTAAATATATGTGCATATATAGCTACATTGATGTGTATTTAAAATATAAATTCATTATTAATTATAAATGATAAATTGTCATATTTTAAAGTGAATGATACATTGTGATATTTAATATGAAAATAAATGTAATTGGTTATATTAGATGGATAGTGTCTTTTATTTTATTTAACTAAAATCATGATTCCTTTCCACTTATCTCTGTTGATGTGTGGTAGTTAGCCTGTTTATTATTATTATTTTTAATGAAGGCTATAGAAAAATTTCGAGCCGACGTCACAGTTACGTCACGGCGTTAGCTGGAGGCAAAACAAAGGGAAAACTGGAGGCGGCCAATACAAACCAACACAGATTCGGCTACACAATAAGGAGTTTAAATTATTATTATTGTTATTAAATGTCTTGTTGTGTTGTTGGGTGCAAGAAGCGACGGAGTACTGGCTCCACTTTTTTTTTTTTTTTTTTTTTTGCATAATGTTTTCTAAATTATTGTGATTATTTGTGAATCATCTATGATTGTATACATTGTTTTGATTGATTGTGACTAGACTTTTTAAAGAACCTGTTAAGAAAGGGTAATCAAATACATAGTTAAAAAATGAATATGCTGTATCTGGAATTTTTATTTCTAGGAAATATTCACATCATTAAAATTGCACCATAATGCCACTCTTTAAATTGTCGTCTTCTGTCTGGCCTTGGCGCTGAACTGCGGATCGTAGCACACAATTCTTGTGACCATTTAGTACAGTTATAGGCATCTAGAGATTTATATGCCCTCAGTTTCTCTTTACGCTCAGTTTCTATATCGGGTAGGTGTAGAAGTCAGGCCACTCAACCGGAGGTAGCGATGACGTTAATCCTGTCAGATTGTCCATCCATTGACTGAGAGTGTACGGGTCTAGGATGTCCGTTAAAATTAACTTTTGCAAATAACAATCGTGGTCCTGGACAGTGAGTGACCTTGCACATTAAGATAAAATCGGATTTTCTCCAGTCATTGTTAAAAAACAAGCTAACAAAACTTGCAAACTAACATTAGTGAAGCAGCCAGAGGGATCTTTCTGCCTCCACCTAAGCTCCGCCCACAAAAAACGTCACCATGTTTACTAACCAAAAAGGGGTCTATAGATCATGGGTGTCAGACTCAGTTCCTGGAGAGCAGCAGCCCTGCAGAGTTTGGCATCAAGGTTCAGGATTCAGGATTACTTTACTACTAATGGCCCGGGCATAGCCCACTTCATAGGAACTCTGAAGTGACGTAAGACACGCTTGTTGTTGTGACTTTTATTTTGATGGCGCTGAAAAATAATTCTGAATTCACAAATCATGAAGAATAACATGCAATATTATTTCCATGTCTACGACAGCGAACTGCGGATTAATAGCCAAAAGAAATCCGAATATCAAACCGCAAACTATCTTTACTGCTGTATGAAGCAGACTCTCCTGTGTTCGGTGTTTAAAACATGGTATTCCCTGGAGGTTGGAGAATTAGGTGCTTCATGTCAACCTCTCTCGCTTGTTGTGACGACTAACCTCTGACACTTCCGCATTAGACACACGCCAACTTGCCTCTATTTACAGATATGAAGAGACATGCACAGGCGAGTGACGTATGTAGGCCTACACCAAAAGACATCTTGACAGATCTAAAATATAAACATTTATAACAGGCTTACCATAGTGAATCAAAAATACATTTTGGAAGAAGGATTGATGATGTCATTATTTACATTTTGTTCATTTAAATATATTTATTTTACTACAATGTACAGGTCCATGTCAAAATATATATGGGGGTTGTTTCATGTTTTATTTTGAAATGGGGAAAGTGTAAAATTACAGTAACATAACAAATACACACTACAATACTTCATATTATATATAATATTAAAAATAATAATATTACTGAGAAATAATAAGACAAGGTAATAAGTAGGCAACTGGAAAGTAAGTTCAAGACTGAACACTTAAGGTCCTTGCACAGTGAGGACGAAATTTTCGTATGCGTTTTTTTTGTATTCGTCATTCGGTGGCTCTGAATTGTCAAAACACCTCTCAAAATGCTTGTTACGGATGCGAAAAACGTAGAAAATCAAACCTGATGTGAATTTATTTATGACGGACGAAAGTTTGGGAGGCAGTGTGTAAACGTGATTGACAAAACATGACAGGTTGTATTTATGTGAAAATTTCTGACTCCGTGTGCAAGGACCTTAAGGCTGCATCCAAAATCGCATACTTCCCTCCTATACTGTATGCGAAAAACAGTGTGTGACAAAAGAATTATGTCGAAAATCACAGTACTCATGGGATGCTTCTCAATTGGAAGGCTGCGTCCTAGTAAAGCTGCATATCTCGGCTGCCACGTCATCAAGCTCCGTCAAAAGACATCTCAAATGATAGGTCCCTTTGAAGACTGCCTTCGTTCTGCATCCCTCACTCGGTCTGTTAAGCATCGAGTGCATCCTTCGCGTCCTCCAAACACCCACAACCCTTTGCACACATTCCAATTCACAAAGAATTAGCATAACATTAATTGGTACTGAGCTTGTCTACTTCACTACGTGACGCAAGACAACAAAAAAGAAAAAGATTTTAGAGATAAATGTATTATGATTACTTTAGTTTTTTTGTAAATTAATCACATACTGTTAAACTGTGAGTAACTCAAACCACTGGGAGACCACACAATTAGTTATTTCAAAGGTTTGACCACGAGGATGAAAACGTGTGATGTAGCCATGCGCACTTACTAGACCGTCTCATTCTAGCATTTAATGCTGAGGCGGACTCTAGCCTACATGCCTTCGAAGGACTCGTCTAGGAAGTACACAGCATCACTAGGATTCAGCCTTGCATTTGAGAAGCACCCATAAAAGAGTGGGAAAGAAGTACCCGGATGACCCAACACTATCTCACGACCAATTCGTACGAATTCATACGAATGATAAAAAGATGGCTAATTCGTACGAATTCGTACGACCTCACTCGTACAAATTTGTACGATTTGTCTAAACCCACGTGATGGGTAGGTTTAGGGGCGGGGTCAGGGGTAGGTCATTCGTATGAATTCATACGAATTGGGCAATTCATAAAATATGTATGATTTTGAAAAAATTCATACGAGTGAGCTCGTATGAATTCGTACGATTTAGCCACCTCGTACAATTTGTACGTTTTCCCGTGAGATCGGGTTGGATGACCTACACTGTAAAAAATAATCCTGTAAAAAAAACGGTAAACTATTGGCAGCTGTGGTTGCCAGCATCATACCGTAAAAATACGGTGTGTTACTGTTTTTGAAATTAACAGCTAAATACAGTTTTGTCAGCTACAGTATAAAACTGTAATAGGCTACATGCACAAGCGTTGTGACGAACTTCCGCTATTGTCAGAAGTCGGCATATCAGTTTCCGGTTTACGACTGTCTTCATCGGCATCCGCTATAAACAAACAAGATGAGTGCTGCTGTTGTACGAAAAAAAGAGATATAATCTGCGTGACACATCTAAGTTTCTAAGAACTGTAGGTGGATCTAACGCCCGTTTCACACATACTCTGTGGGCAGTGTGTGTGCTGTGCAGGAGCAGCACGCGCTATAGTGCTTCACATATGATGCGTTTGCAGTAAATTACTGATTCACGGCTGTACCACAAGCACTTACTTACTATTTTTATTTAAAATCCAGAAGTTATGCTGCAACTTTTATTTAAAAAAAAGTTGTGTCAGCATTGCGATTCTCTTTGTACACATATACACTCTTTAATGGACGCATGCACGTTTAAACACAATTTAAACAACGTAGGGCTATTATTCCATGCATTACTTATAGGTAGGGATGGCCCGATACCGATACTGGCATCGGGGATCGGGCCGATACTGTCCTCAAATACTCGTACTCATAAAAATTCGCCGATACCACGCACCGATACCACGTCCATTTTGCGAAACGAAACTGGCCGCCGCGAGTGCTTTGTCGAGGTGAACTGAGGCATAGACGCGCGAGCTGGTCGAGCACATGCCTTAGTTTAAACAGACGAGACATCAGTGGAAAGTTTGTTCAGTCGGATGTCAATGGCAACGAAATTAAACGAGGCATGTAGCTTTAGCTTATTATTAACGTTAACTGACGAGAGAGAGAGACAGAGAGAGAGCGAGAGAGCGAGCGCACTTCTGTTGAATGCTCTTGATTGCTGATCGTTCACTCAGCACATGTTATTTGGATGAAAACTAAATCGTATATGTAGCCTAAGTAAAGTAAAACATGAACTGTTACCTGACTGAAGTATAACGAGTGGTTCCCTACGTTATTACAGGACGTGTGCAGGTTAAGAAGTTTCATGAACGCAAACATCCGAAGCGCGCGCCCCACAAACCAGCGTCTCAGCGCGAATACTGAATTAAATTGTCTTTCACGTCTTGCGCTTGTACGGACGAATTCACACACAATGTAATAACGCCCGTCTTGGTGAGTATCCTATAGTAAACAAAGTCGGTTATATCTCAAATGAACGTAGCATGTTCAAGTGCGGTCTGTGCGTTCGGTCTTAAAGGGGCAGCAGTTTGATAAACCTGCTTCTGTGTTTTAATGCTAATCAAACAAAGGAGAAATAAATACTCACTGCTCTTGACTAAATAGGCTACCCTTTTCAACTTTAGAAAATATCCATCTATATATAATTCATACAGTAATGAATATGCTTTTTTCACATTTGATTACTTTATTCAAATTTCTGTACTGTTAGATACCCGAAAAACTCTAAAAACACTGTTTATTTCATTTGTAGCCTTTCTTTGTTCTATATTGTATATATTTGTCCTATTTGTAATTCGATTGTTTGTTTTTATTTTGTTACTGACTGCTTACTTGTTTTAAATTCACATTAATTAGGCTGCTAGTTTTTGTTGTAGTATCAAAATTGGATTAAATAATTGATATTTCACTGGTTTTGACAAACATTTGAACCGCTGACCCAGTCCTCAGCACTGAGCCCTGCTGAAGCAGCTCTAAATATGTGCTGTGCTATTAAATGAAAGATAAAATATGATAGAGCAATAGAATGAACAGTGACAGTAGGCTTACAGAAGCTCATACAATGCATTTT
Organism: Leuciscus idus; assembly: GCA_021554675.1. Taxonomy (NCBI): domain Eukaryota; kingdom Metazoa; phylum Chordata; class Actinopteri; order Cypriniformes; family Leuciscidae; genus Leuciscus; species Leuciscus idus. Next base: position 3,231,651 of record CM038625.1, on the reverse strand, counting down.
AGCAGGCTTAATTAAGCATGAAAATAACTGAAAGAAATATATATATTTGATGAACAAATTAAGCCAACTAATATGATTTATAATCTTTTGGTTTATCTACTAATACATTTAAAAATTACAAATGCAGTGAAAATTCAGGTATCGGTTACGGTATCGGTATCGGTGAGTACCAAAAATTACAGTATCGGTATCGGACTCGTTCTGCAAAAAGTGGTATCGGGACATCCCTACTTATAGGCTACTTATATTAAGTTGCTCAAGCAAGTGGTCAAATATTTAACTGTAAATTGACAAAAACAGCCGACTCTCATGCCTTTTCTTTTGCATTTAAATTTTAATAAAATAAATCTTGCATGTCACAAAGAACTTGTTTTTCCACCTCCACAAATGAGACGAGTGTTGATCATTATGTTGCCTTGTTAAAGTAAATTGTAGTTTTCCTTGCTTTACCCGGTCTTCTAAAAGTAAAAAGATGACTGTGAAAAATAGTAGTATATAATTAAATGCATTTATGGTGAGATTACTACATTTTATTCAATTAAACGCATTTATGGTGAAATTACTACATTTTCAGGTCAATCTTTGTTCATTTTGACCACGAAACATGCGCTGTCACTTTAATTCAGCGTTTGCAGCACAGACAATAGACAAAATTAACGATCTCTGGATCGACGGACTGCAACCACGTGCAGTGTGAAAGCTCTAATGTGTTAACATGGGTACGTAAGGAGCACTACTCTGTGCCACTTTGCTCTGCTTCAACAAGTCGCTAACAGCCATTTGAGCTTCAATTTCGCTGCACGAAATAGACATTTTGGGCGACGCGCAAGTAAACCGGAAACCGATATGCCGACTTCTGGCGACAGCATAAGTTCGTTACTACGCTTGTGCACAGAGGCTATTTAACAGCTATATATTATTACGGTATGATGCTGGTAACCACAGCTGCCAGTAGTTTACCGTTTTTTTACAGGATTATTTGGCGTGATTCTGAAGTGTGCATACGGTGGACACTTTACCATCCCATGAGGCCACGGGAGAGGATTTGTTAATGGCAGTAAAGCGAAGGAACTGACGCTGGTAGGTCACATGATAATAGCAACATGGCCCCTGCAGAACGTCCTGATCACATTCATACCATATGCATTCCACATACTTTTTTAGCGGTAAGTTATGACTTATTCAAAATAAGTCCCTACACAAGAGAGTATGCGATTCCAGACTCAGCCACTGGCATGATACAAACGCACTAATATAGGGCAAAAAAAAAACAGGTGTAACAAATCAGGCTTGATGAGCGGTGTTCAGCAGGAGTCTGAAGAGTGGCGCCCCCTGCTGATCTGGAGGATACGTGAGTGTTAAGGTCCTTTCACACTGGACGCGATTTTGACGCACGAATAATTCGTGCGATGGTTTTATGTTTTGATCAGCTGTTTGTGTAATGAGTGCTTCCACACCGAACGCGAATGTGCTGCGGCGGAAAAACGACTTTTATTTTTTTGCTTCGATGTCGATTTTTTAAAAACTTTTGCGGTGACAGAAAAGGCTTCAGCCAATCACAAACTACAAGGACAACGATTTGAAAGACAATGTGTGGCGTTGCATTGCCAACCAACTCGGTTTTCACGACTGTGAGTATGTTGTGTGATAGTTTTAGTCATTGTATAGTCCTGTGCTGTGTAGGCTAGCAGGCTAAACTACATTTGGGATTGAAAGCTAACACTATTATCGTCAAAGATATGTGTTTACTTTGAACATGTAACACACACACACACACACATTCTCCCTGGGAATTGAACCCGTGATCTTAGCATTACAAGCGCCAACGCTCTACTGTTTGAGCTACAGCATCACACCTTTGTACGCATCTCAGTTATCACCTGATGCTGAGACGATCAAATGGAGTTTTTGGAAAATGATCTTAAATAATTATAAATAATCTGTATTCATATGTATTAATCATGTTGATAATAACAATGTTGATATTTGTAAATAAAAAAAATATCACATAGTAATCATGTAAATTTCCTGCACCTGTCATAGACGTCCAAATGACTTCCAAAACAATTACCCAGTTCAAAGGTCCAATGTTGAACATCAATATGGCATCCAAGTTGGGTCATGGTTGGACGTCCAAATAGTGGACCTAGTTTGGACGTCGAATAGATGTCTAGAATTGGTCATGGACCGACGGACCCAAAATAGACATGATCTGCACGTCTATCCGACGTCCAATGTTTAGTGGGTTGGGTGCACCCAAAACAGTTCTTTTCTGTCTTTTAAAGGAAATGAAAAGCTCAGTCTTCACTGGATGATGATGATGATGATGATGAAGTGTCCATGTTTTCTCAGCTGTCGGCGCAGAAGTTTTGGAATGTTGAAGCTCTGAACGTCACAGACGTCGCAAATTTGCGTCGCGGCTGATGTGAATGGTTTTGACGCGAACTATTCGCTTTTTCGTTAGGCATCCGGTGTGAAAGGGCCCTTAGTGCTAAGATGCTGATGAATAAGGTCTCTATCAGTCCAGTGATGAGCCCTTAAAAGCAAGTTCTTGCATGACAGATAATTTACCTGATATACATCACAGGAACGAAGAAATTTAGCATTTTACAGGTTTTATTTAATAGAAATTAAATTTTGATTCGACATGCATAAGTGCACTTAAATAAAGCATTTGATCTAGTCTAAGTCATTCTGTGAGATTTCAGGGGAATAATCAGGCTTGTGAAATGCAGTGCACAATTCTGTTAATACTGATAATATCTGATGTGTTAATGGTTTAAAGCTCTTTAGTCAGTGCTGAATCAACAGGTTTAGTTCAGAGTTCCGAAACGGTCCAGACTCCCCTCCCCTCATCATCATGTTTGGCAACTCGGGCTGGTCTGGGGTCAGTTGTCCTGCTGTTCAGAGTCAGTCTCGCTGTGGATATTACTGGCAATATGAGTCAGATCCAAACTCTGGGTCAACATCAAAGTGATAGCCTCGTCCGCCTCGATGCCCTCCATGAACTCATCCAGAGACAGCTCACCTAAACACATACAGTTACATACGTAAATCATATTGGTTTATTTACATATTTAAATAGCATAGATAGATAGATAGATTACCGTCTCCATTAACGTCAATCTTGTTGAACACCATGTCGGCCAAGTCCTCAGGAGAAATCTCCTGGTCTTCTCCATTGATGGCATGAACAGCCTAGAGCAGAAAAACAAAGTGAGCCAGCAGGAGGCGCTGAAGAGAAACTCAGATGCCACTGAATTAAACACGACACCTTGAAGATCAGCAGCAGCTCGTCGCGCTCGATGCATCCGCTGCCGTCCATGTCGAAGAGTTTGAAGTACCAGCGTAACTTCTGCTGAACGCCTCCCTTCAGGACCAGACTCAGAGCAGCCACGTACTCCATGAAGTCTATAAAGCCGTCCTGACCACACACACACAATACACTTGAACAACATAGCACCATATACACATCAAATTATAATATAATATATGTCGTTTCACTTGTAGCATGCACACTTGCATGATATTGATTTGATTATTTATGCCACGGACACAGAAATAGAGCAGAAGAGACTGGATGAGTAAAGTTTGATGACAAACTTTGATGTTGGCTTGACAGAAAGTTTTAAATAACTTTGAAAAGCTTCAAGTTTGAAGATTTTACTCATAGAGGTCAATAAAACGACTTTAGAGACGTTCATGGAAAGTGTTGTGACGTAAATGAAAGCCATGATTAGACAAAGTAGAGCAGTCAATGAGCAGTTTACACACTCCTGTTAACCAGATTACCGGCTTTAATGGGTCTTAGTCAAGACCTCTGATCTCGTGCAGCGCTGCTGTTTGATCTGCGTTTACTGTATTGACACAGATCTCATTACCCATCATCATCATCAAGAGAAATGAAGCAAAAGGGACGCGAGGCCATCTCTGACCAACGAGTTCATCCAACGCTAGAGTCTCTATATATCTGCTATGATCTGATTGGGCTCTTGGTACTTTGAAGAATCAGAGGTAACACTTTACAATAAGGCTCATTAGTTAACATTAGTTAATGTTACATGAACTAACAGTGAGCAATACATTTGTTATGGTATTTATTAATCTTTGTTGATGTTAGTTAATAAAAATCCAGCTGTTCATTGTGTGTTCATGTTAGTTCACAGTGCATTAACTAATGTTCACAAATACAACCTCTGATTTTAACAATGTATTAGTTAATATTAACTAAGATTAATAAATGCTGCAGAAGTATTGTACATTCTTAGTTCATGTTAACTAAGGTAGTTAACTAATGTTAACTAATGAACCTTACTGTAAAGTGTTACCGAATCAGGTTTATACTTAATATTCTTAATTTCATGAGAACTGATTAACTTCAACACACTTAAAACATTTTTTTTTTTTTAAAGGATAATATAACAACAACGATGATAACATTTAGCAGAACTGTAAATAATAAAAAGAATTAAACGTGCATGCTTACGTCGTTTATGTCGAATGTCTTGAACATGGTCTCGACGTAGTCGTTTGAGGACTCTGACAGATTCTTCAGCCCGAAGAACTTCTTGAACTCGTAGAACGTGAGCTGGCCGGACGGACACTCGGTCATGAACTTTCGGTACCACTTGTGCGAGTGGCAGGAGGTCAGCTCCTGCAAGGACATGCCGGGCTGGTTCCCCATGATGCTTCAGGACAGCTCGCTCATCGGTTCCTCACGCCGACACACACTGAGACACCAGCTCAGCATGCAGGACAGGCGAGTGTATCCAGACCAATTACTACTGACGTCACTCGCTGGGCTGTTCTTTTCCGCTCTGGAAAATACCGTGAATTAATGCCGACTTACAGGGAATCCGAGCTGAATGTGTCAGAACGACCCACTGACCTGAGATCAAGATCTCTACTTAGCTATCTATCTCTGCCTGTCTGTCTTTCTGTCTGTCTGTCTGTCTGCCTGCCTGTCTTTCTGTCTGTCTGTCTGTCTGTCTGCCTGTCTGTCTGTCTGTCTGTCTGCCTGTCTGTCTGCCTGTCTGTCTGCCTGTCTGACTGTCTGCCTGTCTGTCTGCCTGCCTGTCTGTCTGTCTGCCTGCCTGTCTGTCTGTCTGCCTGTCTGTCTGCCTGTCTGACTGTCTGCCTGTCTGTCTGCCTGCCTGTCTGTCTGCCTGCCTGTCTGTCTGTCTGTCTGTCTGTCTGTCTGACTGCCTGCCTGTCTGTCTGTCTGCCTGTCTGACTGCCTGTCTGTCTGTCTGACTGCCTGCCTGTCTGTCTGCCTGTCTGTCTGCCTGTCTGTCTGTCTGCCTGCCTGTCTGTCTGCCTGTCTGTCTGTCTGTCTGTCTGTCTGTCTGTCTGTCTGTCTATCTATCTGTCTGTCTGTCTGTCTGTCTGTCTGCCTGTCTGTCTGTCTGTCTATCTGTCTATCTGTCTGTCTATCTATATGTCTATCTGTCTGTCTGTCTGTCTGTCTATTTAGTTTGTTTTTTTGTTTTGTTTTTTGAACTAATTCCTAATGTTCTAGGGAATAAAAAGGTTTTGTAACCATAAACTAACATTCTCCAAACATTGCAGGGAGGTTTTGGTGTGACAATCTAGTAAGCACAGAGCATAGTCTAATGGTTATTTTTAGGTTTTATTGTTGTAACAAAAAAATCTGTCTATCCGGGATCTGAGTTTGGCACTATGCTGGTACCCAGCATGCACTGCGGCATGAATCTTTTGTTTTGTTGATCGCCACTTCTGAGTTTTTGATGTGTGACCGTTCTGGTGATGGTGTGATGTTGTACGATGTAAAAGAACAAAAACAAAAGCTAAATCCAAACGCCTGTCTTTAATGTAGGAAGCATCAGTAAAACAGGACATCAGCAACTCAACAACTAAACTTCTTCATCAGCTCACTGGATCCTCTTATTAGGTTGTACTGCCCTCTAGCGATTACACTCAGTATCACAATGATTCACACAACGTCTTCCCTCTCTGTTATGAACACCACTTCAATAACAGAACACTTTTCATATTATGAAATGATTGCAATAAAGACAGCAACAGTAGTTACAAAAGAAGGGGAAGTCTGTATTAACATAACTAATATCTGGCAGTCGTAATTTCCTTACCACTGAAATGAAATGATTTCACATGAATGAAACTCAACACTTTTCTTTTACAGAATGGTTCAACCAAAGACTGTTCTTAACCCTTCAAATCACAAGCCGTTGGAGTGCATAGTCTTTGTGCCACTTCCGTTTGAATCTAATATGTGGTGAATTCGGACAAGTACCCTGAATGGGGGATGTGGAAGTAGGTGCACCATGTTTCGCAGAATAAGAACAAGCCAAGTGTGTAATGCCATCTCTTCCCATCACTTAGCAGGAAGGTGTTTGGACTCACAAGCTTTCCCACTGTTAAGGGAGCAGAGAATCTGAAGTTTTTCACATTTGCTGTCCTGCGGTAAAACATGAGAGCGATTTTAGCGTTTTAGACCAAACATGGTGAGTGATAGCGACCTGGACGCTTCAGTGGATGATGAGATATTTAGCTAAATAAAATGATCCTGTCAGAAGAATTGCGTGATAACTTTATTATTTATTTTCCATCTGTTTTATCTCAGTGAGATTTTACATATAGTGTTTTCAGAAGTTTACCAAAAGTTTTGTCATCCACACTCAAACGTCAGAAAACGCTAGTGTGGATCAGAGGTGTCAAGTAACGAAGTACAAATACTTCGTTACATTACTTAAGTAGAAATTTTGGGTATCTATACTTTACTGGAGTATTTTTCAGACGACTTTTTACTTCTACTCCTTACATTTTCACGCAATTATCTGTACTTTCTACTCCTTACATTTTAAAAATAGCCTCGTTACTCCTAGTTCATTTCGGCTTGTTTTCATTCCGGCTTGTCGTCGTTAAAAAAAAAAATTGGCCAATTACACAAACGGTTAATAGATCTGAGTCCCGCCTCCTGAACACATTGCTAAACTGATTGGCTTTGTGTTTTCTTTCTAACTTGTGAGAGGCTGTAGTCACATTTGATTGTGCGAAGCGCCAAAACTCCTCCGAGTCCTAAGGAAACCTAGATGCGGTAAGCGAGGGAGAAATCAACAGTTCTGTGCTCAAGAATACGGGGCAAATCGCGTCAAATATTGATTTGGGGACAGACGTTTTTACAATATAATGACAATCGTAACATAACACTAACATAATCGTTAGTGTGTGTGTGTTAGTGTGTGTGTGTGTGTGTGTCTGTGAGAGAGAGAGAGAGAAAGAGAGAGAGAGAGTGAGTGAGTGTGTGTGCAACTCTACATCAAAATATCTACGTCAATATCGGAAATCCTTGTCCTTTTGGGGATTTTTTTTTTTTTTTCAGAAAACAGCTTATAAATCAGACTTTTGTTTTTTGAAAATGTAAAAATGCAGACAGTTTTCTGTGATAGGTAAGGTTAGTCTATAGGGTGGTAGAATACACAGTTTGTTTGTACAGTATAAAAATCATTATGTCTATGGAAAGTCCCCATAAAACAATAATTTTCTATGGGCATATATACGGCTGAAACAGGTAGCCTAGTGCATCATCCCAAATTTTTCAACATCAACATTTTTATATAATTATAGTCAAATATGGCCTTAGAAAAATCTGTTTTTTTGAGGAGCTGGGGTAGTGCACTATAGGCCCCTGTGGCGCGGCCTAAGCTTTTGTCCTTAATGGCATTTTTTCCTTACATTACTTTTACTTTTATACTTTAAGTAGTTTTGAAACCAGTACTTTTATACTTTTACTTGAGTAAAAAGCTTCAGTTGATACTTCAACTTCTACAGAAGTCTTTTTAAACCCTAGTATCTATACTTCTACCGGAGTAATGAATGTGAATACTTTTGACACCTCTGGTGTGGATGGAGAGTATTTTTAAACAAATACGCCGTTTTTAAATGTATTCGGATTAAAGGGATACCTCACCTCTGGAAAGATGAATGTGTATTTAAAATGGGTCATTTACGTAGTACATTTTTTAATTTGGAGCCTTAGACTGAGAAAAGCCCAAAAATGTAAATGCACTTGCTTCGCTGCCCTACGAGGCCACTCCCAAGCCACGCCTACCGGTTACAGAGGACAGCTACTAGTTGACTCGAAACTGAAAAAACGCCATTTTATCGTGAGTCTCCGTGACGAGTCTGCCCGGGATTTCGAGATCACACAAAATGTCCGCGGGAGAATGACGCGAGGCCGGTGGCGTGATTACTGATGAGCGACGCCTGTGAGACGCACCGGTCTCGTATCTCTCACGGAGGTGCGGGAATCTTCTTAGCAATGCTAAAACACACATCAACCGATCACTTGGTTAGCGTTCATGTAAACACTACGTTTAGATTCACCAATCAGAGTGAATTCAGTTAGATTGAAACTAAAGGTGTGCATGTAAACAATGAACGGCGACTGCAGAAAGCAAAAGCCGAATCCCAGACATTTTGGACGATCTCGACGGCCGGACATGTCCGGGAAAAAGAGGATGTAACCCTTACTACTCAGCTTTCTCCACAGAACAAGAGCTTGCTAGCTGTTATCTGCAATACATTCATGTTGGTTCTTTTTGGTTAATCCTAAGTGAGGTTATTGCTGCTCTTATCCATGCTAGGCTGCCCAGAACAGAACCATACCGCCAATCCAAACTGTATGCTAATTTTCAATCGTATTTGACGATAGTGGTCCTGACAGAACTGCAAGATGGCTGTCTGTATACAGATTGAACATCTCATTAGCTTCATTGGCTGCAGGGTAGTACACAGATGTCTTAACAGGTCGTAAAGGCGCTGGATGAGTGATGGTTGATTTGTCGTCAGACTGATAAAGGCCACAGGCAGATATGCAGGTCTGAACCTGAGAGTCCTTCGAGGTCACCAGTAAAAGTAACGCAGACGCTGTTTAGTGTGTGCAATCCCCCGGTGGCTCTCATGGGCCAGGGTGATCAGTGTATGACGCAACGAGACAGGCACCACTAATCTGGAACCACTGGAGATGGCCCAGAACTGAGAGCTCATCCCTCACTTTGTAGTAGGGCATTAGATTCTCTGCGTGGAAGGAGGCCAGCCACGGCTAATCTGTTCACGAAGAGCTATCATTACAAGCACTGTCAAAGTCAAAGACTGGAAGGGAACTCAGTGTGGAAGAAATCAGATCTACAAGTTCAGGTTCGACTTTTGCAAAGTAAAGCATCGGATCCACAAACACGTGCAACACTTTTCTATGGCCCACACAAATGCAAGTGCCTCTTGTTCCCCGATTGAGCATGAGTTTTGCAGCTTGTGTCTGGTGCTGTTTGTTTGTAGTTTTGTGCGATTTAAAGTGTACTGGAATTCCCTTGTCCAAAACACCTCTGTCTGAAATCATTTTTTTTGGCTCGATTAGCATCAGCTTTCATCTGCGTTGCAAGAGTTACAGATACAGTCAAACCAGAATGTATTCACACACCTTCAACATTTCTCACATTATCACAGTTTATTCGCTATAGTTTAGAGAATGGTAATAAAATATGAGCAGAACTCAGTTGATATCTGACTGGTTTAGTCCGTCCTTCTGTTAGACTGTCTCACACATGAATTATGTTGAATATCTGTCAGCTGTTAAATTTAACTATACAATTAGATAATACCAGTTTAGCTCAACCAATCACCAAGCAATGCTTCATTGTGTTCAGTCTGTGTGTAAAAAGAGCATTAGCAATTAAAGAAAACACACTTCAGCAAAACATGATCAGCTCAAAGTGTCGGAATAATTGTTGGTCCCAAATGTTTATAAATGTCACTGGTAGTCACTGGATGAAGAATATTTGGGTATAATATGTCACAGTTTACTTTATTTTGCTCTCCTCACTTACATAAATGAACTATAGCACCCACAAGTAAAAAAAATATATAAAAAATTATATCTGGTGTCTGAATAATTGTTTTGACTTTTGTCCCAATCTTAGGTCTGACTCCAGTAACAACCTTTCTCTAATACTGTTAGTTAACAAGCGTTTCAGTAGTTGATCACGTATCATGTAATCAGATTTGTTTTCAAAACATGTTGCGTAAAAGTCTCATGTGGAAATTAGGCTCGCTTTCTGAATGCACAGCGTTCAACAACATTGACTTTTGAAGTAAAACGTTTCTCTGGTGCACAGACAGCAGAGGCATACGCTTCACCTGTTTCTGATCTCGTTCCCAAACTATGGAGTAATGTGGCACTTCTGAGGACGTCTGGCCGAGCATCGCCCGTCAAATTAATCACTAGCAAATAGTTGTTAAACATACACAGCCTCATGTCAAGAGGCATCGGTGGGATTAACAGACATTCTGAAAGTAACAGCAAAACAATGTCATGGATTGACCTAATTAATTGGGAGGTCAAGCAGGCGATTAAACCTACTAAACTTCTTTGAGTCAGTCAACCATACAAAGGATCACGGGCATAATTTCCTATGGGGACAGGGGGGACATGCCCCCCACACTTTTCAAAATTCCGTTTGTTATGATTTTTTTTTACCGCACGCCGTCATCGACACAGAGAGCCTGTGCCGATGCGCGCGTCCGCGTCCAGGAACGTCGCGTCCACACTAAAAATAGCTCACTGAAAGTTCTAATGAGCAGGTATATGGCAATGTCTGTGAATGTCCTGACGCGCCAGAATCCAGTTCTCTTTCGCGGTTGAACGAACAATAATACACACATTTATGCCAAAATGTCTGTTTTGTCGAGTATCCTCACAAGAACAGTCTTAAATGAGTTAAATAAAATCTTAAATGAAAGTAAAGAGTAGTGAGAGAATGAGACGCGTGAGATTTCTGTCAGCAGCGGCAGATCTTAAAGTGACAGCAGCCACTAATTCTCTCTGTCAGTAAAGTTAACCAAAGAACAAAGGGAACAGAGCAAATTACTCACTGATCTTGACTAAATAACGTTTGTTGCTTTAATAAGGATTAATCTACATTTAATTTATAATTTATGCAGTGCAGACTATTTGATAACCAAATTAAATTTCTGTATATTTCGTACCTGTTTAGACAGGAAGGGCACAGGTAAATATGACATTTATTTTGAGTTTATGTGAGGATTGTTTAAAGTTCACTTAAAATAATAGTTAGTATATTTTTGAAGCCTTATAAATGTTTAAAATTTGGAAAAAAAATAAAAATTCATCGAGACATCAGTAGCTATATTAATATCAGTGATACTGGCCTTCATTGATAAAAAAAGATGCTATTAAACAATTATTTAAAATATACTGTCTTTATGTTGTTTCTACATTACAGTGGAAATTGGGTCTCACGTTATTTCAATTTTATTTACACACAAAACATTAATGGTGAACATTTAAACAATAAAAAAAGTAAGACATCTTTTTGTTATACATAGTTTAGTAGCCTACTATTCATTTTGGCAGAATTTATCATTATAATCAACTTAAAGGGACTATGTGTAGCTTTTTAGGTATTTTATTATCTAAAATCAATATTTTTATTAATAAATATGCCCTCAATGGTGTACAAATACCTCTGCCAATGATCAGACTAATCCTCGTAAACAAAGAATTTATTATATTTATATACATGGGACGGGTAGGTCCACGGAGGCTTCCATGTAGTTCCGCCATCTTGAAAAACTATAATAGCAGAGAGGGACAAAAAGTACTAGGCCAACGCGTTTCCACAACGCGTTTCGTTCAGAGCCAGCGTCACGTGACTGAAGCCAGCAGATGCGGAGGAGCAGAGCAGTGAGAGGTGCTTGTCACTGCCGCGGCAAGTTTAAAAGGCTGCACTGCACGGTTATTTATACACCGTTCATTCATACATACATACATATGAGTCACAGGATAAGGAGTCCTCGTCATCGAAAAAGTCCAAAATAGACCGTAAAAGGAAACGTGACCGGAGATTACAAAAACAAGGGTTAATGTGGGGATAGCTAATGCAGGAGAAAGCTTTCAAAACAAGAGACGCTGAAGTTGCCTGCTTTCTTCTCGACAGGTAAATCAATGTTACGGTCTTAATTACAAGCTTATTTTTCATTGCTTTGTTGTGTACTTTATTATATAGACAGTAGAACATTTATAGTTAAAAGTTAAACAGGCTCTTTGATGAATAGCAGCTATTGAGTAAAGTAACGTTAGAGAAGGCTCTGATGATGATGATGATATCTAACAATGCACGTACTTCAAAAAATATAACGAGTAAAGAAGGCATTACTACTAATTACCATAGTTAATGTTTTTCACAGTCAGTAATTCATACTGTAACATTCTTTTTTTCGTTGTTTCAAGTTTCAGTTTGTTTTAAATAACAAACATGTTCACCCGAAGGAAAACTGGAAGTGCTATTAGAAGACATCCTGTCATAGCTTTTTGGTACATAACGTCTACCATAGATGCAACGCGCATTTGAAAAAGTGAGGCGCTGGAGAGCATTATTCGTTTGAATGCAAAATACAGTTTCACCACTAGATGGGAGAAATTCTTACGCACAGTCCCTTTAATTATTTCTTGGATTTTGCATCACCATAGTCCCTAAATGTATGTAAATGCAGGAAATGGGATTCAAATCGAAAAAATTTTCCCCGATTTTGTGTCCCCCCCACTTCTCAAATTAAAGTTACACTCTTGCAAAGGATTCACACATTTAAAAAAAAAAAAAAAAAAAAAAACTAGGAACCCTTATTATGTGGATGAAGTATTAATACGCAAACAGCAAAGCTCAATTCATAGAAACTGTTCACAAATGAAAACTTCAACAAAAAACAACAAAACAAGAAAAAACAAAGAAAATACAAATGTATAGGAAAAATATCCCAGAAATTCAAATATTCAATTCCCAATTCTGGGGCTCATTTAGCATGACAAAACCAATCAACAAAAAGAAATCAGTTAATTCAAAAATTTGATTCAGTTCATTCAAATTCAGTTATTTTGGGGTGCAAACCACCAGTTTCAGAATTAATTAAACATGCAGTTTATATTACCAGTTCTTGACTGAGTTCATAGTAGCTTATGCATCAGAGTCCATATGCACTTAGGCCTTGAATCCTTAAGTCCATTCAAACCAGCACTAAGCAAACCAGTTCACTGTGCAGTGCAGGGTTTCCTCGTCTCCAGTTTGTGATGTTGTAAGATGTAAAAGAACAAAAACAAAAGCTAAATCCAGTCTTTTATGTAGGAAGCATTCTTAAAACAGGACATCAGCAACTCAACAACTAAACTTCTTCATCAACTCACTATATCCTTTTATTAGGTTTTACTGCCCTCTAGCGATTGCACTCAGTATCACAATGATTGACAGAAAACAACAGGAGGCAATACGTGCTAATCTTACCACAACACTATCGCATACGACTAACACGGACACTGATCATCATAATGACGACTTCAGCTCATCAGCTAACTAGAGCTCAACCTCTAACTCTAAATGAACAACTTTTACACCCAAACTTGCTTTTAATAAGTTATTATGGCAACACTGTTTAAGCTGTTTTAAGCATCCTGTCATGAGATATTGAGAGTTTCAATATTAGTTTGTACACCGGTGGGTGAGATCCAGATGAAAACCGGGGGTGTTTAAGTAACACTGCTGATTTTGCTGTGGCAGCTGCCAAAGGAAAAACAAATCCCACACATATCCCATAAAATATGATGTCAAGAAGCCTACTGGTTTACTGTATGATCATGCATGATATCAAATAACTCCTTTAGTCCTCCTTTAGTGTTTTCACATTAAAGGAGTAGTTCACTTTAAAATGAAAATCAGCCCATGATTTACTCTCCCTCAGGCCATCCTAAGTGTATATGGCTTTCTTCTTTCAGACGAATACAATCCGAGTTATACCCAGACGCTTCCGAACTTTATAATGGCAGTGGATTGCAACCATCAGTTTGAAGCTCATAAAAGTGCATCTATCCATGATAAAAGTGCATCTATCATCATAAAAGTGCATCTATCCATCATAAAAGTGCATCTATCCATCATAAAAGTGCATTTATCCATGATAAAAGTGCATCTATCCATCATAAAAGTGCATCTATCATCATAAAAGTGCATCTATCCATCATAAAAGTGCATCTATCCATCATAAAAGTGCATCTATCCATGATAAAAGTGCATCTATTCATCATAAAAGTGCATCTATCCATCATAAAAGTGCATCTATCCATCATAAAAGTGCATCTATCCATGATAAAAGTGCATCTATTCATCATAAAAGTGCATCTATCCATCATAAAAGTGCATCTGTCCATCATAAAAGTGCATCTATCCATCATAAAAGTGCATCTATCCATCATAAAAGTGCATCTATTCATGATAAAAGTGCATCTATTCATCATAAAAGTGCATCTATCATCATAAAAGTGCATCTATCCATCATAAAAGTGCATCTATCCATCATAAAAGTGCATCTATCCATCATAAAAGTGCATCTGTCCATCATAAAAGTGCATCTGTCCATCATAAAAGTGCATCTATCCATCATAAAAGTGCATCTATCCATGATAAAAGTGCATCTATCCATGATAAAAGTGCATCTATTCATCATAAAAGTGCATCTCTCCATCATAAAAGTGCATCTATCATCATAAAAGTGCATCTATCCATCATAAAAGTGCATCTATCCATCATAAAAGTGCATCTGTCCATCATAAAAGTGCATCTGTCCATCATAAAAGTGCATCTATCCATCATAAAAGTGCATCTATCCATGATAAAAGTGCATCTATCCATGATAAAAGTGCATCTATTCATCATAAAAGTGCATCTCTCCATCATAAAAGTGCATCTATCATCATAAAAGTGCATCTATCCATCATAAAAGTGCATCTATCCATCATAAAAGTGCATCTAAAGAATAAGAATGTTAAAAGAAACAGCAAAAGAAACACTTGTTTTCACTATAGCGGGACAAAGGTAACAAGTCCCAGCAAACATTTGGACGTTTAATGACCGTTGAAAAGACGTCCGACAGAGACGTCCCGTCATGGTTGAAAAATAGTTCCAAAATGAAAGTTGAACTGACGTCTTTGACGTCGTCTGGCCGTGAATTCCACGTCTTTTCTGCGCGTCCCTGGACGTCTAAATGTTTTTTTTTTAGTTCTTCTGGATGTTTATAAGATGTGTTGCTGCCAAATGTATGTGCATATAATCCTGCATATAAAATAATCACACCCATATTGTGTAACATCGTGAAAGGCAATCATTAAGGCTATTTTTACACATCTGAACTTGACAAAGGTTCTAAAAAGGTATAGTATTAATATTAGACAAGGAACAAGAGTTTTTTTTTTTTTTTTATGTCATCATAAGGCCAAAATTACCTTGAATTACATCGTACAAAGCGTTCGTGTAGCGTTGAATGACTTCTTTTCAATTTGGCCACCACTCCTCATATTGAAAATCGCCATTAAGGCATTTGACATGATTCTGTGAAAGAAATTACACAGGATTACTTCTCCTCAAAAAAAAAAAAAAATTCCCAGTAAAGGTCAATTCAGGGGAGACTGAATTAACAACGAGCGAAAACAATGGTATCAATAACCAACAGCAGATTTTTAGTAATTCGGCAACACAAATTGCACCCTCAAATCCTGCTCGCCTCGTGGTTGTAGAAAAAAGGGAAAATGGCTGCGTTATCGCTTTATCGCGAGATAATATATCATATCGTGGGATTTTGCAATATCGCGAGATTTGCTACAACATCTCGGTGGCACAGTTTTCAGGGTCATGATGGACTATAAATGCACGTGTAAAGGACGTCACCTACTAGTCCACTTAAAACGACTAAAATGCAGTGGCTTTGCAATCACTTAACCACACTGGGCACTTTGTGATTATCATTTATTTAAACAAGATAAAGTAAATATATTTACTTTGTATACAAATCGTGTATTTCATAAAGATAATTCCAGTTTTTTTCTGTCTTGCTTGACTAGACGTGTAAAGGACGTCAGTGGACGTCTTCACAACCTCTTAAAAACTACTTGGGCAATTAAATTAATTATTTCAGTATTAACCATGCAAGGATTAAGCACAGCTTCTGCATATTTCATGAGGATTTCATAGAGGGTCATGATGGACTAATGCACGTGTAAAAGACGTCGTGACGTCCTCTCTCCCGATACACTATATATTGAACTACACGTAGCTAAAAGTCAAAATAACAATTATACATGCAACCCCAGAGAACTGTAGACATGTACAAATGTATCTGAATGCATTTTTAGGAAATGTTCTGTGTTACATATTTTTACCGATTTATGCCGTCCTACCGCGACTATTTTTGGCCAGGGACACGACATTACCATCAGACCGATGTTTCCTTGGTTTCTTTCCAGTCATGTGATTGCTTCACTTTGCGTGTCGGAATGTTTGAACCCAGACCACTACTCTACAGGCTTTTGGAAGTTTAAGTCCATTTACTAAAAATGTTTTATATATATCTAAATAAGCCTACAGCCTATGTTACATGATCATATATTTTGACACATAAACAGCATTGAAACCATACAATAATTAGACCAATATTTACTTGCATCAAGCAACTCTGTTGGTATTTTTATAATTAGTATTAATATAGTTGTTACATTTAATTTATTGCCACACTTTAATATGTGAATTATATTATCAGAAAACTGAATATTTAGCGTTGTCAGGCTTTTATTTGTACTTAATGGATAAAACAACGGCGCTGCGCACTCAGCTGCTCATAAACATGGCTGCTGTAAATCTGACCTGCCACAAGATGGCGCTGTTTTCAACACTCTTGATGCGAAACATTCAGGGGAAAGCCTCCCATCCCTATTGCGCACTCAACTGAATGCGGAAACTAAAGCGTACCCGGGCCTTAAGCCTGAAGGACCTGATTAGCTGGATCAGGTGCATTTAATTAAGGTTGGTGCCAAATTATGCATTTAAGTAAGGTTGGAGCCAAACTATGCAGGAACTGACTTTGACACACCTGAGTGAGACACCAATTTTTTAGAGCTATTTTGAGGGCTTGCATTTTTATGGGATGAAATTCAACATGGTTGAATATTTAAGCTCTAAATAATTCAATTCAAAACATTTCAAACACATTTTCATTATTAAAAATTAAATAATCCATATTCACCTTTCATAATTTCACTTCCAAAATATTCAAACTGTTTAAACCTACACCCTATAATATTCAACAGGCAATTTTCGGTCCATTTTATTTTGCTTTGCAAAACGTAGATTGCCGAGCATACTCTCCATCTGCTGTTAGTCGACCTCACCAGCAGGGGGTGCAAAAGCGCGTGTTGTTGACGAGGATCAGCAGCAATTAGAGCAAGCCATTCATTCATAAAACTGATTTACAGCAATATACATGTATTTGTGATTATACTGTTTTATGTACATGATGCTATATGCATCTTTCTCTACCGTGAACGAGATTATAATGTTATTCCCCCGATGCTGATGTACAGATCCAATGTTACATTTGAGGCAGACATATATTTCTCTTGGTTGTTTAGTTGCCTCAACTTTATATCGCGGCGACGTGCTGCAATACTAGGGTTTCCCTCAATACTTATATAAGTATAACATATAAACACTTAACGTAGCTTAATGGACTGATACAGTGATATAAAAACCAAACTCGCAGGCAAGCAGATAGACTCAGAATATGAACATGTCAGTGTAGCTTCCGCTACTTGTATCATCTGCGTATTTTTGTGCATCATCATCATCCGGATAGACTGTCATTTTCACCAATTGAACAGACATCCCTGCGCTCACCAGTCTCTGTACTGAGCTGGAAACACACTTCATAATTCATAATACATGGTAAGCATAGTAGTATCGCCAATCCTACTGCTAAAATTGGCAGTACGGTTTGAATCACCCAGTATGCCCACCCTCCCCAGAGAGTCATGAACTAATCAAACCATTTGTCATTCGCATACTCAGGCTCTCGTACAGCTTTTCTCATGTGTTCAATTACATTTGTGATGTTGTCACTGTAATCAGGGATATTGAAACAACAAGACATTCCCAGCATTTTACAAACCCCACCCTTTTCAGCAGTTTCCATATCAAGAGCTAACCTGTTTTGAGTCACTGCATCTCTTAACTGTCTCATCTCATCATTTATCATTTTCAAAGCATTTTCTGTGCTATTAGCAATTGCTAGTACAGTCCAGGCTAATCCGTTTATCTTATTAACCATTCTATCCAATGTGGTTGGTAAAAATTAACTCAGACTTTTCCATTACAGACCGACCGTCTTTTTTAGCTTATGACCGTACCAGACAGAGCTTGATGACTAATCAACTTAAAGCTCGCCCCATGTTCTGTATGTCTTTTCATCAGATTCACTCAGAATTTTCGGTTTCTTTCAAATTTGTCATTTGCCCATCTGTAATGATAAAACACTCATTCAAGAGGTTAATGACACTATATACACACTATTAGGGAATAAGAGTCTCTTAACCAGTTTCAAAGCACGTCTGTTCATCATTCAGTTGATTTTAGAAAAGTCAGCTGGGTTGTTTTGGTTCATTATCATTATTTTGCTTCAGCTTGCTTTAGCAGGCCTGTAACAGAAAGACAGACAGAGTACCATCCCTTCCTCCACTCAAACAGTCTCTCTCACTATACACAAATAATCTTTTCAACAGCCTCCTAAGACTGTAACTTAGACTAAATGTAATAATAAATTCATTATAATAACCTTTGACCATTCACCTTTGTTATCCAGACTTTTCTCGAATCTACAAAAGCTCCAGAACCTTTGGACATAGCTGTCTTTGCATGTCTTACACAGCTATCATTCAGCCACTACTCAGATTCTAAATACAGACATTATCTATAATTATAAATACCAGGATATATAGGTTTCTATACATTTTCCTTGTCCATAAGAAAACTAACATCATAAAAAGTTTTGTTACTGTCTCCACAACAAATAATTACATCACCTCATGGTCTCAGCTGGCTCTTGAAAGCCCATTCCCATCAGCTCTTTAATCTATAATTTTCTTCTCTTCAGGGTGTTGTCCTCTGGCATAGTTGCAGACACTTGTCATAATGAATAACAAGCCATACAATGAATGCGGTTTCTGGTGAGTGGTATAGAGGAACTCACATTTCTGGGTCAGACTGCCGTAACTTCTCACAGCTCATCTCCCCTTAATGATGTAATGATGCTGCTGGCCTCTCAGTCATCAGCACCACTCTCATACCCATCTCACATAAAACACCTCCCTTCAAGAGATGGCCAGCGTCGGCGTGACCCCCTGCCTTAGGTTGCCCTCGCTTGGCCAAAGAGGATCTTACCCGTCATTGAGTAATCACTTCGTGCACACTGGTAACCGCTCTTTCCCATAACAGAACCTTTGACCGTTTTCTTCAACAGAATCAGTTGTTTTCTGGAGCTTAGGGAAGACACATTCAAGAGTCACCAGAGCCATTCGGACTGCCTAATAGTGTTAACACAAGGAGACAGATTAATAACAGCAGTATTTAATCACTTAAATCCATTAAACATCTTAAAATCAACAACCTAGCACTGCTGAGATTATACTCAGTGAATTTAGATCAACCGTCCATTCACTGTACATCTGCGTCTGTAGCCGGAGCCATCGGCCCTGTTTCATGGTGGAGACTAAGATTATACAGAGAAGTTACTGGTCCTAAAACAAACTAGTCAAAACATCATTTAAGGTCTGCATTATTATTATAAAGACTTCTTTAAAGTCATTGAATTTTACTTTTAAAACATTTAAACACAAATTACCCTCTAAATGTATATGAAATCTGAACTGCCTGTCGCATGATTTCTTTTAACTTCTCCATGTCTATGATTTTCAACTGAAACACTGTGCTTCACTATAATTAGCTTATTATCACTTATGACACAGGCTCAGATAACAGCTTTCAGCTGACTTTGAATGAGAGAGACTCTGAGGCATTCAGGACTGGTACACTGCACTCTCATCAACTTTTAACATAGTTTCATTTTACTTTCTTTTGACTCTAGCCCAACTTAATACATTTGCCAGAATTTACATGTGTTTTCAAACAACCATATTTTATATTTGTCTTTTGCCCACATCAGGGAATTTAGACATTACAAATTTCCACTCAGATCGTGTCTCTGTCGCACTGGCCGTTTCAGCCACACACACACCAGATTCAGATAAGCAAACTGTTTCAGCCAATCACAAGCTTATCTTCTTAAAGCAAAACATCAGCTCGTAGTTCTTTCATGGTCAACACTATTCCTCCACGTTCAAGACACTAACAAGCTGTTTGTTTAATCAGATGCCTTTCTACACATTTTACATTTACCAACTGTTAATCCAGTAATACTGCTTCTGCTTATTTGATCACATTTCATCTCAATTTTAGTTGTCAAGTTCTCAATTACTTCCATGTTTTTCTAGGAGTTTATCAATCTGCATTTAGGATTCACACTAACTTTGAGGATGCTATCACTCTCCGCTTGATGCATCTTTTGCAGTTATCATTGTAAATCATCCGTGAGATTAGTCTCTCTATATCATCTAAACCCTTTTTAAAGTGTTACATTAAAACACAATCATCTTTTTAGTTACTTTTATATATTTTTCCACTCATATTTTTAGTCATCAACCGGTACTTTTCCATTCACTTTAAAACAATTACTTATTACTTATTATAGATCTTCCTTTAAAAGGAATTCCTCAAGTCTTCAATCTTATGACCTCATTTTTGACCTTATCTCCTGTTCTTTCTTAGACGAAACCTTTCATTTCACCATATTAACACTGATCTACTTTCTAACCCACATTAACACCAGAACTTTCTTCACCTCTAGTTGATATTTGTATCATTTCGGCTCTTTCTTTGTTTGGAGCCAGTCAAGTTGTTGTTTATATTTCCAATCAGAATCAAAACTCTTTCTAAACATCTTCTTAATTTCTGCAAATCTCTTAAAGTGAGAGCTTCAGAGCACAGCTGCTTACAGCGTTTGCTCTCTTCTGTCTCACTTTTTGTATCAGGACCCTAGAAATTTGTACTATATGTCATCAATTTCATTAAAACTGGTTTGAAACAGTATTCATCTATCAAGTGGTTAGTCTGCAGATTCAACCTAATGTTATCATTATTGTCTCAGTCCCACTTATCTCTGCTGTTTCACAAAAAAACAAAATATTATATTACTCATATCTCAATCCCTAAATTGAACAGACAGCCATTATAACTCTTGTTATGATAATTCTCTAGACATCATTATTTTACCACTAAAATATATAATTGTTCCCCATTCTGCTTAATAAAACTTTTGTTTATTCCTCATCTTTATATCACGTTAATCCCTGTTAATCATACTCAACGCCTTATTTTTATCTTTTCATACCGTTTCAACTTAATTTGACTTAAAACTACACTGTGTAGGATTTACTCCCATCTAGCGGTGAAATTGTATGTGACTACCAACTGAATATTACTTTCTAGCCCCTCCCATTCCGAGGGCGTTTTAACTCTTACGGTGGTCGTATTATTTCAAATCTGCCGGCAGTCGCGAGTAATCTCCCCCTCGCATTCGTCACGGTGCCACTGCGTGTAAAAACGCGAAAGGCGAAGCTTGAATTTCCAGGTATGTCCCTCTTTGGCTAATGTATTTTCAAGATGGATGCGCAACATGGCTTCCGCCATTCGAGCGACTCGCTCGTATGTATTCTAAATGGCAGATTCTACACTTACGAGAATACTTGATTAGTTGGTTGAAGTGATTACACATTAATGAGAACGTATAATTTTGAATGAACAAAGTGTTTTTTGCTAAAAATCAACTTAAAATATTACACAGTGTAGTTTTAACAAGCGTTCATAAATAGTCCCATAAATTCTATCAGAAATTTCTTCATCTTTCCCTCTTTCCCTACATGCCAGTTCCTTCTGCATCCTTTTCCTTTCTTTTCGCTCTACCTCATCTAACCAGTACATGATTGTTTGCTTACAATCCCCACACACACGTCTAACACAACAACCTTTTTGTTTTTCACTTCCCTCTTCCATCTAATCTCTCACCGCTGTCAGCCTAATGACACTTAACATTCCCTCCCTGGGAAAATCATGGTACTTGATCAACTTCTTGCATGCATTTTGCCCTTAATTCTTTCATTTGACAGAAAACCGGTGTACCAAATTTCGCAAGCTTGCTTTGAGATGACCCCATAGTGGCTGTTTTCTCTGTCTATCTCTGTGGATTTCCCAATTCGGCGCACACCTAGTAATCTGTCGGACGTCTCCAACAGATCCGATTTCTTAACCCAAAATCGGACAGGGGTAGCACTTCCTAGTGCTTAATTAATTATGGTTTACCCGAAATCTTTTCCCTGGAGTACTCTCCAGTACAATTGATTCTAGTTCACCTAATTCATTTTTGTGCAGTTCTTTTGGAACCACTTTGCAAGCACTCAGTCTCAGACTGGAAATATCTTGACCTGTTCTTAGGTCTCAATTTCTCCCCCTGAGAGCTTTTGCACCCCACCACAGATATAGCTTCAATCTCAGCCGCCATGGTTCACTCACTTTTATACCAAAAGAAAATAAATTTTAGCTGTCTCTTACCAGAGATACTTCTGTTCCCACCCGGGTTCGTTTTCACTTAATTCCAGTGGTTGCTTCCTCCGGACCCCGGCGGAACGGCCCCTCATCCCTCAAATCTGTTCGGGGTAGGGCTGTGAATCTGAGTCCAGGACAATTCACTGTCCGCTCTCGGGTCCGAAGGGCACATCCAAGGATTCCCACTTCTGACACCAAATTGCAAAAATTTCTATTAAATCATCATCACTGCGGAAGAGGCACTCTGAATCAAATAGTCTTTTAAAAGGTATTTATTCTTGCAAGAATAGGCCCAGTCAACCACACAGAAGTTACACTGTGGAGTGAGTGAGACCAAGACAAGAGGAGCCGGGCAGCTTTTATACTGTTTTATCTTCAAGGTCTTCTTCCCTAGAGCTTCATTCCACAGACAGAAAGGCTCCTTGGCTGTTATTGCTATTAGCCTTAATGTGTGCCATTAGGCTCCTAAGACCCCCAGACTAAATGACCTCTGACCTCTGGGGTCAGAGGTCCTCTGCCCAGTCACTTCTCGAGTGTCTCGCTCACACACTCCAGGAGTATAAACATACATTAATCACAAAAGTTCAAGAATATAGATGATAAATACATATGGCAACTAATACATATGTTTTTGCAATGTCTACTGAAAATCAATGATAATCAAATTTTTCCATTACAATGACGGTTAGAATAATCAAATGTAACAATTTATTATGTCAGGTAAATGTATCATGCCAATTTCATAATCAATTCAAAGATAATCGATACAAAACATCAAATGCTCTGGAATAAAGAGAAGAGATGCGAACCCGACATTATACATGAACATAGCTGCCAACTTTTGAGTTTTGCTTGGAGTGAGATTTATGTTTTTTTTTTTTGGGGGGGGGGGGGGGGGGGTATTATTACACAATAGGGGTATTATTACACAATAAGTGTATTAAGTGTATTAAGGGGGGGGGGGGGTATTATTACACAATAAGTGTATTGTGATTGTCAAAACATTTTAGTAACTAAACTGAATTTTATTAGGTTTAGTGACAACATGTTACAATGTTTACATGGTTCAATTTCTGGTAAGCTACGCTTTTTTATTATTTCAATTCAAATCAGTTATTGTGATTTGATTTAATATTGACTCATTTGGATAAATATTAGGTAGGCTACACAAGATAGGCATTCATTTTTCTCAAGAAAAAAACAACTCACCTAATGCTGTAAACATACAGAGAGCCCTATCAGCTGGCAGTATTATTTAAGGTTAAAAAATAACACAAATTAAATATAATGCGTTTTTTTATTATAATAACAACTTTATTTAATGATATAAGTAAAAATATAATAAATATGCAATATAGTAGCCTAAACATATTTAGCCAAATACTCTCTATAGCTCTTTTTTTCTATCCAACTAACGTGCTATAGCCTATATTATGGTCATTAAATGGCTTTCCTGAGGTAAATGTTATGTGACATGATTGTTCTCCAGCTGTTTTATTGACCCCTTTGTTTGATTGATTGGTCGATATTATGTATGAGGAATATACATTTCGGTAAGTTGTACTGTATCTTTCAACAGTGTTCATTCGTGTTTAACATTATTTACTATCAGCTAGAGATGATCAGTTCACGTGCCGCTAGGGATCTGTCGCGTCACATTTACAAGCGCCAAAACGGTATTTATTGTCTGAATTTCGTAATAAAAGTGACAGAATCTGAGAGCTGAGATTTTTTTATATCATAAGTAACCTGCTCTGTCTAGTCTGTCGGTCTCCATGTCCTCTTTGCTTCGCGATTTTTCTGTGCGTGAGAAAATGGATGTGTGGCGTGAGCGCGTGTGAAGAGTGTCAATTGCGTGTGTCTCACGGTGAATGCGTGAGAGTTGGCAGCTATGCATGAAGCTGAGAGTCTCATTCTCAGCCTCTCGGGCTAATCTGAAGTACAGAAAGGCCACGATCTTCTCGTTGCATTTCCTTATATAGACAGAAACTTCTTTCACATGGAAACATCAGCTAACAATGGGAATTTACATTCAGAGGTTACACCTTTTGGGTGTAGGAGACCAACCCTCTTTGTATGCCATTTATATCTAAACTCCAAAAAATCGTATTACCTTTTGTTTTACATATTTGGAAATTGGAAATTAGACATTTGCACCAGTCGCAATGAGACATTTCAAATGATACTAAACATGTATAATACTCGATGTTAACCCCCTGGGGTCGGCGGTATCGCCGGCGATACCAGCTCGCTTTTTTTTTTATCAGTTCAAAAGAGATTAATTTTGCTCTGTTGACTTTGATATTACAAACAAGTTTCATACATCAATCGATTCTGTACATTTTTTATTGAAATTGTATTGTATACTCACAATAAAAACAAAGTGTTGTGCTTTTTGCCAAATAAAGAAAAATAAACACGAAGCGAGTTCTGCCTTCTCTCTGTCAGTGAAGTCCATTCTGAAACGCGTCCGAAAATGAACGAATTCTCAGCGAATACTCCGTCAAACAGGCATACAGACACACAGGCATGAAGCTTGAATTCTCTTCTTTTAAAGGGTAACTAAACCCTAAACCAACTTTTTTTAGTTAATGATCTGTAAGAATGGGGCTTTATTAGTGCTGTTCATTGATTCGAGTAACTTTTTTTACATTTGCGTATAAAGTGTTTTAATTCTACAATATATGGTATAAAAACGTCTGAGTGCTGCCCTCTTCAGGTTGAACGGTGGCTACTGCAGTTGAATTTTCCTATTGGATGTTGCGGTACTGTGTGACGTAAGCGGTACTCCGTGACGTAAGCAGGTTCCAGCTCACCACGCCCTCCCTTGGTATGAGCTACTACGAATAGTATTGCATCAGTTAGGATAGCTTCAAGTTAGTGTAGATTTATCTGTATTTAGTACAGTGGTCAGTGTACTGCATAGCTTTCCAGCAGACTTGGGAATTAGGCACCAGTGGAGCTCAAGTGTGCAACTTGAATTTTACGTGGGATTGCTTCTGCAACGCATATATGTATCTATGAACGCAATAGAGGTGGAAATGGGCTTCTCCACACAGCTCGCGCTGAAAAGCGACGCAGTGCCAAACGCTGCTCCTCCTGCATGGAGTCCATGCAGTCCACCACCGCAGCGGCGTCTTGATGTGAGTGATCATTTATATAATCACAATTTATGGTTAGGCTAAAGTTAATCCTCTGGGGTCGACAAACGCGTCGGCGCATTTTGCTGGATTTTTTCACATAGCGGCAAAATATGAATATGCCTAAAGAGAGCGCGAGCTATTGACATCAACTCGATAAAACTCATCAGATGCATGTACTTTACGTCGTCTTGCGGCCCTGTGAGTCACCATTTTAGAGTCTGACAGCAGCTGTCAATTAATCCGTCACTGCCGGTCTCAGGTGCCCCGCCCTCGTTTCGTCCCCGTATATCCGCTGGGGTCTGCCCACTTTTCCAGCATTTTTCAAATATTGCCAGTGGGTGGAGTCAGGCTCTGACCAGGGGTTTAGTTACCCTTTAAATTAAGTAATTTATATAAAAAACAAATATTCTCATCTTGTGAAATCTGTATTAAAAGAGAGCAATTCCAGTCGAGCTCATTAGAGCTCATTCAAATGTAATGTGACCACGCCCTGGAGAGCGCATGCTATTCAAACGCAAATGACTGAGGCAATCCACGCAAACCTGTGAACGCCCCCATATCAGCTCGAGAAAACACAAGTTTATTCAGATCATTACTTGTTTACACCGTCTCGCAGAGCTGTGAGGAATAATAATAATGGAAAATGTACCTCAGAAGTGCGGGTATTTCGAAGAGCAATGGATCCGACTGAGCTGAGGAATACTGTAGTACGTTTTTTTTTTCCTTCTCAAGTGAATCGCGTTTCTGTTTGTGAATGAATGAACGGCAGAGATGCGCGCTGTTTACCACAGCTCGCAAAAAGACCGTTTAAATTTAAATCGCTTTCTGTGTGTGAATGAATGATGATGTTTTAGCAAACTGTATTGCTATACTGAGATGAGTAAAAATCGACTGAAATATGTTGAAATAAAATGTAGGCTATTTGTATAAGCAATGTATTAAACTGCAAATTAATATTTATATGCCCTAATATTTCATAAAAACAACGTTACAGTCAGGCGAAATATGAAAGACAACATTTTGTTGACTAGATTTGGGTACAGTTTTTACTGCAGAATATACTGCCACATCAAATAAGCTTTTGTTTAGCAATTTCTGCTCATGTTATATATATATATATATATATATATATATATATATATATATATATATATATATATATATATATATATATAAAATACTATTTTTGTCAAAAATAAAGTCATCAACTAAGATGTTAGCTGTTCCAATGTTGGCTATATCCAAACTAATGAATACATATGATAAAATGTAGGCCTATACTAATTTTTTTACAAAGAAAGAGTACACTTGAAATATTGTTGAAATTGTAATTGTAACCTTTTTTATAAAATAGCAAAACATATTTACAAGATGGATGTAAGCAAAATCTTAAATGGTCAATATAAGTCTTCTTCTAAATATATCTTTTGTCCTTGCATTGTGGCTCAGTCAGTGTCACACTTGAATGAATGGCTCATTATGCAGAGTGGGTGGGACATTGTATTCTCAGGTGTAAACTACTCCCCCTTCACGCCCCCCTTGCATATTGGCTTTCCAAGCAAAACCTGTCTTACACAATTTAAAGGGGCATTCCACCCATTTGAACATTGTTTTTTATTTAAAGTGGGTCATATATGTAGTCGACATGTAAAATAAATTTTGAATTTGGTGCCTTCGTGACCGAGGAAAGACAAAAAATAACTTCAGGACGCATTTGTATGAAAGACAACAACTCCCACAATGCACCACATTGCACAGCTCCGCAAGCCACTCCCACTAATCCAGAAAGCGCATATCTGCCTATAAGAGAAGCAGTGTTGTGGGTAACGCGTTACAAAGTAACGCGTTAGAGTACTCTAATTACCTTTTTCGTGAAATGTGTAACTTAACGCGTTAGTTTCTTGCGTTAAGTAATCAGTAACTTCGTTATTTTTTTTAAAAAGTAATCCGTTATTTTAAGGAAAGGAAAATCCCGACTGCAGCCTGCTTTTCGTCAGACAGTAGGCTTAGGTCTACTTTGCCACCTGCGGGTATATCAGCGGAGCCGAAGCGCTGTGATCGTAAAGTCAATGGCTGTGATACGTCTGTGCCCTGCATGCGCCTGAGTCTGACCCTGTGTGTGTGTGTGTGTGTGTGTGTGTTTTTTTTGGCAAGATGGCAGAGAAGACAGCGTTTGGATTATGGAAGTACGCACATCATGTTCAATTTGTCAACGAAAAGGAAAAGAAAATGCACACTCTGCGTTGGTGAAAAGCTTCTGTCGACCGCCAAAAATTTAATTCGGTTTGTAATCATTTTTGTTTGACAGGCAGCTGTTAATTTCGGTTAGATCGTTGACTGGTTGTTCATTTCTAAATGGATTTAAATCTGCAAGCCTGTTTACCTCAGGTTGTGTTTACAAGTAAGCACACTTGATACACTTTGATAACTGCATTAGATTTAAAGAAAAAATCAGGAGTTATCTTGTATGGTGCTCATATACAGTAGCCTAGGCTACCCGGGCTGGGTAGGTGCGAATTTTGATTAATATGTTCTGTGATAATAAATAAATAAATAAAACGCCATGTGGAATAGCCTATTGCTGACTGTCTTTCCTGTTATTGTTATCCTGCAGTGTTAATTTAGTCGGATGACTGACGTTATTCATTGTCAGGAGTCACGACTTCTAGGTGCATTTAAAGGGGCCGGGGGCTGTGTCTGTCATGTGTGAGCCGCTGCAAACGGCTTTTAATTTTTGGTAACGCATGAGTACTCTAACGCGTTACTTTTATGAATAGATAACGCTGTAACGTAACTGATTACTTTTAATTGATGGTAACGTTGTAACCTAATTAACTACTTTCCAAAGTAACTATACCCAACACTGAAGAGAAATCACTCTTCCGTCTACAAGGCTAGCTACCACCAGAGCTTGAAATTCATTTCACATTCACACAAAATGTCTAGTTAGTTGGCGAACTCATTAGTGCATTACTCCTCGTTTGTATTTCTTTCGAAAAGGTGAATTATTGCATGGTACCTGGATGTTCAGTCAGAACATATGCGGTGCGAAACTAGGATAGTTCTCAACACAAACGTCCGTGTCCTCGTCTGATTCAGAGATTTCATCCAGGAGAAATTGTCATCGTTGAAATTCTTTGCCGCAGACGGACTCTATCTCTGTGTTCGTAGTTGCATCTTACAGTCTATGAGTTGCATAGTGAGATTACCGGCGCCACCAGTCCGCCCTAACCCGAGCCAGTCCGGGCTCCTCGTCCGCGGCAGGCAGGTCTTCTGCCTCGGCTGCTCTTCGCTATAATGCGGCTTGTAAAGGTAGCCACAAACACCTGATTCAAGCATCAGACTTCCGAAATCCTCTTCTTCTATATCATATTGAGCACTCTCCTCCACTATTGTCATAACTTTACATCTGTCTCCACAGCGCCTGTTAGCTTAGCTTCAAACAAGATGGAGGATATTGCTTTCAGTTTCAGAGAGTAAAGTCCCACCCACTGATCTGTAATAGGTCTGTAGCGTAAGCGGGTCCCGCCCCCTGGGAAAGATGAGGAACTAGTGCTTGTAGTCTCAACACAAATCCCCCCCTCTTACACTTCCTCCTACAATGACGCAAAATGACGATTTTTGAGGATGAAGTGTACCACTTCATCCACTTCATTGTAGGATTAAGTGTAAGAGGTAAATAACGGATTTCTCCCGTCTCAGGGGAAAATGAGAGAGTGTTGCACGACCATTCAATAGTATGACTGGGTTTCTAACAATGCAAAGCTTAATGCAAATGGGTGGAGTGTCCCTTTAAATCAATGTATTGTTTTTTTGTGAACGATAAAGCAAGACTATTTTCACATAATTTTGAAGCCAGAACTCGAAGCGACAACATCCATTAGTCAAAAGTCTTATTGACACATATTTATTATGAGTTTTGTGGTCTTATTTCAGCAACTTTCATTTGTATTTTTTCCAATAACCACGCATAAACATTATTCTCTTAAAAATACAAACATCTACATACACGTTGTTTGCATATTATGGTAGCCCTGTTTGTGCTATATAGAGTGAATTTACACCTTTGCCATTAACATGTTTATAAATAACTGAAAAAAGCACACATGTCAGGGCATGTCAAAACATCCCAAGGGCCCCAAAAACACCTTAGACCCCAGAGGGTTAATCATTCACATTAAACCATATAATCTTGGGTGAGTTTTTGGTGATCTTCGCATTGGGGGAGAAGGAGAGGGGGGATGAGGGAAAGAGATGTAGATTCGAATGACTCGGAGGTAAGACTTTCGCCTCGATAGTGCACGAGGAGGAGTTCAAATGTTAATTTCCAGATAGGTCCTTTGTCTTCTCGAGGAGTGATCGTTCCTCAACCAGTTCTTTCAGTTTTTCCAGTCTTACAAAACCAACTGTAAAAAGTTCATGTATGTGTCAGGCATAAGGCGCACCCTTTAGATTTCTGATATTTATATAAGTTTGCTATTGAAGTTAGAAACATGTACCGTATGCCAATGTTGTATGCAACTTAAGAGACGGTCCCTAAATGTGCGAATGTCCAATGTCAGGCCAATTTTACATTTACATTTAGCAGACACTTTTATCCAAAGCAACTTGTTTGTTTGTTTATATAGCACAGTTTAATACAACTCACGTTGCCCAAAGTGCTTCACAGTCACAAGCTAAAAAACACAAGAAGATAGCAGAAAAAAACATATCCACATCACATAAACACACATAGACAACCCATTTAAAGAAGCTCTCCATTTGAATTTAAAAGGTGTTGTTTTAACATAGCTTTGAACATGAGTAAGGATTTGGCAGATCGAATAGATTGAGGGAGGTCATCCACAATTCAGGGCCTGCTCGAGAAAAGGCTCTGTCACCTCTGTGTTCATATGTTGTCCTGGTAGTGCAAAGCAGCTGTTGATCTTCTGATCTCAAGGATCTAGAGGGGGTATAAACTGCCACCCAACCGGACAAATACACAGGAGCTAAATTGTGCAAGGCCTTAAAAACAAGTAGGAGGATCTTATAAATAATTCTCATTCGTACTGGCAGCCACATTAATGAAATTAATAATGGAGTCACCGATTCATATTTCTTTGCCGACTCTAAATCACTATCCAGAACAAATCCCAAATTTTTCACCCTAGATTTTACAAAACCAGTCAGAGAAGTTGCATTCAAGCACTGAAGACATCATGCTTTCTAGGGCCAAACACAATAACATTGTTTTTATTTTCGTTAAGCTTCAAAAAATTGCAGTCATCCAGTCCTTAACATCGTGTAAGCATGCTAATAAAGCGTCAAGTGAATTTGAATTAAACTCTCTCAGGGGCAAGTAAATCTGCGTGTCATCAGCGTAACAGTGGAATGACACTTTATGTTTCCGAAAAATAGCCCCCAATGGTAGCATATAAAGGGAAAAAAGAATTGGAGCAAGAATTTATCCTTGTGGGATTCCCCAAGGAAGATGTAATCTCGAAGAATCACGGCCCCCAAAACTAACAGAAAAAAATCTGTCCGTAGGATAAGATTTAAACCATTTGAGAACATTACCTTTTAGGCCAACCCAATGTTCTAAGCGATTAATTAAAATCTCATGGTTCACCATATCAAACGCTGCACTAAGGTCAAGCAGAATTAAAATAACACTTTCACCATTATCCAGTGAAACAAAGTTGTCATTTAACACTTTGACCAACACTGTCTCTGTGCTATGGCAGGACTTAAAGCCCGACTGAAAGGGCTCACTAATTGAATTTACAGTGATATGTGCTTGTAGCTGGTTAAATACCACTTTTTCTAAAACCTTGGCTAAAAAAGGTCAATTTGAGATCGGTCTAAAATTATTAGGATCCTCTATTGCCAAATTAGGCCTTTTTTTTTTTCTTTTTTTTTTTTTTTGTTACTTATTTTTTATTTTGAATATTCTTCAAATCTCCTTATACAGCAATTGCTTCCAGTCAGAAACAATATCCTGTACAAGGGTTCATAGCATTCACACACTCTTACGTATATGGTCAAGTCCACAGGAGAATATGTCCAGAAGTATAAGGAAGAGAAGAAATAAAAAATAATTAACAACATTTTAAAATAAAAAATGTGAACAGAACAAACATCAACTTAAAACAAAACATGGGTTGTATACAAGTTCTCCTGGCAGATATAATCAGAGTTAGTTCTAACGGTCCTCCATCACCGTCATTAATGGTGCCCATCTTTCAATAAAAAGTTCCCTCTGTAATCTCAACGAATATGTACTTTTTTCCATATTTCTTAAAATTGTTAGCCATTCAGCTTGGTTTGGCGACTCCTTTTTAAGCCATTTTATTGTAATTGTTTACTTTGCTGCTACCAGTAATATCTGTAATAAATACATCTTGTTCCTACTTTGTATCGTAACTGGCTTCATCCCTAGAATTGCTATCAGAGGGTCTCTTATCAGTTCAACATTCAATACTTTATTAATATATCTAGATATGGGCCAGTTCTGCTTCATTTGTTTTGTTTACGGCTGACATGCGGCATTGTTATGGCTTAATTGTGGCCCAAATCTGGCAAACAGGAGCGGACCGCCCAAGTGCCATCATTCCACGCGGTATGTGGGCCAGATGAAAGTGTCAAGTGTGGGCCAGATCTGGGCCACACCAATTTTGCTATCTGGGAATGGATTTCCAAAAGTTATCTAACAATGGGCATTGCCAAAATATATGTGAGTGAGTAGCCATTGTCTCTCCACACCCCCTCCAACATTGACTTGATTGATTCGGATTCATTTTAGCCACAACTTGTGGTGTTCTGAAAAGTCTGTTATTTATCTTCCACTGAAATTCCTTCCACAAATTGGCATTTGTGACTTTGTGAGCCCGAGTACATATTTCCAGCCAAACTTCTTCACTTATTTCGAGCCGTAGCTCCCTAATCCACTTGTCTTTCACATAAAATGAATTATCTTTTGTCATTGAAGCAATGATTCTATAAACATTGGTTATTGGTTTCCTCATATGTTCTCCACCCTGATGTTTTAATAAATACTGCTCTAAAAGGGAGAGCTCTATTAATCTGTTCCAGTTTGCTCATGTCACGTCTGCCGATCCAGAGACTGACAGACTGCTCACGTCACGTCTTCCGATCCAGAGACTGCTCACGTCACGTCTGCCGATCCAGAGACTGCTCACGTCACGTCTTCCGATCCAGAGACTGCTCACGTCACGTCTGCCGATCCAGAGACTGCTCACGTCACGTCTGCCGATCCAGAGACTGACAGACTGCTCACGTCACGTCTTCCGATCCAGAGACTGCTCACGTCACGTCTGCCGATCCAGAGACTGCTCACGTCACGGCCGC
This sequence comes from Leuciscus idus, assembly GCA_021554675.1. Classification (NCBI taxonomy): domain Eukaryota; kingdom Metazoa; phylum Chordata; class Actinopteri; order Cypriniformes; family Leuciscidae; genus Leuciscus; species Leuciscus idus. Next base: position 3,198,578 of record CM038625.1, on the reverse strand, counting down.
CGCCGAGCCGGTGTCTGTTCCTGAGTCTGTGTCTGTTCCTGAGCCGGTGCCTGTGTCTGTGTCTGTTCCTGAGCCAGTGCCTGTGTCTGTTCCTGAGCCGGTGTCTGTGTCTGTTCCTGAGCCGGTGCCTGTGTCTGTTTCTGAGCCGGTGTCTGTGTCTGTCCCTGAGCCGGTGTCTGTGTCTGTCCCTGAGCCGGTGTCTGTCCCTGAGCCTCCACCATGGCCACCAGAGGGAAAGTCTCCGCCCTGGCCGCCCGATGGACTGACGTCTCCACCTTGGCCGCCCGCACGACCTGCTCCACCCTGGCCGCCCGAGGGGAGGTCTCCGCCCTGGCCGCCTGAGGGAAAGTCTCCGCCCTGGCCGCCTGATGGACTGACGTTTTTGTCCTGGCCGTCTGCACAGCCTGCTTCGCCCTGGCCGCCCGAGGATAAGTTTCCACCCTGGCCGCGCAAGGATAAGTTTCCACCCTGGCCGCCCGATGGACTATCATCTCCTCCCTGGCCGTCTGCACAGCCTGCTTCGCCCTGGCTGCCCGATGGACTGTCTGCTTCACCCTGGCCGCCGGCTAAGCCGTCACCCTCTGTTCCTGTTCCCCTTCATGGACCTGGCCCCCCATCCCTCCCCCTGATCCTCCTGGACTCTTGTTTTGTAGTTGTGTCTTGGAGCGTCTGGTAGCCGCTCCGTAGAGGGGGGGTTATGTCACAGTGTCTGGTTTGTGTTCCCCGGATAGCCACTAGAGGTCCTCTTTTCCCACGGTGTCATTCAATACATTTCCAATAATCCTGTTCTGTGTTATCATTGATTCATTGCACGCAGCTGTTTCCCCTCACCTTGTTAGTGTCTGTGTATATATACCCTGTCTGTTTCAGTGTTTGTCATGGAGTCCTTGTTTAATGTCATGTTGCACTTTGATGTTCTGTTCTTGTTTGTTTCTTGTTTTTGGATTTCCTTTTTGGATTTTGACCCTTGCCTAGACTGGTTTACGTTTACGGATTACCCTGAATAAAAGATTGCACTTGGATCTACTTGTTTGCGTGTGCTTTCCGTGACAGTTTGAGTATGAAGCTCCTTAATTGTAGGTACCTGAAAAAATCTGTTCTTGGTCATTTAAAATCTGTTCTCAGTTGTTCAAATGATTTGAAGTTGTTATTACTAAATAATTGGTGTACACGAAGGTTCAAAAGTTTCCAATTTTTGAATCCTGTATCAAGTTTCAAGGGAAGAAAATTTCTAATGTAAGTAATTGAACTCAAAACAGAGAGATCGCCTGTCAACTTAAACATTTGTTGTATTTCCTTCCAAGCTACACATGTTGTGTTCAACCATTCTCTCAAAAGATCTCTGGTGGATTTAATCCTACTGAAGGGGATTACTGACAAAGGCATATCAGGACTGTAACTTTTTTCCATACTGAGCCATCTTGTGCGTGTCATCTGATAACCACACTATCATTGCACACAGTTGTGATGCTAACCAGTAATGCTTCAGGTTGGGTACGCCTAGACCCCCTTTAGTTTTTGCCAGTTGTAAGACTTCATATCTGAGTCCCCCTGCCTGCAGCCCCTCCTCAACTGAAA